>CM046657.1:19882689-20034162 GCA_025594165.1 Tamias sibiricus | reverse complement strand
TGAGGAATAAGGACGTGAAGGAAGCTCTCAGAAAAGTGGTGGACTCCAAGACATTATTACAGATAATTAGATAAAACATCATATGGGTTAAGTGTGAATAGGTGGGTAGAGGAGTTGGAATGCAAAAGATGATGAGGAACTAAGCAGATAATAGTGAGTCTTTTTTTTTTCTCTCTCTCTGTAATCTTTGTGTATCTTGAATTCATAAAGATATGATTTAGCATGTTCAAAAGCTGTAGTCCATAAATTTATAGTTCTTCAATTTGTAACATTGTAAAGTGATATGTATAGTGGCACTGTTATGACATAGATGTTTAATTTGAATTTGTTTTAATCTATCACAGGTTTTAATGAAGAACTCACAAGAGTCATTTATTTCAATAAATTTTAGAAAAAAAATAATAATTTAAAAAATTGAATTCCTGATTTCTTTAATGAAGAACACCCCATTGTCTATTAATTAATGCAAACATAGAATCCTATATATGTGCATATATGGATAACTGTTTTATTTCTTCTTGTTTTCTTTATTGCTGTTGTAGTTGTTCCAGGGTACATTGTTTTTAAAACTTCACACATCATTTTATTTGAAAAATAAAGAAAAAAATTATTTCACAAGAATCATAGAAGAAATAAATTAAATGTCAGGTGCAAAGCATTTATTATAACCCCTTATACATAATTTATTGTATCTCTTCCTCTCTGAGTTCTGTATCTGTATCCCTTCATCATTATCAGTCAATGAATAACTATTATTATGAGTAGCTGCATCTGTAACAGCCTCTTTTACTTTGTCATAACTTCTGATTAACATGCTACCTCTTCAATACACTGTGGAGGAAATGCTTATTGTGCTTTGTAAATGGATTTCTAACCTTTGTTTTTGTTCTTTGCATGTGTATTTGTACTTTGTATAATGATCTTTTATCATGGTTTTCTGTGTACCTAAGTAGCATTTATCAATTCAGTCCTGACTCATATGCAGCATTCAATCTTCCTTTATAAAACCAATGTAATTTAGTTAAATGTCTATTTTGCACTTGCTTGTTTAAATGAAGATTCTCCCAAGCATAAAACATTAGAAAATCATAAGAACCAGTTCATAAAAACTAGGATTGCTTTTTCAACCTAGATTATTTAATTTGGAACTTAATTTCTTCAATCCTTTGTGTCTTGTATTTTAACAATCGCTGATTTTTTCAATAAATTTTTATTTTATTTATTTATTTATATGTGGTGTTGAGAACTGAACTCACTGTCTTATGCATGCTAGGCAAGCACTCTACCACTGAGTCACAATCCCAGCACCTGTTAAGATCAAATTTTAACAACATGTGTTCAGTGGTAATCACATGCTCATAAGAAATAGTTTTTGCTAATTTGAAATTACAATGATTTCTTTATTATTAATTGTAAGATATAATCTATCATAGAGATTTTAAAACAAATGAAACTCTCTTAAAATAGATTAAGTAGGTATTCAAATATCAGTGTTCTTATATAAAATCCTGTCAGAAGAAAAAGCACCACTTGAGGTTCATATCATCACATATTTAATACTGAATTTTCACATTTTACCAAAGACTTTTCAGTTCACAACTGAAAATCTAAGGTGAATATAGGGTAAGCAAAACCAAAAAGAGTAGAAGAAAAGATTTGTGATCCAGAGTGACTTTGACAGTTAATAAATGTCCTTTCACTCTGGTCACATTCTATTCCTAATAAGGCAGAGATCTGAGTGGAAGCCAATATTGCAGGTGAAGGGAATAAAGACAAGGGTTTCGTTTGATGTTTTCCTATGGGAGTGTCCATTCTTCAGAGGGCATGGGCATATGTGAGGAGGACAACAGATGCTGGGGAAACCCTTTCAGATCACTAGAAATCCACATTTTGGTTGGAGATAAAAAGCAGGCCCATGTATATATGGATAACTAAGTTTCACTGAGGTAGTAGTATCAATGAAATAAGAGCTAATTCACAGAAATTGTGACTATTATAGAAGAATGAACATGGTATGGAAGAATCAGAAAATGTTGCATGAAAGGTTCCCCTTGTTCCCCTTGTATCTTCTCACTTCCTTCCATCCCTCCTCCTTCCCTTCCTCCCTCCCTCCCTCCCTCCCTCCCTTCCTTCCTTCCTTCCTTCCTTCCTTCCTTCCTTCCTTCCTTCCTTCCTTCCTTCCTTCCTTATTTCTTTGTTTCTTTTGCTTTCTTTTCTCTTATTTTGGTCTACATTCCACATATCTGGATGAGACCAGTCCTAACACTGGCTCTGAGTCTTTTCTTTGCTCCATATAGTCACATAATTGGGGAAAAAAATAAAACAACAGGAAGCCGTTGCCTTCTCCAGCAACTCTCTTTGCTTTATTCAAATTAGAACTGATTATGCCTCCATCACCTCCTTAGTAAGAAATGCATAAAAACAAAATGGTATCTTCATTTGGTGTTAGGAAGATTACATGAGCTAACACTTAGATATGATTTAGAGCTGGGTGTGGTAGTTCACTAATCTAATCCCAGGGGCTCTGGAGTCTAAGGCAGGTGGGTTGAGAGTTCAAAGCCAGACTCAGAAACTTAGGAAGGCTCTAAGCAATTTAGTGAGACCCTGTCTCAAAAAAAAAAAATAAAATAAAATAAAACAGAGAAAATGTGCTTGCAATTCATTTACATAGTTAAGCACCCCTATGTTCAATAATTGCCTGCCTCCCCCCCCCCAAAAAAAGAAAAAGATTTAGATAGATTCTAACACAATGCATGCCCAATAAATGAGTCCTGTTATTAGAGCTATCTGGCCAGAAGACCATCACCTTTACTGCATTTGGAGAACTCCATTGTGGCTCTACACAGCCTGCCCTCCTGGAAGCTAAGGGATTTTGTAATCTTATGAAAAAAGGGAAAGTTCATCAGAAATATTCATGATAATTCCAAATGGCAATACAAGTTGTGACTTACATATTGGATACTAAGATACAGAATTCCAATCACCCACGAAGTCTGGAAAGAAGGAAGTTTGTTTTCAAATTATTTTTTTCTAAATTTAGTATTTTTTCCCTTTTTAGTTGGCCACAATAGTTGTACATATTTATAGGACACAATGTGCTGTTTCTATGCATGTATATATGATATGATGATCAAATCAGTGCAGTTGTCACCTCAAACACTTGTCACTTTTTTTTGTGTGTTGAAAACTGTTTCTTCTGGCCATTTAAAGTGTATGGTGCATTATAGTTAACTATGTTCAACATACTCTGCAATAGAAAACCAGGTTATGGAGGTTTAAAAACAAATTTTCTGATCACATTCCACAGAGATTAATTATTTTTTAACCTTCTATGAAATTAATTTTTACTTCAGTTTTTATTTATTTTCTTATGCCATAGAGATCAATAATTGTTTTGGGTAAAGGATCCATTTGCCAGGAGCATAATTTATAGTATAATGTCTCTTATTGCATTCTCTCCACATCTAACACCTTCAGTTACAGGAAAGAAACATATATATTATAGGTTTGTTCACTAAAACTAGATTCTAGTTACTTGGAAATGATAAGACATACATTTTCTGAGAAAACAATAATAATCAAGGATATATCTAAGTCATTTGTTTTTGATATAAAAAAATTATGAGAACACTTTTCTCATGCCCTTTTTAGATTTTTTCTTTTATTTAAGCATCAGAAGAGAAATTAGAACCATTTCTTCTGCAACATAAAACATTAATACATATTAAAAATGCAAACTGAAAATGACAGACTTTCTTTTTTTTTTCTTCCCCCCCCCAACTTTTGCAACACCAGCATCCTTCATAAGATCTTTAATGACCAAAGATGAAAGTACATTTCTACCACAGATATGATGAATCATAGTTTAACAACTTCATTTTTTTGGTGGGGAGGGTACCAGAGATTTAATCTAGGGGCACTTGACCCCTGAGACACATCCCCAGCCCTATTTTGTATTTTATTTAGAGACAGGGTCTCACTGAGTTGCTTGGCACCTTGCTTTTGTGGGGGCTGACCTTGAACTCTAGAGCCTCCTGTCTCAGCCTCCCAAGCCACTGGGATTACAGGCTTACACCACTGCACTTAGCCAACAACTCCGTTTTTGACTATTGTCAAAACAGTCACGAACAATATTGTTCCATTGAACATAGCTTTTAATAATATTTCAATATAATCATTTTGATAAAGTATTACTAAGGATAAAATATCTAATTAAAAATCATTGACTTTTTATTGTTCAAAATGTTAATACTTTCAGTAAATGTTGACAATTTGTAAAAAAAAATTATATAAGTGTTTCTTTTTTTCTGAGACATTATAGGACATCCTAATTATCATTACAATGAAATCACACTTTTACTAGTTTGATAAATAAAAATTCTTGCGTGTGTGTGTTAAGTCTCCTTTTTCTTTCTGAGTAATTTCAATTTTAGAGAGTCTTCATGGACTACAAGTTTCAAATAAAATGTTCACACACCTCAACAATAGAATTTTAGATAACTTGTATGGGAAAATTTAGGTTACTGAAATATTTAACATAATTACAACTTTTGTACTCTTTTTATAATTATTCACCATAACCTCTTAGTGACTCCAACTTAATCTCCATATAGCATTAAAGCATATCTTTGAATCTATTTCAAAGTCTGCCAAACCACCAACTTCAATGGATCTTCTGAACTGCAATGGGTAGTTATTGTCTGAGAATCATACAAGTTTGTTGCTGATGCTTATATTAACTTTTACTACTGAGATCTAGAGAGATACATATTTCAGGTTATTCTTAAAATTATTGAACATTTTATAAGCATGAAAGTTACATTTGTCTTACAATCTATGATTATGTATTTAATATTAATATGATATTTTCCTTTTTATCTCTTCCCTGAAGTAGCAAAAAACTTTTCATGTTTTCCTTAGCTTGACTTGTGACAATGGCTGAGGAAAACTGCACAACTGTGACAGAGTACATTCTCCTGGGATTGTCAGATGTCCCTGAGCTGAGAGTCCTTCTCTTCCTGGTATTCCTTCTCATTTATGGAATCACAGTTTTAGCCAACCTGGGCATGGTTGCTCTGATCCAGGTCAGTTCTCAGCTGCACACTCCCATGTACTTTTTCCTCAGCCACTTGTCCTTTGTGGACTTCTGCTACTCCTCAATCATAGTGCCCAAAATGCTGGCCAACATCTTAACCAAGGACAAAGCCATTTCTTTCCAGGGCTGCATGGTGCAACTCTATTTATTTTGTACTTATGCAATCACAGAGGTCTTCCTGCTGGCAATGATGGCCTATGACCGCTTCATGGTCATCAGCAACCCACTGATGTACATGGTCATCTTGTCTCAGAAGCTCTGTGCAGAGCTGGTTTCTGGCTGTTACCTCTTAGCATCAGTGTGTGCTCTGATTCACTTGGGCTTAACCCTTGAGATCCCGCTCTATAGGTAAAATGTGATCAATCACTTTTTCTGTGACTTACCCCCACTCTTAAATCTTGCTTGTTCTGATGTCAGTGTGAATGAGTTGCTGCTGTCCGTTTTGGTCAATTTCAATGAGGTTTCTACCATCATGATCATCCTCACTTCCTACCTGTTCATTCTCATCACCATCCTGAAGATGCGCTTGGCAGAGGGGAGGCGCAAAGCTTTTTCCACCTGTGCCTCCCACCTCACAGCCATTATTGACTTCCATGGAACAATCCTGTGCATTTATTGCTAGCCCAGTTCTGGCATTAGTCTGGATATTGAAAAAGTGACCACGGTGTTCTACACTGTGGTGACCCCCATGCTGAACCCCCTGATCTACAGCCTGAGGAATAGGATATGAAAGAAGCTCTCAAAAAAGTGGCAGATTCCAAAATATTATCCTGCATATTAACATAATTTGGGTTAAAGGATGAAAAGTATGTACCATAATAATAACAATTTTATAAGAATCTTAGGAGAAATGTTACATGTCACGTGCAAACAGTTTTTATGACCACTTATTCTAATTTGTTCTATCTCTGTCCCTATCTGTTCTGTATCTCTTCTTATTCATCAATGTTAGTCAGTTTATAACCATTATTATGAGTAGCTGTTTTTATGACATATTTCCATGTTTGCCATGTCTGAACTTTTTACATTTGTGTTATATCTACAGTGCACTGAGGATAAAACACTTTCACTTATAAGTAGATTTCTATGCATTCTGATCTTTGCATGTGAATTTGGTCTTCTTAAAATAATCTTTGTTACTTTTTGTGTATCTAAACAACACTTGATTCAGCCTTTTCTCATGTGGATCATTGAATCTTTGAAAATATACTGTGAATTATGACAATTTCTACTTTCGACTTGCTTTTTATTTTTTTTTATTTTTATTTTTTTACCCTGTTCTGAGATCTGTTAATTTATTTTTTTTCTTTTATTTAATTTTATTTTTATAATTTTTAATATGTACAACTCATAGTGCATATATTTAGTATCTTTTTACATACAACTGTTTGTATACAAAGTATATTCGTGCAATTTAGGTCTTCAATCATGCATTAAGGAAAATGATATCCGTCTCATTCAACCACCTTTTTTTTTCCCCCCCCTCCCTCCCCTCTTGCTCCCTCCCTTACCCTCCCTTCCCTTGACCATTCTAGTGTTCCTCTAATCCTCCTATGTACCCCATCCAACAATACTTTGAAATAGCCTCCTTATATAAGAGAGAACATTTGGTACTTGGATTTTTGAGACTGACTAACTTCACTTAGCATTATGTCTTCCAACTTCATCCATTTACCTGCAAATGCCATTAATTTATTTTCTTTTATTGCTGAGTAAAATTCCATTGTGCGTATATACCACATTTTCTTAATCCACTCATTTACTGAGGGACATCTAGGTTGATTCCACAACCTAGCTATTGTGAATTGTGCAGCTACAAACATTGAGATAGCTGTGTCACTGTAATATGCTGTTTTTAAGTCCTTTGGGAATAGACCCAAGAGTGGGATGGCTGGGTCATAGGATGGTTCCATTCCCAGTTTTCCAAGAAATCTCCATACTGCTTTCCATAACGGTTGCACCATTTTGCAGTCCCACCAGCAATGTATGAGTGTGCCTTTTTCTCCACATCCTCTCCAACATTTATTGTTGCTTGTGTTCTTGATGGCTGCCATTCTGACTGGAGTGAAGTGAAATCTTAGAGTAGTTTTGATTTGCATTTCTCTAATTGCCAGCGATGTTGAACATTTTTTCATGTATTTGTTGATTAATCGTGTATCTTCTTCTGAGAGGTGTCTTCTCAATTCCTTAGCCCATTTATTGATTGGGTTATTTGTTTTTTTAGTGTAAAGTTTTTTGAGTTCTTTATATATTCTAGAGATTAGTGCTCTATCTGATGTGCATGTATTAAATATTTGTTCCCAATTAGTTGGCTCTCTATTCACCTCACTGATTGTTTCTTTTGCTGAAAAGAAGCTTTTTAGTTTAAATCTATCCCATTCATTAATTCTTGGTAGTAATTCTTGCGCTACAGGATTCTTATTAAGGAACTTGGGGCCTAATCCAACATGTTGGAAATTGGAGCTTACTTTTTCTTCTATTAGGTGTATTGTCTCTGATCTAATTCCTAGGTCTTTGATCCACTTTGAATTGAGTTTTGTGCATGGTGAGAGATAAAGGTTTAATTTCATTTTGTTGCATATGGATTTCCAGTTTTCCCAGCACCATTTGTTGAAGAGGCTATCCTTTCTCCACTGTACATTTTTGGCACCTTTGTCTAATATAAGATAGCTGTAATTAAATGTATTAGTCTCTGTATCCTCAATTCTGTACCATTGGTCCACCAGTCTGTTTTGGTGCCAATACCATGCTGTTTTTGTTACTATTGCTCTATAGTATAATTTAAAGTCTGGTATGGTGATGCCCCCTGCTTCACTTTTCTTGCTCAGGATTGCTTTGGCTATTCTGGGTCTCTTATTTTTCCAGATGAATTTCATGACTGCTATTTCTATTTCTTTGAAGAATGACATTGGGATTTTGATAGGAATTGCATTAAATCTGTATAATGCTTTTGGTAGTATGGACATTTTGACAATATTAATTCTACCTATCCAAGAGCAAGGTAGGTCTTTCCATCTTCTGAGTTCATCTATAATTTCTTTCTTTAGTGTTCTATAATTTTCGTTATACAGGTCTTTCACCTCTTTCGTTAGGTTGATTCCCAGGTATTTTATTTTTTTTGATGCTATTGCAAATGGGGTATTTTTCATCATTTCCCTTTCAGAGTCTTTGTCGCTGATGTACACAAATGCCTTTGACTTATGTGTATTGATTTTGTATCCTGCAACTTTGCCAAATTCGTTTACTAGTTGTAAAAGTTTTCTGGTAGAGTTTTTTGGGTCTTCTAGGTAGATTATCATGTCATCAGCAAATAGTGCTAATTTGAGCTCTTCTTTTCCTATCTTAATCCCTTTAATTTCTTTCGTCTGTCTAATTGCTCTGGCCAGAGTTTCCAGTACTATGTTAAATAGCAGTGGTGAAAGGGGACATCCCTGTCTTGTTCCAGTTTTTAGAGGGAATGCTTTTAATTTTTCTCCATTTAAGATAATGTTAGCTCGGGGCCTTGCATAAATAGCTTTTATTATGTTAAGATATGTTCCTGATATTCCTAGTTTTTCTAGTGTTTTCAACATAAAGGGGTGTTGTATTTTGTCAAATGCTTTTTCTGCGTCAATTGAGATGATCATATGATTTTTGTCTTTAAGTCTATTGATGTGATGTATTATGTTTATTGATTTCCGAATATTGAACCAGCCTTGCATCCCTGGGATAAACCCCACTTGATCGTGGTGCACTATCTTTTTGATATGTTTTTGTATCCGATTTGCCAGGATTTTGTTGAGGATTTTTGCATCTATGTTCATTAAAGATATGGGCCTGAAGTTTTCTTTTTTGGATGTGTCTTTGCCAGGCTTTGGAATTAATGTAATATTGGCCTCATAGAAAGAGTCTGGAAGAGCTCCCTCTTTTTCTATTTCTTGAAATAGTTTGAAGAGCATTGGTATTAGTTCTTCTTTGAAAGTCTTATAGAACTCGGCTGTAAACCCATCAGGTCCTGGACTTTTCCTTGTTGGTAGCTTTTTGATGACATCTTCTATTTCTTCGCTTGTAATTGATCTATTTAAATTATGTATAGCCTCCACATCCAGTTTAGGCAAATCATATGACTCTAGAAATCTGTCAATGCATTCAGTATTTTCTATTTTATTAGAGTACAAGTTTTCAAAGTAATTTCTAATTATATTCTGTATATCTGAGGTGTTTGTTGTGATATTCCCTTTTTCATCACGAATGTTAGTAATTTGAGTTTTTTCTCTTCTTCTTTTCGTTAGCATTGCTAAGGGTCTGTCAATTTTGTTTATTTTTTCAAAGAACCAACTTTTAGTTTTGTCAATTCTTTGAATGGTTTCCTTAGTCTCAATTTCATTAATTTCTGCTCTGATTTTAATTATTTCCTGTCTTCTACTGCTCTTGGTGTTGGTCTGTTCTTCTTTTTCTAATGCTTTGAGGTGTGATGTTAAGTCATTTATTTGTTGGTTTTTTTTCCTCTTAAGGAATGAACTCAGTGCAATGAATTTTCCTCTTACTACTGCCTTCATAGTGTCCCAGAGATTTCTATATGATGTATCTGTGTTCTCATTTACCTCTAGGAATTTTTTGATCTCCTCTTTGATGTCTTCTTCAACCCCTTGTTCATTCAGTAGCATGTTGTTTAGCTTCCAGTTGATGGAGTAGTTTTTCTTATTCCTTGTTTTGTCGTTGATTTCCAATTTTATCCCTTTATGGTCCGATAGCATGCAGGGTAGTATCTCTATTTTTTTATATTTGCTGAGAGTTGCCTTGTGACATAATATATGGTCTATTTTGGAGAAGGAGCCATGTGCTGCTGAGAAAAATGTGTATTCGTTTACTGAGGGATGAAATATTCTATATATGTCTGTTAGGTCTAAATTGTTAATTGTTTTGAGGAGGCTTAAAGTTTCTTTGTTTAGCTTTTGTTTGGATGATCTATCCATTGGTGAGAGAGGTGTGTTGAAGTCCCCTAGAATAACTGTGTTGTGGTCTATTTTACTCTGGAACTTAAGAAGCGTTTGTTTGATGAATGTAGGTGCTCCATTATTTGGGGCATACAGATTTATGATTGTTATATCCTGTTGATGGATGGTTCCCTTAAGTAATAAGAAATATCCATCTTTGTCCCTCTTGATTAATTTTGGTTTGAAGTCTACCTTATTTGATATGAGAATGGAAACCCCTGCTTGCTTCCGCCGGCCATGTGAGTGATAAGACTTTTCCCAGCCTTTCACTTTCAGTCTGTTGATGTCTTTTTCTATGAGGTGTGTTTCTTGGAGACAGCAAATTGTTGGGTCATTTCTTTTAATCCATTCTGATAATCTGTGTCTTTTGATTGGTGAGTTTAGGCCATTAACATTCAGGGTTATTATTGAGATGTGATTTTTATTCCCATCCATTTTTATTTGACTTATGGTCTTTAGCTTGATTTGGTTTCTCTTCTGGTTGGTATTTCCTTTAGTTTAATATCTCCCTTTGGTGATTTTCGTTATTATCTTTCTCTTCTTCTTCATGAAAAATGTTGCCCAGGATGCTCTGAAGTGCTGGCTTTCGAGTTGTGAAATCTTTTAACTTTTGCTTGTCGTGGAAGGTTTTTATTTCATCTTCGAATCTAAAGCTTAATTTTGCTGGATATAAGATTCTTGGTTGACATCCCTTTTCTTTCAGAGCTTGAAATATGCTATTCCAGGATCTTCTTGCTTTTAAGGTCTGGGTTGAAAAATCTGCACATAGTCTGATTGGTTTCCCCTTATATGTAATTTGCTTCCTTTCTCTTGTGGCTTTTAGTATTCTCTCCTTGCTCAGTGTATTAGGCATTTTCATTATAATGTGTCTAGGTGTGGATCTGTTGAGATTTTGTTTGTTTGGTGTTCGGTATGCCTCTTGAACTTGGTTTTCCATTTCATTCCTCAAGCTTGGAAAATTTTCTGTAATTATTTCGTTAAATAGATTACTCATTCCTTTGGCTTGAAACTCTGCCCCTTCCTCTACACCGATCACTCTTATGTTTGGTCTTTTTATGCTGTTCCATAATTCTTGGATGTTATGTTCTTGATTTCTAACAAGTTTTGCTGTATGTTCTAAATTCTTCTCTAGGACATATATTTTGTCTTCATTGTCTGAGGTTCTTTCCTCCAAGTGGTCTACTCTGTTGGAGATGCTTTCAATTAAACTTTTATTTTGGTTTATTGCTTCTTTCATTTCTGGAATTTCTATTTGGTTTCTCTTTAGAGCCTCTATTTCCCTATTGAAGTAATCTTTTACTTCCTGTATTTGTTTTTGGAGTTCTTTGTCAAAATGATCTTTTGCCTCCTGTACCTGCTCCCTCAACTCATTTTTGAGTTCATTCTTAAGTTCCATAAACATTTGGCATATGTAATTTCTAAATTCCATCTCTGGCATTTGACCAACTGTGCTTGCCATGACATCTACCGATGAGGTATCTTGATTTGTTTGTGTCATTTTCTTTCCTTGTTTTTTCATGTTGCTTGTGTGTCTATTCTTCCTGCACTGTGGGACCTTGACTATTTTGATTTTACCTTAAAGCCTTATGTTGTTCCTGTAGTACAATGCTATCAGATCACCTTATAATTCCTTTACACTTTTAAAACCTAACACTTTCTATTCAGAAAATCCAAGTTTGATCACAATGTACAGATTTTGTTAACCCAGATATTATTTCCAATTTACTCTGTACGCTTCTGTTAGGGTTTTATAGCTTCAAGTATTGGATACAGAGGTGTTATGTTTAGGAAGAAGGAAGTGTCTTGAATTGTTCTTTCTTGGAAAGTATGAAAGGAGATATCTATTGAAGTGGTTTAGTGGAAGTGGTTTAGTATCAGTAGACGATGGAAGAAAGAGAATGGGGTTGACAATTAGGTGAAAAGATCAATTTATATATAAAGTAAGTTGGAAAAGAAAAAAATGATAAAAGAGTAGGATTTGGTGTAAGAGAGAGGAGAGAGAGAATCAAGGAAATAGAGAGTAAACTATATATAACACCACTTTGCTACCCAGTTCAATTGCGCCGGTTCTAGAAATCCCACGTTCTGCGTATAACTTGTTTTTGCCTCTGTTTAGTATGCACTGGCAGGATGTAAACATGAAAGATGAAGGAGGAAGAAAAGATACAAGAGTGGGAAGGAAGAAAAGAAGGAAAGAAAAAAGGAGCAGAAGCAAACACATTAACAATCAATGCGGAAGTAAAAAAAAAAAAAAAAAAAAAGCAGAACAAAAGAAAGCCAAAAAAAGAAAAAGAAAAAGAAACAGACAAACAGACAAACAAACAAACAAAAAAAAAAACCTCCCTGCAATCTAACAAGACAAGCAAACGAACAAAAAGAAAAGGAAAAAAAAAAAAAGTCGAACCCCAAGTCTCAGACAAAACGGGCCCTGGGAAGCCCCCCTCTTTTTTTTTCCTTTCCAGTTCAAACCAATTGCCATTGGACCACATCCAGACAGTCTGCGATCCTGTCAGTGAAATCAAGGCTGCATCTTAGGCCAGTGGCTGCACGGTTCAGTGAAGGAGTGGCCCAGGGGGTTTGCGTGTGTCAGCAGATGAATGGCACCGGGAAGGGGACCCTCCAGAAGGCACCCCCTCCTCAAGCCCACCCACAGTTGCAGCCTCTTGTTGCTGCTGCGCTAGCCTCAGAAACGCCTTCCCCTGCTGACCACCCGCGTCTCACCCAATTGTGCGTTGTCTTCAGAGAGCTGGAGAGTCCCTGGATGGCTGAAGCAGTCGCTCTCCGTCTCCTCCCTTTGTCTGGAGCTTTCAAAGATGGCGGTGCTCTCCTTCCAGTCAGCAGCAGCTCCGCAGACTCCCGTATCCTCGCCGATCGATTTCAAGACTGTTGGGTGGATGTCTCCCTGCCGAAGTAGCACCGGGAAGCCACACCTGTGACTGTGGTGCAGACAGCGCTGCTTTGGACTGTGGCCCGCTCCACTCTGCCCCTGCTTGCTGATTGATCGCTGATCTCTGTGCCGCTCTGTCCGGGGCCCCACTACTGAGGGTCGTGTCAGGCGGAGTGTGGATTTGAACTGGTGCTGTGGGCCCGCGGTCTCCCGTGGTTCCCCAGCACCAATCCCTCCGGCTGTTATCGCTGGTTTTTATCGCCGGTTTCACGCTGGTGTGCCGTGAGTTTGGTTGGGGGTTGCAGTAGTAGCGCGGTCTCCCCACACTGACTTTGTTTCGGACGGCCTGTGCAACACCCAGGCGGTTTTGCAGGAGCCTCGCGGCTCCAGCCGCTGCAGACAGCTTGTCTCTTTCTCTCTCTGGTAGTGGTAATCAAACCATCCAGGAGATCGGTATTTTCAGCCTATATATATATGAAGAAAGGCAATTTATCTGCTTTGTTGGATTCTTTCCACGGAGCTGTCCTGAAGTGCGTCTTCCTCTAATCCGCCATCTTGGATCTCCTCGACTTGCTTTTTAGAATGAAGTTTCTATATTCTTGTATCTATAAAATGTTAGAAAATCAATAGACCAATTTCATAAAAACTACGATTGGTGTTTCAACCCTGATTTTTTTTTAATTTGGAAAGTTTAACTTCATTTCCTCAATACTTTGTTCTCTACATTTTAACACCCACTCATTGTTTTAAACTCATGGGATTTTTTTGAACTTAAATTTTGACAATATATATCTAGTGCTGTTCACATGCTCACATGAAATAAACTTTGATAATCAATAATTTGAAACCAAAATGATGTCTTTACTATTAATTTTAAGATATATTCAATCATAGATATTTTATAAGAGATAAAACTCTCTTAGAATAGATAAAATGTGGTATGGATTCAAATATCAATGTGCTTATATAAAACTCTGTCAGAAGAAATAGTTTGAGTCCATATTGATTCCATATTATCACTCACTTTATACTGAATTTTCACATTTCACCCAAGACTTTCCAGTTCATGACTATTATACCATAATACCAAAACCCCAAGGGCAATATTGTATAAGAAAAACCTAGAAGAGTAGAAGATAAGTTTTGTAATCCAGAGTGGGTTTGGCAATTAATACATGTCCTTTAACTCTGGTACATTCTTATTCCTAATAAGGCAAAGATCAGAGTGAGAGTAAATATTCCAGACGAAGAGTATAAAGACAAGTGTTCTGCTTGATACTTTCCTATGTAATTTCCATGCTTGAGAGGGCATGAGGTTATATGAGGAGAACAGATGCAAGGGAAACCCTTTCTGATTGCCAGAAATCCACATTTTGGTTGGAGAGAAAAGTATGCCAATGTATATATGGATAAATAAATCTTACCAAGGTCTGAGTCATGATTAAGTATGGGCTAATTCACAGAAATTGTGACAATATGTATAATGAATACATATTGAATGTAGTATGGGGGAATCTTAACATTGCCTAGAAGTTTTCCTACTTCTGCAATGTTTTGACACATAAATAAGGTAAATGGTACCCTAAAGATAGGTGAGATGTTGCATTAATTTGTGATCTGTCAAACAGATAGATACATGAATAGTTACTGGCAATTAAAGGTACTGAAATTTGTAAAGACAACTCAGATGTACTAAATTCACTAGACCAGACTTGGGGAGCCAGTAATAGGATCTTAAATATGCTCTCAGATTTACAAACTGGAAAATAACTTGGTCATTATATAATGTATTCACTAATTTATTTTGATTTAGTTGGAACATAGTTACTTTGGGAACAAGTAATATAATTGCTTTGTTCATTTTATCTTCTATCAGCCATGTGGATTAAAAAAACGTATATACATCCGCTGATATTTATGTATATCTATTGGTATTTTGTAAAGAG
Source organism: Tamias sibiricus (assembly GCA_025594165.1). Classification (NCBI taxonomy): domain Eukaryota; kingdom Metazoa; phylum Chordata; class Mammalia; order Rodentia; family Sciuridae; genus Tamias; species Tamias sibiricus. Next base: position 20,019,258 of record CM046657.1, on the reverse strand, counting down.
TGATTTTAGTGACATCATCATACACATAAATGAAAATGAATGTATAAATATAAAGGTAATAAAAACATAATTTAAATAAATATCATTGAAGATGGAGAAATGAATCACAAATTTTGAATTTTGTAGATATGTGGGATTGTAAGATTCAGGATGAATTGCTGAAAATAGTGTGCTAAGTCAGAAGCAAAGAAGAAATCATTCTATGAATAGTGAACAGCACATATTTTTATAGGATATTGGGATATTGTAATAACATTAGACATCAGGAGATACTGGTTCTAGCCACATTTAGCTCCTCCTGGGGACAGTGAGAAATGAATTTCAATCATTTGTAGTCTTATCCTCAATATACATGAAGAAAGTTATGCACGTAATATCTCTGGCAAGAACATAACCAAGTAATCAAGGGACCTAATAGCAGAATCTACCTGCTTTTCTTATGTGGTTAGAGTAATAAAAAAAAAATATTTAAACATTGCGAAGAACAGGAGCATAGCAGAAATTTAAGAGGCAATTGTTGAATAAATAAAAACTACAATTTCTGCTATACAATGTCATTCTAAAAAAAATTGTGGACTGTGATAATAATCACAGAGCAGAGGAAGATGGCAGTCAACTAAGTTAACTTTCATATGAAGTGTTTCTAAAGCTGCTGTTGACTTCACCAAGAATTACATCAAAAATGAGTATTTAATTTTAATTGCTGTTTTGAGACCCGCAGGGAATAAGGCAACTGATTTTCTCTAGGACAAGATGCCAATGGGAGATGGAGTAGAAATGAGGGTGCTGTTTCTTTCCAAATGAGCTCTCCTGAGGCTGGAGAGACTGCTTTTGCCATTAGCAGCCATGTTTGCAGATCTGAGGAAGTGCAGATGATGTTTTCCATGGAAGGTTTCTCACAGACGACCCAGGGTTTGTCAGATGTTTGTGTGAAAAACAATTTTGAGGAAATTTTGTGCCATTTCACATATTATGTATGTGAATACTGAGGAAATTGGAAGTGTTCTCTTTCTACAGAGCTTTGTTTAGAGGAACCAGCTTAGGAGAAGTGTCCTGGGAGCAGGAGAAGTTAGGCCCCTGTGAGTTTTCAGGAATATATATCTCCTTGTGTGTGGGATAATTAAAGGAGTTTGCAAGGGAAATAGGTATTTAAATAAAATTTATTTGAGATTAAATGAGTCTTTTAGAGAAATATGACAAAGAGAACTTGATCTTAATAAGATTGTAGAGCAAGGACATAAAGTTAGTTCATGAGGGACAAAACAATAATTATAAAAAAAATTTAAAAATGATTTTTAAATACCACATCACCCGTATTTCAAGAAAATGAAAACTGTTTCATCTGCAAAGTAATATTATTTTAGGGAAAAGGAATCCTAATATAGAAATTGTACATTAGTTTTAAGTAGCAATCAGAAGAAACACTAAAATCTATCCAAATCATGGGGAAAAAGTAGTAGTTCTTAACTACAGGAGATTACAAATCCTCCCTCTTCAAATAGGTCTGAAGATATTTTAAATTTTCACAGCTGGGTGGAGTCAGTGAGACTCTTCTAGTGAACCAAGGCCAGAGATTCTGCTGTACTTGGTACAATTTAATAGGTAGCTTTCCATAAACACAGAATAATCCAGCACAGGAGATAAATCCTGTTGAGGTTTAGAAACACTGAGATTAAACAATTAGAAAGAGCTTTAAACAGAATTGATTACAAAAAATTGCCTTCTCATTGGTCTTTATGTCCTTGAATATCTGTACACAGGCCCACAGAGAGTCCTCCTGTTGTATGGGAGCTCAGATCTTTAGGGATGGAATATTTGGAGCCTATTTCTTGGTTGTAGAACCAAAGAAGTTTATACCAGAAATGATAATATGAGAAAAGGTCTTCATTATAAGAAAACATGGCCGAGAGACTCCTGTGATGAGTGACTTACAGTAGTAATGTTGGTTGCCATAAAATTCTAAGTTGTTCTGAAAATGGGGTTGCTAGATTTACCAAACAAAAATACAAGGTGCCAAATTGAACTTGAACTTCTGATAAAATGAAAATTTTCTTTAGTTTGCTGTTGCTGCCTGAAGCGGAAACCGCTTGGAGCAACGAACGCCGCAGGAAAATTCGGAGGCAGGATGAAAATGAAAAAAGGTCTTTTATTCTTCTTCTCTTTCCGGCTACAGCAATCACTCCAAACGCTCTAACTCCAACCACCACCTTCTTCTTCTTCCCACACACTCTAACCAAACTCACCCAGTTATATACATATAGCTTTAACAAGGACACGTGCTTACAGCTCGAGCTTACAGGTGCGTCACGCAGTGTTCACGGGCATACAAAAATTCTTTGAATAATGTATTACTATCAGGTGGAAACTAGAACATCTTTTATGGCTCTCAGCTAACCGCAATCTTTAGCTATCTCCTTGATTATAGGCTCCTTCATTTTCCCCTTTTAGTTTTAAAAGAGGGGATGTTCTAGGACGTCCATGTGCAACCGACATTCTTACCTATCATGGGAGTCTAGACTGTCCTGACTCCTGGCTTAGGTTGACATGCTGGCCACATTAGACTGTCCCGTGTGACTGTGCCCGTGTCTTAGGTTGTCCCCTTCTGGGGATCTTACCCATCATAGGCTAACCAGCCATCCAATAGAGCCCTTCAGGATCGACTGTGTGTTGACTAACAGCCGTCCAATTTTTAGGAGATGCTGCGGCTTTAAGGCAGTAAGCCTACTGTAGTCGCCTGAAGCGATGGCCGCTTGGAGCAAAGAAGCCGCGGGAAGAAGTTTTGAGACGAACTGGAAACAAACAGCTCTTTATTCTGGCAACTTTTCTCCCTGGCTCTAACTACACCCCGACACGCCGTCCACGCTCCTCTAACCTCCAAAATGGCGCCGACCTCCTCCGCAATCTCGCTCAAGTCCCTCGAGATCTCCGGCCAAGTCTCGCAAGATCCCGGGCCAAGTACGGAAGGCGCCAATGCCCAAACATGTCCAAAGCCAAAGCCCGTAGTCCACCGCAATTTAAGCCATCTCCCCAAACAGGGCTCCTGCATTTCCCCCCTTTTGTTTTAAAAGAGGTAATGCTCTAGGACGTCTATGTGCAACCAACATTCTTACCCGTCATCGGATAATCAAGGCTGTGCCCTTGACTCCTGTCTTAGGTTGATATGTCGGCCACATGAGACTGTCCCGTGCGACTGTGCCTGTCTTAGGTTGTCCCCCTCTGGGGATCTTACCCGTCATTGGCTAACCAGCCATCCAATGGAGCCCTTTAAGATCGACTGTGTATGATGACTAACAGCCGTCCAATTGTGAGGAGATGTTGCGGCTTTAAGGCAACAAGCCTTTTGGTGACGAGCCAAATTGTATAGCATATCAAATTGTTTAAACAAATTAGTTGCCCTAAGTTTCATCAAGTAACACACTGAATTCTCTGGACAAATGTCCGCAAGGCATTGTCCCGTAAAGTCCCAAACAATGAAAGATCAAAATGTCCATTTGTTATAACACGTTGATGTAGGAGGTCCCATGTATGTAGAGCAGAGGCCACACTGTTGGTGAGGTTGTTTGATGCTTGAGCAGCAGGGATGCTTGTGGTGACCGCGTTCCCTGCAGCTGTAGCAGCAACCGTCTTTTTTATATCTAGATAATGCCACCGGCAAATCTTCAGGGCCCGCTACCTAGAAACTCAAGCATCAATTATTAAAGGAAAGGCAGTGTTATTTCAGCACTGAGTGAAGAGTCGAGTTGTCAAACTAAAAAACAGAATTATTAGATTAGAAAATTAAAGTTGATTAATGAACAATCTTATGTCAAAACACCAAAATATTAGGTTATATAGCACTAGTCATATTGTTTGCTAAAGAGAAGTCCCAGGGATACCTATAATCAAAATTGAAAGTACCTTCATTTATAAAATTATTTACCTAAATTGAATACTCTTAACCTAAAATGAATTAAAGTTATTTGGATCCATATATATATATATATATATATATATATATATTCTTTTTCATAAGCGCTTTGTTCTTTGTGACGTCACACTGGACAGACGAACAAACATACAAACATATATTTGTGACGTCACATTAACATGAAATGTAGACAAATGTACAGACATAAAGACATGTATAAAAAGAAAAAAAAAATACAATTGTGTGCACACTAAAGAGAGATCTCCTCATCCCGGCCGGGAGGAATGACTCTTGAGTTGTGAAACATTTTGAAGGATACTTTTGAGGGAGTCATTCTATATCTTCATCTTGGTCTTCTTGACTTTGTACCTTTTTTATTAATCTTGATTCCTCAACAACTACATCTTGATCATTTTGATGTGGTACCTGCTTTATTAATCTAGATGGTATCCATATTGGAGAGGATTCGTGTTTTGGAAAAACACAAACAGATCCTCTCCCCCAAATTAATACTGGATCTGGACCCTTCCATGTACCTGAAAGAACATCCTTCCAGTAAACCAAGGGTTTATGTTGTTGGTGTGGATTCCAATGTCTGTCTCCAGCAGAATAACCATTAGAGTCTAAAGTTAAAAAATTTAAGGTAAACAGGGCAACTGCCAATCTGTATTTAGGACTTTTCCAATTTCCTTCTTTTTGTTTTAATAACATAATTTTCAGTGTGCGGTTTGCTCTTTCAATAATGCCCTGACCCTGAGGATTGTATGGGATGCCTGTTTTATGGGATATGTTGAATTTTGCGCAAAACTGTTTGAAAGATGAGGACGTATATGCGGGGCCATTATCTGTTTTAAGCATTTTGGGGATGCCCAATGCAGCAAAAGCTTGTAAACAATGAGATGTGACATCTTTAACTTTTTCTCCAGAATGTAAGGAAGCAAAAATCATGCCTGAACATGTATCTATGGTTACATGAATAAATCGCAATTTTCCAAAGCTTGGCTCATGAGTAACATCCATCTGCCACAAATGATTGGGCATTAATCCTCTAGGGTTAACACCAAAATGAGGATTGGGCAAATGTGTCATACAAGATTTACAATCTTTTACAATTGTTCTGGCTTGCTCTTTTGTGATTTTAAACCTACGTTGCAAGGTGGTGCTGTTGACGTGAAACTGGGAATGAAATAAAGTAGCTTGTTGTAGTGCTGAAAGTATAAATATTGTTTTTGTAAGTTCATCAGCCTTTTGATTACCTTCATGGAGGGGGCCAGGCAAATTAGTATGTGCTCTAATATGGCCTACGAATAGAGGTTCTTTTCTTGCCCACAAAAGTTTTTGTATTTGATAAAACAATTTAAAAGCTGGAGTATGAGGTGCTATTGGTCCTGCTAACTCTAATTTTGGGACGGCTTGTACAATATAGTGGCTATCTGAAAAAATGTTTATGGGCTGGTCTCTAAAATTTTCCAGAGCTCTTACCACAGCTTCCAATTCCACTAGTTGAGCTGATTTGTGTGCAGTTATGTAAGTCATATTTTCTTTTGTAGTGACTATTGCAGCAGTACCATTTGAGGACCCATCTGTAAATACATTAAATGCCTTAGGAATAGGTTGATTTTTTATTACCTGTGGAAATATAATAGGATGATTAATACAAAAAGATAATATAGGAGACTTAGGAAGGTGATTATCAAAATTTGCAGAGGTAGAGCATCTAGCTATAGCCCAGTCATTATCGTTGAAGCATAAATATTCAATCTGTGACGATGAATAGGGAGTAATAATAGTAGCAGGGTGAATGCCAAATATTTTAGTAGAAGTTTTAAGTCCTTGAAGAATAAGTTTAGCCACCATGGAGGTATAAGATTCAATTATACTTTTAGGAGAGACGGGCAAATGTATCCATAATAAAGGCCCTTGTTGCCAAAATACTCCTGTGGGTGTATATTGTGAAGAAATAATAATCAATATCAGCGGTTGAGTTAAATCAAATCTGTCACAATGAGCTCCTTCGATGGCTTTTTCTACTAACTTTAAAGCTTTCCTAGCATCTGGAGTCAGTGTTCGTGGTGAGGATGGATCAGGGTCCCCTCGAAGGATATCAAATAAAGGTTTTAATTGGCCAGTCGTGAGGTTTAGTGTAGGGCGAAGCCAATTAATGTCACCCAGCAGTTTTTTGGAAATCATTGAGGGTGGTTAAATGTTCTTTATTTATTAAAATTTTTTTGGGGTCTAACAAAAGTATCCATGATTTTAAATCCTAAATATAATATGGGAGATCTAGTTTGAACTTTTTCTTCTGCTATATATAATCCGTATTTTTTAAAATTTTCTACCATGTCACTGAATATATTAAATAAGATTTTTTGATTAGGGTGGGCCAGTAAAATATCATCCATGTAATGTAGACACATGAGGTTTGGATAGTTATTTTTAATGGGTTGGATAGCCTTGTCCACATATATTTGGCATATGGTGGGGCTATTAGCCATTCCCTGTGGTAAAACCTTCCATTGATATCTCTGATCAGGGCCATTATTGTTAATAGAAGGAACTGAAAAAGCAAACCTGGGGGCATCCAGAGGATGTAGGGGAATAGAAAAGAAGCAATCCTTTATATCAAGACTAATAACATGGAAACTTTTTGGAATAGCTACAGGATTCGGAAGTCCAGGTTGAGTAGGGCCCATGACTTGCATGGTTTTATTAATTTGTCTAAGATCATGTAATAATCGCCATTTTCCTGATTTTTTCTTGATCACAAATATGGGGGAATTCCAGGGAGAGGTGGAAGGTTCTATATGTCCTGCTTCTAATTGTTCCTGAACTAGTAGGTGGGCCGCTTGTAATTTCTCTTTAGATAGGGGCCACTGAGGGACCCACACTGGCTTATCAGAAAGCCATGGTATTTTTAAAATTATTTTCTCAGTGGCCCCGAAGAAAAATGTCTTTTTCCTATATGATAATGATTTCTTTTAGGGTTACGCTTACCCTGTACTTTTTGATAATGATTTCTTTCAGGGTTAAGACTACCCTGTATATTTTCACATTTAACACCTGCAGGTTTGGTTGCAAGGTGTACTCCCATTTGTTGTAAAATATCTCTTCCCCATAAAGTAACTGGTAGGTTAGGTAAAACATAAGGCTGAAACGTTCCTTTATGTCCTTCATCATCCTCCCATTTTAAAATTACTGCACTTTTTTCTGGGAGGTTATTATATCCCAAGCCTCTTAAACTGGTTGAAGCTTTTTGCAGAGGCCAGTGTTTGGGCCATTGTCGTAAATTAATGATGGAGGAATCAGCTCCAGTATCTATAAGTCCCTCCATTTCTATTCCTTGGATTCTTATTTTACACATAGGCCTCCTAGTACAGTCTCGAACCCAGCAAGCCATGGGACTCGAATCAGTGGAACAAAATCTTGTATTGTTCCCTTTTTGAGGCATACTCATTTTAAATGAATTATGTAAATTTGGAAGGAGAAGCAGCTGAGCAATTTTATCTCCTTGATTAACAGAACTTATACTTTGGGGTGAGCTAAGCATTATTTTTATTTCCCCTTTGTAGTCTGAGTTTATTACACCTGGGGTCACTTGCAAACCTAATAAGCTTTGAGGACTTCGCCCGATAATAAGTCCTACAGTCCCTGAGGGAAGAGGTCCCCTGACTCCTGTGGGAATCAGTTGAACCCCCATTTCAGGTGTTAACACTATTCAGGCGGTGGAACAGAGGTCTAATCCTGCATTTCTTCCTGTTCCTCTGGTGAGGGAGTGGATGGGTAATAGGGGTTGTGTCGGGGAAGCATCTGAATGGATGCTTGAGGATACTCCTCTTCCAATGCCTCGTACATTTGTGGGCCCCGGGGCATTGGGCCCCGTGCCCCGTTTTTTGAATTCCTGAACAAAGGATTTCCATGGATGTCAAATTTTGAATAACATTTATTGGCCCAATGATTTCCCTTTTTACACCTGGGGCAGCAACCTGGAGCACGGTATGAATTTGGTCTTATTTCTCTTTTGGGATTTTGCCTAGAATAGCCTGATTGATTATGATAATTTTTCCTGGAATATCCTGATTGATTATAGTGTCTAGGTTGAGTCCTTGTGAAATTCTGAGGGGCAGCATCTCTAACAGCTGCTGCAATCATATTCCCTGTGACAAAGGCATCATTTATATCTTTACATAGTTGTATATATATGGAAAGATCCTTTTTATTTCTCCATGGCCTGATGGCTTCCTGGCAATATTTATTAGCGTTTTCATATGCTAATTGAACAACTAATGGCATAACTTGATCAACGTCTCCAAAAACTCTACCTGCAGTTCTCAAAAGTCGATCAGCAAATTCAGCATATGGTTCATTAGGTCCTTGAATTACTTTGGACAAGCTACCTTGTAGATCCCCAGGTCCTTGTACAGTTTTCCATGCCTTTAAGGCAGCTGCGTTTATCTGAGCATATACTCCTGGGGTATAATATTTTTGAACCTGTACGTCTGCGAATGGCCCTTCTCCTGTGAGCATTTCTATATTATGGTCTCCAAACCCTGCATCTGCATTTATTTTAGCTGTTTCTATACAAAGTTCTTGAAATTGTGATCGCCAAACCAAGTATTGTCCCCCACTTAATGTTGCTTTACATAGACGTTTCCAGTCTGAGGGGGTTAAGCTAAAGGTGTTAAGGGACTCCAGTATACTCAACGTGAAAGGAGCTTGGGGTCCATATGTCATTACTGCCTCTTTGAGAATTTTTATTGTTTTGAAATCTACTGACTGGTGGCCCCTCTCTCCATTTTCATATTCAAATACTGGCAGTTCCCAACGTATCTGTGAGTTACCCTCGAGAGCACATAAGCGCTCAGAAAGACTTTTTATTTCTATTTCTAGGGTATGCAAACGCCTAGTGATACCCTTCATATTTTCTGTAATAGATTCCACCCATGGGGGAGTGGAGGACATAGGTTCCTCCACTTGATGGTCCCTTATCTTGGTCTTCCTTAATTTCCTTTTGTTCATTTTTTCAGAATCACTTTTACTTAATTCCTCCTCACTACTACTACTCTCATTGGTCCTAACTGACTCAGTAACATCCTGAGTCCTGGATTCAATTGAGAGCATGTATCCTTGAACTATCTCTAATAAATCTTGAATAGCTTTAGCAGCTCGGATCTTTGTCATTTTTGAGCCCGCACTGATACTATCCTTACTGGCCCTAACTGACTCAGCCGAGGCCAAGCTTTCATGATCACTTTCACTTTTTTCCAAATTCTCCTCACTAATAACTGACTCAGCTATATCAAAGAATCCATCAAGAGCCTTGTACACTTGGGTCTTAGTTATTTTCGAACCCATTTTAACCGCTCTGACTAGAGACTCCTGCGAGGTTCCTCAGTTCTTACCTGCCGTGTCGATTCCCCGTCCGGGCCACCACCTGTAGTCGCCTGAAGCGATGGCCGCTTGGAGCAAAGAAGCCGCGGGAAGAAGTTTTGAGACGAACTGGAAACAAACAGCTCTTTATTCTGGCAACTTTTCTCCCTGGCTCTAACTACACCCCGACACGCCGTCCACGCTCCTCTAACCTCCAAAATGGCGCAGACCTCCTCCGCAATCTCGCTCAAGTCCCTCGAGATCTCCGGCCAAGTCTCGCAAGATCCCGGGCCAAGTACGGAAGGCGCCAATGCCCAAACATGTCCAAAGCCAAAGCCCGTAGTCCACCGCAATTTAAGCCATCTCCCCAAACAGGGCTCCTGCAGCCTACTGCTGATGAGCCAAGTTTCCATAGCGTATCAAGTTCTTTAAGCCAATCAGCTGCCCTTAGTTTCATCAAGTAACGCACTGAGTTCTCTTAGACAAATACCTGCAAGGCATTGTCCCGTAATGTCCCAAAAGAATGGAAAATCAAAATTTCCATAAGTTATAACACATAGATTCAGGAGGCCCCATGCATGCAGAGCAGAGGCCACACTGCTGGTTAGGTTGTTTGATGCTTGAGCAGCAGGGATGCTTGCGGCTACCGCGGTCCCTGCAGTTGTAGCAGCAGCCGTCTTTATTATGTCTAGACATTTCCACCGGCAAATCTTCAGGGCCCGCTACCTAAAAACTCAAGCATCCATTATTAAGGGAAAGGCAGTGCTATTCCAGCACTGAGATCAAAAGGTGAGCTGTCAAACTAAAAAAGGAATTATTAGAGTAGAAAATAAAAGTTGATCTCTGCTCACACACATTGCTGCTTAAGCTCCCACAAACATAAGCTGGCAAAATATCACATTCAGAAATAATCAAAGAGAAACTGAGGGTGTTTACTGCATTAAAGATAAAGAAAAGCTAAAGGCACTTTGGAAAAATAATTTGTTAGCTGGAATCCTCGAGTCTCTATATACGCAGCAATCCTATACCTGTTAAAATAATTCAAATTCATCAGCTATTAAACAAATGAAGTTAATAACAAATAAACGATCCTCTGTCGGAACACCAAAATATCAGGTTATACAACATTAAACATATTCACAGCTGAAGAGAAGTCCCGGAGACAACTATAAATCAAAATTGATTATCATTATAATTGATTATCTAATTAGAATATTCTGAACTTATATGAATATCTATCTATCTATCTATCGATTATCTAATTAGAATATTCTAAGCTTAAATGAATTAATGTTATTTGGATCTATATCTATCTACCTATTTTTTTTCATAAGCGCTTAATTATTTGTGACGTCACACTAGACAGACGCACATATAAACATATATTTGTGACATCACATTAACGTGAAATTTAGACAAATGCACAGACAAAGACATATATAAAGGAAAAAAAAAAATACAATTGTCTATACACTGAAGAGAGATCTTCTTGTCCCGGCCGGGAAGATGAAATTTAAGTTGTAAATTTAATGGAGGACTCTTAAGGGAATCACTCCATACCTTCATTTTGGTCCTCTTGATTTTGTACTTGTTTATTCAATCTAGACTCCTCAATAACTTCATCTTGATCCTTTTGACTTTGTACCTGCTTTATCAATCTAGATGGTATCCATATTGGAGAGGATTCGTGCTTTGGAAAAACACAAACAGATCCTCTCCCCCAAATTAATACTGGGTCTGGACCCTTCCATGTACCTGAGAGAACATCCTTCCAGTAAACCAAAGGTTTATGTTGTTGGTGTGGGTTCCAGTGTCTATCTCCAGCCGAATGTCCACTAGAATCTAAAGTTAAGAAATTTAGGGTAAACAGGGCAACTGCCAATCTGTCCTTAGGATTTTTCCAGTTTCCATCTTTTTGCTTTAGTAACATATTTTTAAGTGTCCGATTTGCTCTTTCAATTATTCCTTTTCCTTGAGGATTATAAGCGATACCTGTTTTGTGGATAATATTGAACTTTGTACAAAATTGTTTGAAGGATGTGGATGTATATGCAGGGCCATTATCTGTTTTAAGCATTTTGGGGATGCCCAATGCAGCAAAAGCTTGCAGACAATGAGATATAGTATCTTTAACTTTTTCTCCGGAATGTAAAGAAGCAAAAATCATGCCTGAGCATGTATCTATGGTGACATGAATAAATCGTAATTTCCCAAAACTTGGCTCATGTGTGACATCCATCTGCCACAAATGATTAGGCATCAAACCTCGTGGGTTAACCCCATAATGTGGATTGGGCAAAAGTGTTACACAAGATGGACATTCTTTTACAATTCTACGAGCTTGTTCTTTTGTGATTTTAAATTTTTGTCTTAAGGTAGTGCTGTTAACGTGGAACTGGGAATGAAATAAAGTAGCTTGTTGTACTGTAGTAAATATAAATATTGTTTTAGTGAGGGCATCAGCTTTTTGATTACCTTCATGGAGAGGACCAGGCAGATTAGTGTGAGCTCTTATGTGACCTATAAATAAAGGTTCTTTTCATTGCCATAGGAGATTTTGGATTTGAGAAAACAATTTAAAAGCTGGAGTATGTGGTGCTATTGGACCTGCTAGCTCCAATTTAGGGACAGCATGTACAATATAGTGGCTGTCTGAAAAAATATTCATAGGCTGTTCTTTAAAATTTTCCAGAGCTATTATTATAGCTTCGAGTTCCACTAATTGAGCTGATTTTTGATTAGTGATATGAATCATTTTTTCATTTTGAGTGACTACTGCAGCAGTACTGTTAGAGGATCCATCTGTAAATACATTAAATGCTTTAGGAATGGGTTGATTTTTTATTACCTGTGGGAATATGATAGGATGATTGATACAAAAGGTCAGTATAGGAGATTTAGGAATATGATTGTCAAAATTTGCAGAAGTAGAGCATCTAGCTATAGCCCAATCATTATCATTGAAGCACAAATATTCAACCTGTGATGATGAATAAGGAGTAATAATAGTAGTGGGATGAATTCCAAATATTTTAGTAGAGGTTTTAAGTCCTTGAAGAATAAGTTTAGCCACCATGGAGGTATAAGACTCAATTGTACTTTTAGGAGAGACAGGCAAATGTATCCATAATATAGGTCCCTGTTGCCAAAATACTCCTCTTGGAGTATATTGTGAAGGAATAATAATCAATATTAGTGGTTGTGCAAAATCAAATCTATCGCAATGGGATCTTTCAATAGCCTGTTCTACTAATTTTAGAGCTCTCCTGGCCTCAGGAGTTAATGTTCGCGGTGAGGATGAATCAGGGTTCCTGCGAAGGATGTCAAATAAAGGTTTTAATTGTCCAGTAGTGAGGCTTAGTGTAGGGCAAAGCCAATTAATGTCTCCCAATAATTTTTGGAAATCATTGAGGGTGGTCAAATGTTCTTTGCTTATTAGAATTTTTTGGAGTTTAACAAAAGTATCCATGATTTTAAAGCCTAAATATAGTATAGGTGATCTGCTTTGAACTTTTTTCTTCTGCTATATATAATCCATATTTTTAAAAATTTTTTGTTATTTCACTAAATATATTAAATAAGATTTTTTGATTAGGGTGAGCTAATAAAACATCATCCATGTAGTGTAGACACATGAGGTCTTGATATTTGTTTTTAATGGGCTGTATAGCTCTGTCCACATATAGTTGGCACATTGTAGGGCTATTTGCCATTCCCTGCGGCAATACTTTCCATTGATATCTTTTATCAGGGCCATTATTATTGATAGAAGGAATTGAAAAAGCAAACCTGGGGGCATCAGAGGATGTAGGGGAATGGAAAAGAAACAGTCCTTTATATCAAGAGTTATAAGGTAATAGTTTTTTGGAATAGCTACAGGATTAGGAAGTCCAGGTTGGGTAGGTCCCATAATTTGCATTGTTTTATTAATTTGTCTTAGGTCTTGTAATAGTCTCCATTTTCCCGATTTTTTCTTAATTACAAATATGGGAGAATTCCAGGGAGAGGTGGAAGGCTCTATGTGTCCTGCTTCTAATTGTTCTTTAACTAATTGATGGGCCGCTTGCAATTTTTCTTTGGATAGGGGCCACTGAGGGACCCAAACTGGCTTATTAGAGAGCCATGATATTTTTAAAATTGTTTTCTCAGTGGCCCCTAGAAAAAATGTCCTTTGCCTTATTTATTATGATTAGGATTTTTATTCTTAACACCTGCAGGCTTGGTTGCTAGGTGTAGCCCCATTTGATGTAAGATATCTCTTCCCCATAGGGTAACTGGCAAGCTGTTTAAAACATAAGGTTGGAATGTTCCTGTATGGCCTTCATTGTTTTGCCAATTTAAGATTACAGCACTTTGTGCTGGGGTATTACTATATCCCAAGCCTCTTAAACTGGTTGAGGCTTTCTGTAGAGGCCAGTGCTTAGGCCATTGTTGTAGATTTATGATGGAAGAGTCAGCTTCTGTATCAATCAGCCCCTCCATCTCTATACCTTGAATTTTTAATTTGCACATAGGCCTCCGTGAACAATCCTGTACCCAGAAAGCCATAGGTCCTGAACCAGTGGAACCGAATGCTCTGCTATTTCTATTTTGTGGCATGCTTTTAAAAGAACTATGGAGACTGGGAATGAGGAGCAGCTGTGCGATTCTGTCTCCTTGATTTACGGAGATGATGCCCCTGTGTGTACTTAGCATTATTTTAATCTCTCCATTATAATCTGAATCAATAACCCCTGGTATAACATTAAAGCCTAATAAACTCTTGGAACTACGCCCAAGGATTAGTCCCACAGTTCCTGAAGGGAGAGGTCCCCTGATTCCCGTAGGAATCAGCTGAACCCCCATTTCAGGTGTCAGGACCATCCGGGCAGTAGAACAGAGATCTAATCCTGCACTTCCTCTTGTCCCTCTGATAAGGGAGTTAATGGGTAGGAGGGATTGTGACGAGGAATCATTTGGATCTGAGGGCATTCCTCCTCTAGTGCGCATTCCTCCTCTAGTGCCTCATACATTTGTGGGCCCTGGGGCATTGGGCCCCGTGCCCCGTTTTTTGAAATCCTTGATAAATCATTTCCATATATATCATATCTGGAATGGCATTGATTGGCCCAATGTATACCCTTTTTGCACCTGGGGCATCGGCCTGGAGCGCGGTATGAATTTGATCTTATTACCCTTGGGGGATATTGCTTAGCATATCTTGGTTGATTATAATACTTTTGTCTGGAATATTCTGTTCTAGGTTGAATCCTTTGGGAATTTTGAGGGGAGGAATTTTTCATCACTGCAGCAATTACGTTGCCTGTGATAACAGCCTCGTTAATGTCTTTGCACAGTCTGATATAAATTGATAAGTCTTTTTTACTTCTCCATGGCCTTATTGCACCCTGGCAATATTTATTAGCATTCTCGCACGCTAATTGGATAACTAGAGGCATAGCTTGCTCGACTTCGCCAAAAACTCTAGATGTTGTTTTTAAGAGTCTATCTACAAAATCAGCGTAAGGTTCGTTAGGCCCTTGTATAACTTTTGATAGGCTGCCTTGCAGATCCCCTGTGCCTGATATTGTCTTCCAGGCTTTCTCAACTGCAGTGTGTATCTGGGCATACACACCGGGATCGTATTGTAGCTGATTTTGTAGTTCGGCGAACTGACCTTCCCCTGTGAGCATATCTATATTGCGTTGAGGGAAACCTGCTGCAGCATTTCTCTTTGCTATTTCTGAACAAAGTTCCTGGAATTGAGTTTTCCAGATTAGGTATTGTCCCCCACTTAGTACTGCTCTGCATAGACTTTTCCAATCTCAGGGGGCTAAGATTAGGGTGTTAAGTGACTCTATCATACTTAATGTGAACGGAGCTTGAGGCCCATAGGTCATTACTGCCTCTTTTAAATTCTTTATTGTTTTAAAGTCTAGGGACTCGTGATATCTTTGTCCCTCTTCATTTTGAAATACTGGCAGTTCTAGGTGCTCCTGCGGTCTATGTTGTTCGAGAGCGTATAAGCGCTCAGAAAGGCCGCCAATTTCTACCTCAAGGGCACGTACACTCTGATCAATACTCCTTATTGTTTCTGTTAGGTATTCTACCCATGAAGGAGCAGAGGGCACTAGTGGTTCCTCTATTTGACGGTCTTTTCTCTTTTTTAATTTCTTTTTGTTCTTTTTATTGGAGACTGTGCTCCCTGAATCGCTTTTTGATTCCTCCTCACTACTAGCTTCATAATTCCTAACTGGCTCAGTGGAGGAGACCGTACTGTCATGGTTTGGCTCCTTGTTACTATTATCACTTTCACTAGTATCCTGAGTTTCAGCTTCTAAGGAGAGTACATACTCCTCAGCTAATTTTATTAAGCTTCTGATGGCTTTTGCAGTTCTTACTTTTAAATTTACATTACTACTCTCCTTGCTGGTCTCCACTGAGTCAGAGGATATGCTTTCTTGTTCACTTTTCTCACTATCTGAGTTCTCAATATCAAAAATTTCATTCATGGCTTTTATAAACCGACTTTTTGTTATATTCGCTCCCATATTTTTAAATTTTCTTTTTTCTTACCTGGCCGCCGAATTCCCCGTACAGGCCACCACCTGTTGCTGCCTGAAGCGGAAGTCGCTTGGAGCAGCGAACGCCACAGGAAAATTCAGAGGCAGGATGAAAATGAAAAAAGATCTTTTATTCTTCTTTTCTTTCCGGCTCCAGCAATCACTCCAAACGCTCTAACTCCAACCACCACCTTCTTCTTCCCACACATATTAACCAACCAAACTCACCCGGTTATATACATATAGCTTTAACAAGGACACGTGCTTACAGCTCGAGCTTACAGGTGCATCACGCAGTGTTCACGGGCATACAAAGATTCTTTGAATAATGTATTACTATCAGGTGGAAACTAGAACATCTTTTATGGCTCTCAGCTAACCGCAATCTTTAGCTATCTCCTTGATTATAGGCTCCTTCAGTTTGCATATACACCATGCAATATTTGGGATATACAGAAAATATTCATTATTTATCAGAGAATCAGATTTAACTAGGGTTCTCTAATTTATCTGAAAATGGTACCTGAGCAAATATCAGAGAAATTCCTACAAACTCTCTGTATTAACAACCCCTTGGTCCTAAACATCTTCTCAATTCAGTGACATCTTAACATTTTCTTCCAGGCAATGGAGGGACAGAATGAGTGTTCCAGATGACTTAATGGGATGAAGAAGAGAGGAGCCTAGAACAAGGAAATGCCTGTGGGAGTTTATGGGTTTTCATCATCCTTATTCCTAAATGGGAATGTTTCTGTATGTTTCACCTTAGCCCCAACATTCAGAACATCTCCAAGACCCTCAATGCTTTCATTCCAGTTTGACATTCTAAAGATTCTCTAAAAGGTAATCAAAATAGTTAGAGCAGCTTGGGAGGCTGAGACAGGAGAATCACAGGTTCAAAGCCAGCCTCAGCAAAAGCAAGGCACTAAGCAACTCAGTGAGACCCTGCCTCTAAATAAAATACAAAATAGGGCTGAGAATGTGGCTCCATGTTTGAGTACCCCTGAGTTCAATCCCTGCTAAAAAAAAAAAAAAAAAACATTAAAATAAAATAGTAAGTATGAAAATGTGATATTTATAAATTAAAATGTTAAATTTGCTATCTCCAATGCAAATCAAAACTGCAGTGAAGACATGATTGCTATTTAATAGGGAATCAATTAAACTGAGTTCACTGATGATCTAATATTGGTAAGTTTTTGGTCAAGTCATACTGGTATTTGTATGTGGGGTGGTAGTAATTCTAAAATGAAACCCATAGGTTTGTGCATGCAAGATTAGTGCTCTGCCACTGAGTTACATCCCTGGACCATTTATTTATTTATTTATTTTTGAGACAGTGCCTAGAAGTTACCAAGGCTAGGCTCAACCTTCCAATACTCCTGCCTCAACTAATTACGGCTTCCTCAAGCTTCCCTTGCTCATCCAGGGAAGAGAGCAGTTTAATAGATAATATTTGATATTTAAATAAAGGGAATTACTGATTTCTATGTCTGACATATTTATTTAAAGGAAAATAATTACTAAAATGCTAAATTAATAATTAAACCATGGATATAAATGATAATTAAATGGAATACTGTTTTAGTGTATCATAAGCTAAGCAAAAATAATTATTAGATAAACTAGTTATAGAAGTTATTTCAAATGCTTGCACATTTCATTAGTAATCATAGGACCAACATAACAAATTATTTAATTTTTATTGACATTGTTCTTCTTGCAGGATTAATGATGCTCAGTGACTTGAATAACATACATGAGGAATTGATTACATGTTTCTGTCCAAACTGCTTGAATTAATAATGATTATTTTGCATATTTTCAAATTTATTGTAGAATATGGGAATAATTTGTTGTACAATTTTTGAGAAAGTAAAATTTACTCAAATCCTATTTCTGAAATTTCAGGTTTTTCTGTTTTGATACTGGATTATTTTGGGGTGATAAAAGAGATTTATTTTGTTCATCTTATGTGCTACTGCAGGAGTGGTTAAGCATGATTTTGGTGTCAATCACTTTCCTTATTTTATTTCCAAGATGATTTTCAGATCTCACCAAAAGGAAACATGTTTCTGAAAGAGAGAAATATAACCTCTGAGGCCACCTTTACCCTCCTTGGGCTTCTCTGATTACCCAGAACAGCAGGTTCCCTTGCTCTTTGTATTTCTGGCAATCTACACCTTCAGTGTGGTAGGGAACCTTGGGATGATTGTGATCATCAGAATTAACCCCAAATTGCACAATCCATGTATTTTTTCCTCATCCATCTCTCATTTGCAGATTTCTGCTATTCTTCTATCATTGCTTCCAAGATGCTGGTGAATCTAGTTGTAGAAGACCGAACCATTTCATTTTCAGGGTGCATGGCACAGTTCTTTTCCTTTGTACCTTTGTAGTTACTGAATTAATTTTATTTGCTGTGATGGCCTATGACAGTTTTGTGGCTGTTTGTAACCCACTGCTCTACACCCACTGCTATTATTTTATGCCATATGCATACAGAGTCCCAGAGACTCTGTGCCATGCTGGTGTTTGGATCCTATGCATGGGGAGTAGCATGTTCCTTGACCATTACATGTTCTGCTTTAAAATTATATTTTCAGGGTTTCAACACAACCAATCACTTCTTGTGCGAGTTATCCTCTCTGATATCCCTCTCCTGCTCTGATTCTTACCTCAGTCAGTTGCTTCCTTTCACTGTTGTCACTTTTAATGAGATAAGCACATTGCTCATAATTCTTACTTATATGTTCATTATTGTCACTGCCTTGAAGATGCGTTCAGCCAGTGGACATCGCAAAGTCTTTTCCACCTGTGCCTCTCACCTGACAGCCATCTCCATCTTCCATGGCACCATACTGTTCCTCTACTGTGTGCCCAACTCCAAGAACTCCAGGCACACAAAGTGGCCTCTGTGTTTTACACAGTGGTGATCCCCATGTTGAATCCCTTGATCTACAATCGGAGAAATAGGGATGTAAAGGACACAGCCAATAAATTATTGCACACCAAACTTTTTTTCATATTGACTGTATGCATTCTTATGCATTTAATATAATTATTGCATAACAGTTTTTTAATGAATTCTTTGTCAAGTTTCTTTTTCTCAAAATCACTTTATATTTCAAAAGGACAAAACATTTTGCAATGGAAAACATTTTAATATGAAGTTTAGATCAGAGAGACTATACTTGGCTTAGCTTATATAAGCCAGACAAACCTAATTTATCTTCACTTCTTTGTCTAAAAAATTATATGACGTAATTTAGTTCACAAGTTGATTATGTGTAGCAAATGAAAATGTACATGATGTATCTCCCATATTATATATGTGTAGCACAAGCTAATGCTGCCATTCTTTCATTCCTGATAACTCATAGAGTTTAAGTGCTAAATTACCAATTGATTTGGTAAAATTAGTGAAATAAAGAACAGGGAAATATTGCTTAACCTTCCAAGGAACTCAAAATCTAATTATGGTGATAAATATTATAAGTGGGTTTGTGATGATATTCTCTTCAAATACATATGAGAAATAATGAGATTATGTCATAATTTCATGTTATTTACATTGGCCTTGAAAGATGGGCATGCTTTCAAGAGAGAAAAAAACAGTAAGACAAAAATTTTTATTCTGGAGTCAAGTCTTATTCATCCACTGTTTCATGAAGGAATAGTATTTTATTCAGAAACAAGAAAAACATTCAGGAGGTGATTATGATTATGGCATTGAAACAATAAATATTTTGAGCTATTATTTTATGCCATATGCATACAAAGTCTATTGTAAATTACTCCAAGGAAGACATGTTTGAATAAGATGTGGGTGGTATTCTAAAGTATTTCAGCAAAGGATTCCACTGTGAATGATAAAAGGAGTCATGAGAGGCTTGTAAGTATTGCTGCTTAGAATAGGGCAAACACAGAAAAGATAAATGAAGACCAAGCCTATCATGTGTATTAGTTTGGTATTCCTCCAATAATTATAATATTAATTATAAGAAACTCTCACAGAGATAGGTTCCTAATTTGGAAATCTTACATTTATCTTATCTTCTGTCATGAAGTTTACTTGTCTTATAAAGGATATAGTCTTCTTGTATTCTATACACTTTTGTTTGGAATAAATTCAAAATAGTTTGGAAAATTATTAATAGTAGAAATTCTGGGTCTTTTAGGGTAGCTAAAGTGAAAAATGAGCTTATGTCCATTCAATAAAATAAAACTAATTTGCAGTGACTATATAATTGTAAATGTATTATGATAAATTAAAAAAAATCACATTTCTCCTAGTTAATATTGGATTATAGATGGCATGCAATAGTTTTATCTATGCACAAATGAACTGTTCTACAGACTACATTGCTACCTTTATTTTTATTTATTTATTAGTTTATTTTTGCAATACTTGGTATCAATCCCAGGGTCTTGCATGAAGTAGGCAAACACTCTACCACTGAGATTCACCTTCATCCATGGTTGATTTTTTGATCTTAAGTTCCCTGGAACAATGGTGGGAAAATATCAGAAATGTTATATTAGTCTTTCTTGAAACCAGTGATGAATAATCCATTTCAAGGAGTAAACCCTAATATTTCTTTCCTTTCTTGGTAAAGGTCAATTACGTTCTGTGAAGTAAGAGACACTGTCTGATTAATATATTATGATGAAGTGGAAATATTGATCAATGAATTAATATATTGGAGTCACAAAATCAAGACAATATTTGGTGATTCAACCACAGAGGCACAATACTTTCAATTAATACCAAAGTAAAATGGTGTGTTTGGCATTGTCTTTTAGCTTAGGATTTCAAATTGTCTCTGGTAGATCTGATATCTGTTTTTGGAGCATGAGTTATACTTATATTTTGCAATTTTTTACTCATGTACCTCATAAAATATTCTATTTTGAAAATACATAAAATTTTTACAATCTTATTCAAGTTTAAAACTGAGTGATTCTAAATTTAAATAGAGAATGATTTATTATTACATTGTGTACAACATTTATCATATATTCATCATGATGAATCTGAAATGGACAGATAATCATATTTTGTATCGTTTCTCTTGTCCCTGAACACACATTTAAATTGTACAAATTCTTCACAACTGTATATATTATCAATCATATGAGTATGTTACTTTACCACCTAAAAATGTCTGTTAATTGACTTTTTATTTCCAGTCTGTAATAAAATTCTGTTTGATTTTTACTCATGAATAATCAATATGATAATTATGACACTACCCCTTGGCATAACTTATATTGAACTTTTTTTTTTGTAAAATATTCAGAAAAACTACACAATGTCACTGAAATTACATCTCTTAATTATATTATTAAAAATAATTGTATTCTAAACTAATTAGTATAATTATACATAGGTGATATTTCCATTATTAGAACAACAGAGCTCTCAGGATTCTTAAATTGGATCATATTGAAACAAAAATGGAAAGAGAAGTGTGTTTTTAATCTTTTTGAGTAGCAATGTTAATGTATTTTAACATCACCCACACGATGTGTCAAAATCCTCATGAGTATTTGTCATTAATAATTATTTTAATAATTGACTATGATTATTTTAATTATTGATGAAAACAAAACTGGTAATTTCCTTATTTTCATATGGAATTATGGGAAATAACTAGAAAATGTCACTTTCTCAGTTTCTGAATTTATTTTAGAAGTCTGTAGAATGACTTGTTTAATAACAATTGTGCTTAAAGATTTTATTTATTTGAATCTTTTTTTAACCCAATGTAATCATAGTTCTGGCTTCCATTTAAGACTTAGAAACATTTAAAACTCAGAAAGAGATTTGCATCAATATTATGGCAAAAACAATTGTTCTTGAATTAGATATTCTAAAAATTTATACTTTTCCTAGAACTTATCAAAATGCTAAGGTCATTGGGAAGTAAGACAACAAAGCTTTAAGTAACTAGTAGCAACATTTCACAGCTGGTGGGGGACAATCCAGAGAGATCTTTCCTAAGAAAAGATACAAAGGGAAAAACATAAGCTTAAATTGGATGAGGCACTGAAATCATTGGCAACACAACCCTACCATAAATACAAAGGAAGACCAGAATAATTTGTAACTTGTAGCACATTGATATATGAGAACAACCGTGTATGAGAAGCAGCTGCCAAAGCAGAAAATGCAGAGAATATTGAGGCAAACAAATACAGGATTGCATGGAGTGCGATTTATTAGGGGCTTTGAGAGAGAAGCAGTGTGTCTTGGGCAGCAGAAAGACAGGAGGATCCCTGTAAACCTATGCAGGAGAAAAAGGAGTTAATATGCTAAAGTAGACAAAGGTGATCTGAGGCCAATTAGAGTATACTTAAGTCCCCCCCCAACAAAAAGCTATTAATAAATCAAGAATCAATTAAGAAATAGTCCAATAATCTGCCTCAGTGGCTAACATGAAATAATAGTGGTCTTATAGGATTCTTTGGATCACCAAATAGAATAGGTAAGATACCACTTGTCACGATAGCTATTGTAATATGGGCGAGGATCCTTACATTCCATTTCTTATAATTTCTCTTAAAATCCTATAGTCTTCCCCTTTGCAATGTGCCCCAAGCCCGTGAAAGTTTATAATTTTATTGGTGGTATTCTACAAAACCATCTTTGCATACTCTTAACAGATTCTAAAACAGCAGTTGAGGCACATACAGGAAAAAAAAAAAAAAAGAACATTAAACAAATGTGAATAACAATCAATGTTTTTCCACCAAGAGATCCAGGATTCAGATCAACAAATTAGCATCTGTCCTAAAGATGATACAAAGACAGAAAGGGTGGTGATTTGGGCCTTTATGTGTCATGAGGTTGGCATATTGTTGTTATGAAGGACTTATACACAGCATTCTGTTTTGACAATAGCACACCTTCCCCCAATTCTGTTATTAAATCAAGGGCCATGTGATTTTGGAGCACTGCTTCTTTATTTGAAACCATGGTAAACAACAAATGTATGTAGCCATAGGTAAGGGGAAAAAAAAAGAAATAAAAATTAATATAACTAACAATGGCTAATCTGCACCATCCAGCAACACAATAAATACAGTGGCACAATTTTTATAAGACAACAGGGCAGCAACAGCTGGGAGCTCATGCATAGAGCAAACTGCACATGTTGATCAATGGGACGGTGTCCATTAATAATTCCTAAAACTAGGAATAAAAAAGCAGGCTACATTAAGAAGCTGACAGTAGCACCCCAAGCTTGCTTAGACCACCCATGGCATAAGTCATGACCAGGGATCCAGAATCCAACAGGATGAACATGGACCAATTCAGATGGGCCAGAAGCATCTCACACTGGGACAAGTAATATCCAATCCACCATGGGAGAACAGACCATTTCAGTTCCCATCTAACACACTCCTCCCTTGTGCTTAGCATTTGTCGTGTTTGTAAAATTATTACTCTGTGAGTCTATCACCTTGGGCAGAATCAAGATGTGTTGATTAGACACCTGTGGTATTTGTGGCAGGTACCAATGCCCCCAGGTACTTATAAGGGGGAGACATACCAGACTTATGGATGTTGAAATTTTCTTTTTTGCTTTTTTGGGGAGGAAAGAAAGATTGGTACTGGGGATTCTTTACCACTGAGCCACATCCCCAGCCCTTTTTAATCAGTATTATTATTATTATTATTTTATTTTGATATAGGGTCTCACTGAGTTGCTTAGGGCCTTGCTAAGTTGCTCAGAGTGGCCTCAAATTTGTGGTCTTCCTGACTCAGCCTCCTGAGTCGCTGGGAATACAAACATGTGCCACCATGACTGGATTGGAAGTCAAAATTTTCTGAGGACTTCAGTCAACCAAGGTCAGTACCTACTAGGGCCCATATCTGTTGGTAAGACTTTTATTCTCTTTATTAATCCTGTTGCCTGGCAATTGTATTTCAGATGTAAGTAATATAATACATCATTTATTTAAGCCCCATCATGAACAACACATCTTATAAAGTGGGTGCCTCAGTTATTCTCCATGGCATGAGTACATCCATGCATCACATTTAAATTCAAGACTTTAATGGTGACAGTTTGGTTAGCATGAGACCAGTAGCTGTATATACACTAGTTACAGTGTACTCATGTCCCTTAATGACTTGCAAAACACCAGTATAATCAATCTGGAGTCCTGGGAAGGTTGAACATATCAATTTGTTCTTGCATGTGAATCAAGTGGTGGGGTGGTGAGGTGAACACATCTAACAAAAGGACTCAATTGCCACCAAGTCACTATATTTCACTATATTGTGATCCTGCCTTCTTAGCTGTGTTCTACTGTACATAAGTCCATTCTTTGTGCCCACAAGACCAGTTCACTTAGCTGGGTTACACTGGGACCTACATCTTAGTAAAAGCATTTGCCTCCATATTTCCAAAAATAGAACACGTAACATGATGGTACCTAACATGCAGACAATTTTGTCTCCCTGGTTCATGCAGCCATCCCACATATGCAGCCACACCATGACTCTACAGTGATGCTTTCCTGGTATAAACCATTGTTCCAATTGTGATTGTGCCAGCTACGTTTTAAGGATCAGCACACTGCCCAATAGTTGAGCCCAAACAATCAATGTTCATGGCTCTGAGGTTCTGTTAGTCATACTGCCCATAAGTCTGCCCATTCACTGCTCTGATTTGTCCTTGTCTGAAATCAGAGATTATCCTGGTTGGGTTCTAAAGCTGCCACAATACAGACTGTGGGATCCACCTGCTAAACTCATCTGTATACCAAGAATTTTTTAGTATAGGAGCCAACCCCTTTCAACACTTGTCACTTTATAGGCACTGGTGCAGTAACCTGGGGAATGAGTTGATTGTTATAATTAACCAGACTCAACAAAGTCTGCAAATTGGAGGTCAATAAGTTTTTAGAATGCTTTGCAGTTGTAAGCATGTGTCCTGATGATTCAAGATAGAGGTCAGTGTTATGGAGGATTGATGTGGTTGAAATAGATCATCTACCTGCCTTTTTAGAAGTGAGGCCAAGCTAGGTTGGTAGCGCATGCCTATAATCCTAGCAACTTGGGAGGTTGAGACAGGAGTATTGCGAGTTCATAGCCAGCTTCGGCAATGGCAAGGTGCTAAGCAACTCAGTGAGACCCTGTCTCTAATAAAATACAAAATTGGGCTGGAGATGTGGCTCACTGGTTCAGTGCCCCTGAGTTCAATCCCTGGTACCTCCCCTGTCCCCCAAAGAAAGACGAAGAAGAAGCGAGGCCAATGTGCACTGTGGCTGCCAGTATCTTGGTCTGTGGTTCCACCAATACCAGGGCATTGTGCACTGCAAGGACTATCACTCTAAAGGGTTTAATTTTAGTGTCCTTTCAAAAATGTAACAAAATTCACAAGTATAACTTTTGTCCTTGTCACTACAGCCAGCTTCATATCACCCTTTATATTGGCATAAAGTTGCATTGGCATACCTGGTAGATGGGTACCTTAGGCTTATACTTGTGTTGTCAAAATGTTTGCACTTTTAAATTCTGGGAGACAATCCAGGACTATAAAACCCCCTTTATAACTAACTAATATAGTGGATACCTGCATTGAGATAAATAAGGAATGAAAGTTTGCCAGTAATACAAAGTCCTACAAAAGCGTAGGCATCCCTTACTTCATGAGGTACAGGAAAAATTATGATGTAATTGAGCAGTATCCCAGGCATTAAATTAGCTTTATCTGCACAGATTACCCAAAGAAACTTTACAAATGGTATAAGGTCCTGAATTTTGGAGGGATAATAACTCAGCCTCTTGCCTTGAGTTTGGTATAAACAGGGTCTACTGTCTTCTGTAAGTGAGCATGATCTTCTCAGAAGAATATTATCGATAAATGAAACTAGACAAGACTACTAGGAAATAACAGTGAGGGGAAGACTGCAGATTGAACTGAGGGACACTCTAACACTATGCTGCATTCTCAACTCTTTTTATTTTGAGACAGTCTCTCTACATCACCAAGCCTGGGCTTGAACTTGCAATTCTCCTGCTTGAGCTTCCCAAGTACAATGGTACAATGACAGGCATGTACCACTTCACCTGGCCTTCAAAGTGAGGTCTTGAGCCACTATGAAATGATGTTCTCCACAGAAATAGAAAAAAGCAGTCATGAATTTACTTGTAAAAACAAGAGGTTCTGAATAGCCACAGCAATCCTTCATGAGAAACGTACAGCAGGAAGCATCTAAATACCAGACCTTAAATTATGCTACAAAGCTATAGTAACAAAAACAGCATGGTATTGGTATCAAAGCAGACATGAAGAACAATGGAACAGAATAAAAAACACAGAGACAAACCCAAATACAGTTATCTCATACTAGATAAGGGCAGCATAAATATACATTGGACAAAAGATAGCCTCTTCAACAAATGATGCTGGGAAAACTGGAGATCTATATGTAGCAGAATGAAATTTAGTTTTGTGGTGTTCTCTGGACAGCTTGGACTACCTTGAACACACTTACCACCTAGAGCAGGAGGTTGATAGGACCCCACTTTGCTTCTATCTTCAACACAACCTCTATCACTCTGATTTAAGCCAAAATTCTTCCATAGATTTTTTTTCCAGTGTCTTTCCAAGTAAGATATCAAACCCAAGGATATTTTCAAAGATTTCTTAGGATTAACATGTGAAAACCTCATATGGCTCCAAGGGTGCTTAATGCAGTGATACTTGCTTCTCCTTCCTAGTTTTGTCCTCATATCTGTATGTGATTGTCCATGGCCCTGTTAAACATGGATTGAGTGCATTTAACATCAAAGATTTTAGGGCAATGCGTTTTTTTTCCCCCTCTATTTTGATGGACAAGTATATAGTGAATTCTATTTGAGACCTCAGGTTGCCCTCCATTTCCCTCCATCTGTGGCAATGTGGACCCTACTCCTAATCTCAGGGATTGTAAGGGAGTCATCTAAAATGAACTGCATTGCCTGACTACACAGGTTGATTGTCTCTCTCTGTGGAGGAGCAGATGAGAGAGGCTGCAATTGTTTCATGTCTTTCTTTAGAGCCACTAAGAGGTCACTGGATTGGGTAGATTACCTATCTATAAAACTGTAAACTACCTGGTACCGAAAACCGGGAGGAAAACTCGGAGGCAGAGTAAAACTATTACTACTTTTACTTCTACTTTCTTAGAGAGAGCTTAGAGAGGGAAAGAAAGATTTTTAGAGAGAAAGATTAGAGAGAGCTTTTATTCTTGTCTTCTTTAGCTTAGAGAGAAAGAAAGATAGATAGAGCTTAGCTTAGAGAAAGATTATTTTTTAGAGCTTCTTGCTTCTTTCTTCTTTCTTTCTTCTTTCTTCCTCGGGAGCCTCGGCCTAACTCTGACCAGTCATTACTTCTTCTATCTGGTTTCTCTTCTGTAACCACTCTGCCTATGTTCTGGCCGCTCTGATTCTTTTCTCCGACCCGAACTCTTCTTCTGACCGACCAAGTGACTGCACGACTGACCGAATGAATTCGTTCTCCTAACTCGGACCACTTTCACCCGGTTATATACCTTCAGCTTTGCGGGTGCCTACAGGTGCGTCACATACATATCAGGTGGAACTTATGGCTTCCAGCTAGCTGCAACAGCCCTTCCTAATTAGGGGTCCTTCATAAAACACCAGTGTGTATGAAGATTAGGCAACATTTGTTTTGTAGCTTTACAGACCAATCCCTTTTTTCCTCTTTTACATGGGCTTGGATAATTCTCCCCACTTAAATATGTTAGTAACTAGGCACACACTATTAGAGCCAATTTAACTCTGGAACAGCTAGAGCTTCCCCAGCATAATACAAAAGGTGTTCTATTACTACACTAAGGAGAGAGAGAAGCAGACTTGATCATGATCAAAAGGCTAAAGAAACAGAAGGGAACCACATAATTCTCAAGGGATTAGGAGAAAGAAGGTGACAGTGCCTTTTTCAAGGGGCTTCAAATAGTGACCATATCCATGTTTCTTCCAAAAGCTGACTGAGTACATGAGCCATCAGGCAAGTACAGCAGAGAAAGTGGAAACATCAAATATCAAAGACACACAGATGTGAGCTCTTTACTTCTAAACAAGTGAATGTCCATGTATTTGTAGATTCATTAGATTCATCCATAGCCATTTTATATGCTTTCTTAAAACAATACCCTGTGTATATATGTTTCACAAACCATAACCTCATTTAATTTTGCTTTTTAAAATACTGCTAAGCACTCAAAAATGCTGTTTTCTTTTCTATTTTCTTTTTTTTTCTTTCTTTCTTTCTTTCTTTTTCTTTCTTTCTTTCTTTCTTTCTTTCTTTCTTTCTTTCTTTCACTTTCCCACTAATGCCCACAGTGTTTGGCTAGTGCTTTGGATAACAGGGTGGAGCTCAGAGCTTGATCAAAGTATGCTTTCATTATTGTATTGGAGATATTGCTTTAGAAACAGGGCAACATTGAATAATCACTTAAGAGTTTCACTGTGCAAAAGGAAGAGGAGAATTTAATCAGGGCCACGTATAGGAACAAAGCAAAGAAAAACTTCCTGCAGGAACTGGTAAGGACCTGATTATTGACAATTCTTGCACAAACATATGCTCTTATTTATCAAGACTTTTTTACTTTTTTTTTTTTTATCCCAATCTGTTTGGATTCTCCAGTGTTATAGATACACATACCTCAAAACATCTCTATTGTCAAACCCTTCACTAGAAACCCTTTCACTCCTCAATGCACTTCTTTTTTGATCTGAGAGTCAATAACACCATCCAAGGAAGATTTCCTCCTGCACCATGAATTTACAAGTTTCCCTGTGGATTACAACTCATTGTATTTTTATATATCGTCGTGAGGTCATTGGAATTTTTTTTATGTGCTCAATTAATTAATGTCTGTTACTTTCACTAGAATATAACAGTCACTTGTAAATTAACTATTGCATATGGAGTGGCATGCAAAGTGCTTAAATGTGCAAAAAGTCAATTACAAAAGCATTTTCTAAACCTTCATGAAATTGAATTTGAATAAAAAATTGAATATATGAAATGTTGGAATGTGAAAGGCTCAGAAACATTGTCCACATACATGGGGCACTATTTAGTAATTTAAGAAAAATAATGAAACATGACACATGCTGTAACATTTTCTTATACCTTAATACAAATGCACATCTTATTAAATTAAATGATGTAATTTTGTTTTTTGTGTATTATGAAATACAATTTTGCAAAAATAATCACTTTAATATACATATGTATAGATAGTAAAATTATTTAAAACCACTTTTTTTTTTTTTTTAAAAAGTTTTTGCAGGGCCTCTTTCACAACCTTGTTGTGTAGGCTGTATATCAGGGGATTCAACATGGGAATGACAAGGTGTAGAACAGTGAGCTGATTTTTGCTTGATCTAAAGAGTAGGAAGAACTTGGCCAGAAAAACATGAAGAGCATAGTGCCCTGGAAAACTGCAACTGCAGTTAGGTGAGAGGTGTACGTGGAGAAAGCTTTGAGCCTTCCCTCAGCAGAGCAGATCTTTAAGACTGATGAGATGATGTAGCCATAAGAGACAAGGACTCTGGAAATGGTACTCAGTTCAATGAATCAAAAAATGGTGAATAATACCAGCTCATTGACTTCTATGTCAGAACAGGAAAGGAGATAAAGTGGAGGTAAATCACAGAAGAAATGATTAATCTCATTAGACCCACAGAAACATAATCGGAATGTTAATGTTGTGTGTATCAAAGCATCTGCCAGGCCTAACAGGTAAACCCCAGCCATGAGCAGTGAATGCCCCTTGGTGGACATGTCTACTGCATAGCACAAAGGGGTGCTGATGGCCTTGTACCTATCGAAGGCCATCACAGCCAGCAGCAGACACTCAGAATCTGCAAAGACACAGAAGATCAAGAACTGCAGAGCACAGGCAGAGAAAGGAATTGATTTGTTCTTGGCGAATATGTCGACCAGCATCTTGGGTCCAACTGCTGTGGAATAGCAGAGGTCACAGAAAGAGAGGTGGCTGAGGAAAAAGTACATTGGTGTGTGAAGCTGGGCATCCATTCTAATTAAGAAGATTATTCCAATATTTGCCAGAAGATTAATGAGGCAAACCAGGAGAAACATGATGAAAAGGGTCATTTTGAGGTCAGCATTATTAGTAACTCCCAAGAAAATGAATTCATTCAAGGATAAACAATTTCCCTGTCCATTCTTCTCCTCTCTTGTCCAAATGTTCAAAATATGATAAATATTTATTTGATTATTTTTTACCACCACTGTATAAATAGGAGAGGACACAATTTGTATCTCTAATATTTTTATCCTAAGAAACATATAAAGACCTGTGATTTATTGTTCAAAAAGATATTGCATGCTTTCGACAGTAAGGCAAAAATAGATAGCAAGAAAGAAATTTTGTAATTCATTAGGTATGTGATTTTCTACATCTTTAATATCTATGATCTTACTTTTTATTTTTTGTGAAATAAATTGATACACTCAAATTTCAGTAAATCTTTAAAATATTACTTCACAAACATAATCTTAGATTTACTAGAAAGATTAGGCAGTGATATAACAGATTGAATATTTGCTGTCTAGATGTAAAAGAAATTGTGATTTTTACAAGATCAAAACTAGTGATTGTTTCTAAAGTAATAGAAACAATGAGTTCTAGAAACAATGAGTACTATGTTTGGTCTATGTGGTCTTTAGAATTTGATGAGACACAATATAAGTGTTCTTTTCTTTTCTTTCCAAGAAATATATTAAATTGAAATAAGGCTCACTGCCCATTTTTAGAGATGATTCAAAGAGAAGGGGAAAATTCTCCTGATCATTGAAAAAATAATGCTCAAACAGAAATGATGGAACCCTCATAATTTAACACATAAACATGCATTATATCAGATTTTTAGAAGGACATATTTATTTAAAAATTGAAAAGAGGATGAGGGACAATTAATAGTTTATACATACATAAGATTTTTTTCTTAAGTATATGTGCATTTATGAGTATGTAATCTTTGTGCATGTGTGTATGATTCTTAATTGTACTAAGATACATGGAAAGTGGAGAATGGATATATGTATATATTTATTTTTATGCCTTATTATTACTTTGGGGCTTCTATGATCAATTTATTAAATGATCAAACAAATTTTAAAAAAACTTTACACTCCTATATATACCTACTCAATAATAAAATAATTAAAGTCTTGCTTATCATCCTAGATATAAATTAAATAAATGTAATGTTATTTTGTCAATACTTTCAAGTTCACTTAGAGTTCTCTGGTTCAGAGAATACATTATTTTTAATCATTAGACTTCATAATTCATGAAACTACATAAGAAGGCATAACTTGATTCATTTACAAAACTCCCATTTTTTTTTTCCAAAGAAGTCAAACTTTTAACCTTACAGTTTTAAATTTGGAAACTCAGGAGTACACCTCAGTTGAGCTGTTCTTTGATAACTGAGCACTGAGCAGATACCATTGTATTATAACAGGCAGCATTTGGGACTTAAATGCTCTGAAGCTACTTCCCTCAGGTTTTGAAATTATGCAACCATGTGACTACATTTCTGCTTCTGTGTTGTCCCCTGTGAATACATGAACATACTTAGTAAATGTTGAAATGAAACTTGAAAATAGTCACAGAGGGTTTACATCAGAATGATAACTGCAAATTAATTTGTCCCATAAAATGTATAGAATATGTGCATATTTTACATTATGAAATATAATCTGCATTATCCTTGTGCAGCTGAAGCAGAATCAGTAAATCTAATACTCTTATTTAATCATTTCCAAACTCTTTCCATTGTTCATCTTTTCTTTCATTTTTTCAGCACTATCCTCCACCATCTAAATACTTTTTATTGAGATATAATTCATATACTTTACATTTCACACTTTAAAGTAAGCATATTTGTGAATTTGGCTATGTTTGAAAGACTGTGCACTCTTTATCCTCCACTTGCAGAACATTTTTCATCCCCTTTGTTGGAAACTCGGGTCGTTAGTGGTCATTCCACTAGTCTCTCCCCTCAGTCCCTGGCAACCTCTCTACTCTGACCCCATGTGTTGACCTAATCCGGACATCAGCTATAAACAGAGCCACAAAATGTGTGGTCTTTTGTCTTGTTTTTTCACTTGTGTTACTAGGTTTTGAAATCTATCCTTTCCATAGCAATTAACAGAACTTCTTTCCTTTTCATAGCTAAGTATTCTTTCATTTTATGTGTATAGTACATTTTATTTGTTCATTCTTCAATTTCAAGAGATTAAAGTTTTTTCTGTGTTTCATCTGTTATAAATAGTAATGGTGTGGACATTCATGTTTGTGGAAGCTTTAAGGGTCACTTTTCACCCAGTATTGTAGTATTCTCAGTTCCCATCCATATGCCATCTGTCCATATTTCTCTGATTGTGTGACTAATTCACAATCTCTACTTTTAGTACATGTTAGGTTTGGATGTGAGGTGTCCTTCAAAAGCTCACATGTAAGACAATGCAAGAAAATTTCGAGAAAAAATGATTGGGTTATGAGAGCCTTAACCCACTCAGTGAATTAATCCCCTGATGGGATTAACTGAGTGCTAGCTGAACATGGATAGGGTGTGGGTAGAGAAGTACCTGGAGCATGCCTTTAAGTATATATTTTGTATCTACTGAGCGGAGTCTTTTTCTCTGCTATCTGATGATCATGTTTGCTGCTTTTCTCTGCCATACTCTTTCACCATGGCCATGATGTTCTCCCTTACACTGATGAATATTGATTTGTGCAAGACTTGAGAGCCATAAATAATATTGTTCACCTCAGAGTATGTAACCCTAATACACTATTGATGACGATGTCAGGTATTTACACCTGGTTTACAGTGCTATATTTGAAGGATTCATTCTTTTGTATCACCCTGGAAAGGAAGTCCTAATTACTGTTGTTTTTGTTTGTTTGTTTGTTTTTGAATGGGAGGATCAAAATACTAAAGTAACTACCTAGCCTTGTTGAACTGTTCTTCCTCAGGGTTTTCAAAACTCTCCCACTTTGTTTAATGAAATTTTGGCAAAAGACCTGCAAGGGTTACAGAAGGAAAAAGGAACATTTTTACAAAGTGTGTATGACGTGCTTATAGCTAGCCCTGACAATGAACATTTTCTTTCAAATATTATTACTGTACTGAAACATTTAGCCTCATGTAGATATAAGGCATCCACTAAAAAGGCTCAGATTTGCAAACTGAAATTCACTTATCTGGTATTCCAAATTCACCAAGGAAACTGATGTTTGATGTCAGATGAAAAACTGGCTATCTCAAACATGAGAGAACCCAGGAACCAGAGGCAATTACCTGGGTCCTGGGAATGTCCAGATTCTGCCACATTTGGATCCCTAATTTTGGACTAATAACAAAACTCTTGTATGAGGCATTGAATGGGACAGAAATAGAACCATTTTTGGACCCCAAAATGCCAAACTGCTTTTCTAAAGTTCAAACACAGCCTCATGAAAGTACCTGCTCTGAGTCTACCTGACTTTAAAGAGAAATTCAGATTGTATGTACATGAAAAACAGAGCATATTGGATATCCATTGGAAACTGCATGAATCTTGGAGACCCCAATCTACTGGAAAAGAGAAAAAAATGAACCACACCTTAAAGAAAACAGTGGCTTAATTGAGCCAAGAAGCCCACCTGCAGTGGATAAGATGTTGTCAATTGCTATCTTCTGAATATGAGAAGCCCCAGAAATGGACACAAATTAAGCCCCTGTGAAACAGAATATGGGAAACCCTCCCTGTAACTCCATGAAGAAGGGGAGGATATGGTTATAGAAGGAGAAACTAGACTAAAATAGTATGTACATCAGACCATTCAAATATTAACCAATGAGCATGAGTATGCGCCTTCCAGGTTGCCTCCAATTTGGAATCATCTCTTCATCCCTTCCAGTCTGGGTACCAGGTGCTACTTAAGACTTGGAAAGAATAGGGACTAGAGCAACAACTGGGAAAGAAATGGTCAGGATTGCATGACTATGCTTCTGAAAACTGACATATCTCTGAAGCTCACTGGAATAAAACCCGGGTCCACCACACTAGAGTGAAGTGCCCAAGAGACTTGCTGGAAGCTACTTCTCCAACACAGACATTACAACCCTAGGAGTCTTAAAATACCTGGTCAGGAAAACACAATGAAAGATTTGTGTTTTTATTAATTCTTTTGTTTTCTCCTATTTCCTCTCTAGAGTGGGAGCACAACAGTGATCAGGATAGCACAAACCTTGGCCACCTCAGATCATGCAGTTGATTGCTGGATTTGTCTTCCCAGGGCCTAATCCACTGTGGCCATGGTGACCCTTTTGTACATCCAGTTACAAACTTTACTCAAATCCCTGATGGAGACTGGACACCAACATGGGACCTCAGAACTCACATCATTAAGTATCAGGTTTTGGTAATGCATTATCCTGCTGAAACTCTTTCTGTTGTTCCCTGTCTCACTCTTTCTCTTATTGCCTTTAATACCATTTACCTGGTCCATAGAAGAATACAAATTCTAGAGTATCTTGAAATGAGATCCCCCCTCCTGAACAAGAATAACTACCTTTCTGTGTACAAAAAGTTACCCAATTTTCTACAGAGACAATTACAGCAGTAACTGATTATTTCTTCCCCAATTATTCCTGGAATACATAGGATTTACTTCCTTAACGGAGATCCACTGACCAACTGGATTTCTATACAGAAATAATGGTCTTCTGTGCCCATACAGGACACATGTTTGTTTGTAAAATTAACAATTATCCTTGGGCTACTGAATGCCTCAGGACCTTTACAAATCCCACCAGTGTTTTCTAGGAAATTTAGTGACAACATTCTCAATTTATTCCTTAAATGAATCTGCCCATTGACAAGCTCTATAACTGTCTTTACTCAGCTGGCCAAGGACCCACTTGGGTGAATTCCTGATGGCTGCAAATATATTTTTTTTTTTTTTGGCTATGCTTTATTACCCTTCTGGGGTGGTGGGGCCCATCATTGGGTCCTCAGAAATCTATCCAAAACGTCATTCACTCTAACCAATGAAAGAGCCCTGTCTCTTTCAAATTTACAAACTTCTCTGAATCCTTGGCCAAAGTAGTTTTAGGTAACTGCATGGCTTTATACTATCTGTTAGCAGAGCAAGGGGGAGTTTGTGGTATAGCTAGCACGTCCTGCTTCATTTATATTAACACCTCTTCACATTTGAGACTAGTATTGAAAGGATCAGGCAACAAGCAACCTGGCTACAGTGAACTCTTGACCACCACACAACTTTTTGTAGGGGATGGAAAAAGGCCTAATTGACTGATTTTCTGGCCTCTTCTCCCAGATACCAAGAGGGATTGAGTCTATTTTACTAGGTCTCCTAAACTTCTTTCTGAGTATCTCATTCATCATCACCTCTGTGTACCTTTCCATTTACTTTTCTGTTGCTGTTCCTCTCTTTAAAATTATGCAACCAAAGACAGGAATAAAGAATGGCAACAATAAGTAAAAACCTTCCATTGTAAAACCCCCCTCCATCTCCCACTCTCAACAGGAAGCAGCTTGGAGACATTTGTCACCCAGTTTTCCATGGCGATGGAAGGTAGAAGTTGACAGTGGAGAAATGTAAGAGTGGTCCACTTTACCCTTTGAATATAGCTCTTTTTGTTCTGAGGCTTATTTTTAAAAAAAGACATGTTTTGTTGCTGTTGTTTGTCCTTTTTTTTTTTTTTCTTCTTCGCTCTTTTTCCCTCTCCACCTCCCTCATGAGATTAGGGAGACAGTATTATTTTATCTTCCCCTAATCAACTGTCCCTGAACATACCTACCACAGAAAGGAAATATCTTCCAGAGGATCTAAGATGTGATTATTTAACATACCATAAGAGTGCCCTGGGACCCCTAAACCAAGTATACCTGGAATGCAACTTTTCATGAGTCCCTTCAAAATCTCCTTTTTCCTCCAGATAGAATTAAAGATTTTAGGACAGAAGTTCCCTGTGTTTCTCCTTTGCAACAAAGCAATAAACCTTAATTTTCCTTTTTCTCAAAATCACGTCCCTGTTATTGAATTGACATTGGGGACAAGGACCAAACTTTCGGCAATAGTATGAGGTCCTGAATTTTGGAGAAATAATAGCTCAACCTCTTGCCTGGAGGTTGGTACAAACTTAGTCTACTATCTTTTGTAAGAAATATAATCTTCTCAGAAGAACATTATCAATATATTATGTAAGTATGGCCTTAGCCTAAGCAACTCCATTTTAAAATAAACTTGCAGTCTCACCAGGCAAGTCTACAGAGCTCTCCAAATAGGTCATCAGGATAACCTGATAAAACAAGTCACTTTCCAAAATCCCAATAAGAGTCAGAGTGAAGTCACTTGATATAAACCTGTCATTTGCCTTAACCCTAATAAGAGTCAGAAGGGTAATATCAGGGTGGAAACCATCAGACCATTGGCCCTGACTCTAAGATGTGAGATGTCACTAAGAAACCTGGTAATAGCTAATAAGGTCCAAAAGGGTGAGTAGAAGCCCTGAAATTTAGTATAAATAAGGGAGCAAACAAGCAGACATTCAGCTAGCCAGCACTACGCACCCAAGCCTGAAAGCCTGATGAGGACCTGAACTGACACCCCGACTCATCATCTGCCTGATCCTCTGCATCATCCTCACTGCTCTAAAACTCTACAGCAGCCTCATGACACTGGTGAGAAAGGCGACTTCTCCTTATGACCATCTCCTCAGATAGCCATCAACTCCACACCAGGAAAAGCCTCTATAGTTTCCTGACCTGATCACTGCAGTCTGAGTGATTGCACATCTGCTGGACTTAAGACCTAAGACTTAAGACTTTAAATCTAGCACTTAAGCTTAGCATGCAGAGGGAATGTCTGTAATAAGTCTGTCATGATTAAGACTGTTTGCAGTGCTTAGAGTTAACTTAAAATTGTTTGCTTTGTGCATGGTGAGAGATAGAGGTTTAATTTCATTTTGTTGCATATGGATTTCCAGTTTTCCCAGCACCATTTGTTGAAGAGGCTATCTTTTCTCCAATGTACATTTTTGGCACCTTTGTCTAATATATGATAACTGGAACTATATGTGTTAGTCTCTGTGTCCTTTATTCTGAACCATTGGTCTATCAGTCTATTTTGGTGCCAATACCATGCTTTTGTTACTATTGCTCGGTAGTATAATTTAAGGTCTGGTATAGTGATACCACCTAGAATGGCAGCTATTAAGAACACAAACAACAATAAATATTGGTGAGGATGTGTAGAAAAAGGCACACTCATACATTGCTGGTGGGACTGCAAAATGATACAGACAATATGGAAAGCAGTATGGAGATTCCTTGGAAAACTGGGAATGAAACCACCATTTGACCCAGATATCCCACTCCTCAGTCTATACCCAAAGGATTTAAAAACAGCATACTACAGGACACAGCCACATCAATGTTTATAGCAGCACAACTCACAAGAGCTAAACTGTGGAACCAACCTAGATGCCCTTCAGTAGATGAATGGTTAAAGAAAATGTGGTATATATACACAATGGAGTATTACTCAGCAACAAGAGATAATAAAATCATGGCATTTGAAGGTAAGTGGATGAAGTTAGAGAATATAATGCTAAGTGAAGTTAGCCAATCCCCAAAAGCCAAATGCTGAATGTTTTCTCTGATATAAGGAGGCCGATTCATGGTGGGGTTGAGATGGGGAGCATAGGAGGATTAGAGGAACACTAGAATGGCCAGAGGGGAAGGAGGAGTAGGGAGGGGGCAAAGGGTGAAGAAGAAGAAGAAGAAAAAAAGATGGCAGAATGAAATGGATATCATTACCCTAAGTGCAAGTATGAAGTCACGAAAGGTGTGAATATACTTTGTATACAACCAGAGATATGTAAAAATGTGCTCTATAAGTATAATATGAAATGTAAAAAAAAGAAATAAAAAAATTGTTTGCTTTGGATTGATTTTGTCTATTGCACTGCCCAGCACTAAGTATTGTCATTCCTTGATGAAGAACCTATAGAGTGAAATTGTATTGATGATTTTGAGTCAATAAAGCATTGAAAAGGGCATTAGTGCATGGAGATCCTTTATTCTCCCCTTGACTGCAGATGTCACACTTTTGCCAATCACGACATAATGAAACTGGACAAGATCAATAGAAAAAACAGTGAAGGCAAGAATGAAGATTGAACTTGGCACTCTAACCCTAAGCTGTACCTTCAACTCTTCATTTTGAGACAGATTCTACATCACCAAATATGGGCTTGAACTTGATATTCTCCTGCATGAGCCTCCCAAGTACAATGGCAGGCATGCACCACTACACAGGGAAATCATACTTAGGTCTTGAGTCATTATGCAGTGATGTTCTCCACAGAAATAGAAAAAGCAGTCATGAATTTACTTGGAAAAACAAGAGGTCCTGAATAGCCAAAGCAATCATAGTGAGAAAAGTGAAGCAGGAAGCATCTAAATATGAGACCTTAACTTATACTACAGAGCTATAGTAATAAATACATGCATGGTATTGGTATCAAAGCAAATATGAAGAACAATGGAACAGAATAACAGACAAAGAGAAAAAATCTCAAATAAATACTGTTATCTTATACCAGATAAAGGTGGCATGAACATACATTTGACAAAAGACAGCTGCTTCAACCAATGGTGCTGGGAAAACTGGAAATCTATATGTAGCAGAGTAAGATTTAATTTTATTGTGTTCTCTGGAGAGTTTGGACTACCTTGCACACATGTACCACTTAGGGCAGGGGGTTAATAGGATCCCACTTGGCTTCTCTCTTCAACACAAACTGTATCACTCTCACTTAAGCCAAAATTCTCCCACAGATTTTTTTCAGTGTCTTTCCAAGCAAGATATATATATTCCAGGGATATTTCCTAGGATTAACATATGAGAACAGATGTGGTGCCTGGGGTGCTCATCTGATATTTAATGCTTCTCCTTCATAGTTTTTTCTTTATATCTGTATGTATTATCCAGGGTCCTGGAAAATGTGGATTGTGTGCTATGGATTTGAGTATATTTTGCATCAAAATTTGTTAGGGAAACAGTTTTTATTTTCTATTTTGTTGGATAAGCATAGAGTGCATTCTATATAAGACCTCATATTACCCTCTATTTTCCTCACCTGGAGCAACTTGAACCCCTCTCCTAATCTCAAGGATTGCAAAGGATTGATCTGAAATGACCTGCATTGCCTGACTGCACAGGCTGATTGTCTCTCTGTGTGAGGAGAGAGGTTGAGACTGCTTCATATCTTTCCATACAGCCCCCAACAGGTCACTGGGTTGGGTTAATTTTCTATTTTGAAACACCAGTTAGTATGAAGATGACACAATACTATTTTGTAGCTTTCTAGACTTGTCACTCCCCCCCCCCCCTTTTATCCAGAATTGCTTGTTCTCACCATCTAAATATGTTTGCTACTAGGCACACTCTTTGAGCAACTTTACCTCTGGAAACAGCTATAGCTTCCCCAGCATCATATAACGTCTGTCCTATGACTACACTAAGGGGAGAAAGAAAGGAACCAAACCATAATGAAAAGACTAAAGAAATAGAAGGGAAATAACAATTCTCAAAGAACTAGGAGAAAGAAGGGACAATGCCCTTTTCAAGGGGCTAAGGAGATAGGAAGAGACCATGTCATTCTCAGAGGCAAGGAGAGAGAAAGGGGCCAGACCTTCCCAAGTAGCTACGTAGTAGAATAAAATTTAACCCCGGTCACCCTGAACAAAACTCAGCTAAAAGTGGATCAAAGACCTAAGAATTAGAAGAGAAACACTGCACATAGTAGAAAAATAATATACATCTAACACTCCAACATATTGGCTCAGGAACTATCTTCCTTATTAAGACTCCTAAAGTGCAAGAAGTAAAATTGAAAATCCATAAATGGGATGGCATCAAACTAAAAACCTTCTTCACAGCAAAGGAAACAATCAAGAGTGTAAAGAAAGAACCCAAAGAAGGGGAGAAAATCTTTGCAACCTGCTCCTCAGATAGAGTGTTAATTTCTAGAATATACGAGGAACTCAAAAGATTTAACAACACAAAATGAATAACCCAATAAATTAATAGACTAAGAAACTAAAGAGATACTTCTCAAAAGAATAAATGTGAGTAATCAACAAATGTATGAGAAAAAACATTCAATATCTCTAGCAATTAGAAAAATGTATATTAAAACTATGCTGAGATTTCACCTCAGTGCAATCAGAATGGCAATTATTAAGAATACAAGTAACATTGAATGTTGGCGAGCATATGGGCAAAAGGGCACACTCATACACTGCTGGTGGTACTGCCAATTGGTTCATCCACTCTGGAAAGCAATGTGGAGATTCTTCAAAAATCTAGAAATGAAACTACCATTTGACTCAGTTATACCACTCCTCAGTATATATCCAAAGCCTTTAAAATCAGCATACTGCAGAGATGCAGTTACATCAATGTTTATAGCAGCCCAACTCACAATAGCTAAAGTGGACAGCCAACCAAGGTGCCTTTCAACAGATAAATAAATAAACATATGTGATATATATACATACATATACACATATACACACACAATGGGCTATAATTCAGCCATTACAAAGAATGTCTTTAGGACAGTTGCCAGGACATGGATGGATCTGAAGACTATCATGCTAAGTGAAATAAGCCAATCCCTGCCCCCAAAAAAGTCAAATGTTTTTGCTGCTATGTGGTAGTTAATCCACAACAGGTGGGATTAGGGCATAATTAGAAGTTTTGTGGATTAGACAAAAGGTAATAAAGGGATGGGGGAAGATAAGAAAAAGAAATACATTTTCCCAAGAAATCTCCATACTGCTTTCCATAGCGGTTGCACCATTTTGCAGTCCCACCAGCAATGTATGAGTGTGCCTTTTTCCCCACATCCTCTCCAACATTTATTGTTGTTTGTGTTCTTGATAGCTGCCATTCTGACTGGAGTGAAATGAAATCTTAGAGTAGTTTTGATTTGCATTTCTCTAATTGCCAGTGATGTTGAGCATTTTTTCATGTATTTGTTGATTAATCGTGTATCTTCTTCTGAGAAGTGTCTTTTCAATTCCTTAGCCCATTTATTGATTGGGTTATTTGCTTTTTTGGTGTTAAGTTTTTTTAGTTCTATATACATTCTAGAAATTAGTGCTCTATCTGATGTGCATGTATTAAATATTTGTTCCCAATTAGTTGGCTCTCTATTCACCTCACTGATTGTTTCTTTTGCTGAGAAGAAGCTTTTCAGTATGACCCAGCCATCCCACTCCTGGGTCTATTCCCAAAAGACTTAAAAACAGCATATTACAGTGACACAGCCACTTCAATGTTTATAGCAGCACAATTCACAATAGCTAGGTTATGGAACCAACCTAGATGCCCCTCAGTAGATGAGTGGATAAAGAAAATATGGTATATATACAAAATGGAATTTTACTCAGCAATAAGAGAGAATAAAATAATGGCATTTGCAGGTAAATGGATGAAGTTGGAGAATATAATGCTAAGTGAAATTAGTCAATCTCAAAAATCCAAGTACCGAATGTTTTCTCTGATATAAGGAGGCTGGTTCACAGAGTTGTTGGAATGGGGTACATAGGATCAGAGGAACACTAGAATGGTCAACGGAAAGGGAGGGGAGGGAGGGAGTAAGGGGGGGGGGGGTTGGAAAAAAATTGGTGGTTGAATGAGATGGATATCATTATCCTAAATGCATGATTGAAGATCTGAATGGTACTTATATACTTTGTATACAAGCAGTTGTATGTAAAAAGATACTATACTTGTGCATGATGAATAAGTAAATAAATAATAAAAAATTTAAAAAAAAAGAAAGAAAAAGAAATACAGTGGAATGATTCTGACATAACTGTATTATACACACATGTGAGCACACCACAGTCAATCCCACCATGATATACATTCACAATAATTGAGTCCTAATTAGAATAAGACACATTCCATACTTGTATAATTATATCAGAATGGATTCTACAGTCATATACAACTAAAAGGAGCCAATAAAAAATTTTAATTAATTTTTAAAACACCACTCCAATTCCTCCAGAAAACTCTGGTGTCCTATTTCGTTTTCCAATAGGGCATCTGCCCTGTCAAATGCCCCTCATTAGTATACGACTCCTTCACTGCCATGTGATCCAGTCTATAAGGCAATGGGAACTCAGGAAATGTATAATCTTGCCTAAATGCCAAGTAGATTTTAATATTAACCCATTTTTTCAAGCATTATTTTCTGGTCCTGCAAATAAAATCTCCCTTATCACAGAGACTCATCATTCAGTCAGACAGACTCCCATAGGAGGATGTCACACGTTTTTGCAGTATCTAACAATTCTGCTGATGATTACTGCGGGATGGGGAAGGTTTCTTGCCTGGTGGTTGTTCCAGGCTGAGTAGGCTGCTGTCTGAGCTTTTGTCTTCTATTGCAATCACTGTTGGGATAAAAAAAAAATTGGTTCTTAAGACAAATTATCCTCCCAGTCCACACTTCTCTGCTGCTAGAAATTCCTTTTTTTTTTTTTTTTTTTAATTTTTTGCATCTCGCTCAGGTCATGAGAGAGTAGCATTCAATTGTTACTTTATTGTTTTTTATCCCAGCCTGACAAATACACAGGTGGGCATCTCCTACACAGAATTCTGTTCTTCTACTTTCTCTTGTCAAGTAGGAGGTCAGAAGGAAAGTGGAACAATGCACCTCTCTTATAGCTGAAATACGTCCTTCACCCATTTTATTCTTGCCTCTGTAGCCAGTTTTGCATCAGTAACAAACTGCCTGCAACAATGGCTTTTCAATAGTGACAGGAAATCACAACCTTTCTTTACTCCCTCCCACATCCCCCATCAGAGGTGGAATTGGGGTTGCCCTCTGTAAAATGGACTGGCTGCAAAATAAAAGCTAAGAAAAGTAGAAGACGAAAAAACCAAAAGACACAGAAAATATTTTTAAAAGAGAGGGGGAGATGGGCTAGCTGATCATGTATATTGAGCTTCCAAACTAAAAAGAGGCAAAACGGAGCGCGCACTTGTTTTTATTTATATCTGGGAACATCAAAAGCCTTCCATAGAATGTTCTTCACCAAGAAAGGTAGTAAGTAAGAGGGCTATTCAGTTTTCCAATGGGTTACACCCATCTCAGGAGCTACTGTGAGGGATGTTCCTAGTAGAACGAAGATAAAGTTCATGTGCATTGGGCAATCTATTGTGTTGGAGAGCTACTCATATTTCAGAATGCCAAACCTAAAATATCCCTGGCTGCCATACGTAGTGAAGACCCTCATGTTATTCCTGGGTGGCTCCCTGGCTCCCTGCACCTTACTATGCTGGTTTAGACAAATTTCTGTCAACAGTTTCTCCAAACCCATCAGTACTCTGGCAGTGTCCTTGTACTCATGTGGCAGGCCTCCAACCATCTGGCATTTGGTCCTCCCCCCAACACATACACATAAGTAG
This sequence comes from Tamias sibiricus, assembly GCA_025594165.1. NCBI lineage: Eukaryota > Metazoa > Chordata > Mammalia > Rodentia > Sciuridae > Tamias > Tamias sibiricus. Next base: position 19,975,869 of record CM046657.1, on the reverse strand, counting down.
ATGTTCAGGATTTCCTTTGCAGAATGTTCCTTGTCCTTCATCAACTTCCTAAGTTCCTGGATGGATCATCAAGTATTTCAAGAATATTTAATGTATGAGAACCAGACACAACAGATGGAAGGTGCAGAGAGATTGATGAAAGAGGCAGTTAAACATAGAATTGCAGAGTCCAATTCAATTCATTTGATACTTATGGACAGAGCATGTCTTGGGTGTCAGCAAGTCACTCTCTATGGCACAACAATATGATTCATACACTAAAATGACAAACATGGTCCACTGCCAACCAGGGTGTAGCTGGGATTCTTCAAAACAAAATAAATACTATTAATACATTAAATGTTAGTTATGAAAAAACCAGTACTTCAGCGGTGGTAATGAATGTTGTGCTAAATATCTTAATCATTTTTCTTATCCTATACATTTTGAAATGCATGCCAGGGTTACCAGATGGACAAAATGGCAGTTCCAGGCAAGATGACTGTACTGTTGTCAAGGTGGATACTTACATCTGAGGCAATCACAGTGTCAACCAAGCTGAAGCCCAGCTCAATCCCCATACTTAAAACCGAGCAAAGGAAAGGAGTAAATTACCAGACAGAAATACCAAATAACATATTATCCACAAAATAATATCTATCCTTTCTTCTTTCCTTTCTTCCTTTATGATAATCTACCATACTCTGGTAATTAAAAAATATATATTTATACATATATATATATTTGTAATAATATACCATTCTATGGTAATAAATATATATATATATATATATATATATATATATATATTTGTAAAAGGTGAAAAATGTGGAAAAAAAGGTGTTTGAATAGAAGAACTGTCTCCTCAGTTTTGTGTGCAATCTTTGGCAGATCAACTTTAGAAATATATTGTATAAAAATATCACAATATATTTATATGAAACTGCTTTTGCATCATGCACACCTTGAAAGCTGACATGGACATACAGTGACACACAAAGACAAGTAGAACAGGAGCCTCTCTTCCCCTTTTAAGTGTGAAGGGCAGCACACCTAGCAGAGTTCACCAAGTGATTCCCCTAGATGCCTTCCAGCTTTGGACAGCCTCTAGGGAAAATGCAGTCCCTACACTGGCTCTGGTCCTATGCTTTCCTCATGTACAGCCCTGAAGTGTAAAACCAGAAACCAGAATGGTAATACTTATATCTCATGAGTTAGAATAGCTTTAAACACACAGTCTGTACCCCAAAATGTGATTTTTAATTACAATTTTCTTATTAGTAGGTTCATTATCTTTATCATATTTGAAGGAAATTTGGTGTGGCTTAAGGCACTCCACCCACTGGCAAGTAAGGGATTGTATAATATTATGAGAAAGTGGATGTTTGTAAAAAATATACATGTTACCTCAGAATGGAAGCATAAACTCTGGTGTACACATTTAATATGAGGTTATAGAATTACACAAAGGACCATGAATTCTGAAAAGAAGCATGTTTGATTTTAGACAGTTATTTCTTGAATTAGTGTAGTTCAATGAAACAGTCAATTCCACAGAGATTCATTATATTTCTGGCTCATATCACATGCCTTTTGTACATTTGTATTTTGTTAAATCATGGGCATTAATAACAGTAGGGACCCATTTCCCAGGAGTTTAAAATGTAGTGTAAATCTCTAACCATATACGATTCCTCTACCATCCTCAGTACCAGGGAGGAAAAGCTGGTACTACAAGGGTGCTAGTTGAAACTAGATTCTGGTTATTTGGAAAAGGAAATTACAATGTTTTCTGAGAAAATATTATTCTGAAATGTGTCAAACTCATCACTCTTATATTTATAGAATGCTATGAGAAATAATTTACTGTGCAGTTCATTTATAAAATGTGTTTGCCTTTTAGTTTTGAGAGGCAGTTGGTGGGAATGATTTCCTGTGTAACATCAAACACTGAATGTATGAAATGGTAGTGAATGGTAGACTTTGTCATATCTCTGTGTCTCTTCCTTTTAATATACCTAAACAATTTCTAAGAATAATAGTTCTTATAAAAAAAAAAAAAGGATGACTTATCTTCTATTATTTTCTGGATTAAGAGTTGAGATGCATATTGCCTAGTCACTTTCCAGATAAGTTTACATAAGAATTTGTCTTCATGAGACATCATCAATAGTGAACATTAATTAATAAATAACTATCAATTTTATAAGTAAAATACCTATGGTTTTTAAGATTCTTTAAAAATTTTTATACATTCTTCATATTTTTAGATGTAAATGTATTTAAATGACCTATCCTCTTGAGCCTCTATTTCAAATTTGTCATGTTTCTCAATAGTAGCTATAAAGCACCTCACTAAGGGTAAATTAATGTCATGAAAAAGCAAGCCAAAAAATAGTGTATATTACACAAGGTGATAGTGTCTGTGATTATCCTTAGATATAACTTACCAAGTGTTACAGGGAAAATGCATTAATTTTTATGTAGCTTTAAAATAAAACATGGAATCTACTTCAGAGTCTCTGAAGGGATTTAATTTAACAAAAGGTGGGAAGCTGGTTGTGGTGTTGCAGGCCTATAATCCCAGCACTTGGGAGCCTGAGGCAGGAGGATCACAAATTCAAAGCCAGCCTCAGCAATAGTGAGGCACTTAGCAACACAGTGAGACCCTATCTTTAATAAAACACAAAAAATGGCTGAGGATGTGCCTCTGAATTAAATCCCCGGTACCCCCCCCCCCAAAAAAAAAAGTGGAAATAAATATTGGGTTCTCCTGATGAACTAATTAATTTAGATGAGTAGTACAGTAGTATTCACTGAAATGCTTAACTTTTATTTATTTTATTTTATTTTTTTGGTACTGGGATTGAACTCAGGGGCACTTGACCACTGGGCCACATCCCCAGCCCTTTTTTGTATTTTTTATTAGAGACAGGGTCTCACTGAGTTGCTAAGTACCTCGCTATTGCTGAGGCTGGCTTTGAACTCGCAATCCTCCTGCCTCAGCCTCCCAAGTGCTGAGATTACAGGCCTGCACCACTGTGCCCGGCTATACTTAACTTTTAAATTACTTAATAGTTATGTTTTGTTATCTTCATAAATATTCTGAGATCAATAATATATACATTTATTAACATTAAATTTTCTGATGTTAATATAAACTTCTTTTCTCTTTTATTCTCTCTTTAGAAAAAGATATAAAACAGATTATCTTCTCAACCTGACTCAGGGAGCAATGGTGAGGGAAAACTGCACCACCGTGACAGAGTTCTTTCTCCTTGGATTATCAGATGTCCCAGAGCTGAGAGGCCTTCTCCCTCTGGTGTTCATTCTCATCTATGGAGTCATGGTGTCGGCCAACCTGGGCATGATTGCACTGATTCAGCTGAGCTCCCAACTTGATATGCCCATGTACTTTTTCCTCAGCCACTTGTCCTTCATAGATTTTTTGCTGTTCCACAATAATTGTGCTAAAGATATTGTCCAACATCTTCAGAAAGGACAAAGCCATCTCTTTCCTAGGATGTTTCGTGCTATTCTTCTTCTTTTGTACATGCGTGGTCACTGAGGTCTTTCTCTTGGCAGTTATGGCTTATGACCACTTCTTGGCCATCTGCAACCCTCTCCTCTATATGGTTACCATGTCTCAGAAGCTTCGTATGGAGTTGGTTTCCAGTTGCTACCTCTGTGGAATGGTGTGTTCTCTGATTCACTTGTGTTTAGCTCTTAAAATCCCATCCTTTAAATCAAATGTGATTGATCATTTCTTTTGTGATCTACCACCTATCCTTTCTCTGGCTTGCTCTGATGTGTCTGTTAATGAACTCATGGCATTTATTGTGCCCACTGAGAATGAGCTCATTACCATGATGATGATACTCACCTCCTACCTATTTGTTCTTATTACCATCCTGAAGATGCGCTCTGCAGAGGGGAGGCAAAAAGCCTTTTCCACCTGTGCCTCCCACCTCACAGCCTTTGTTATCTTCCATGGAACAATCCTGTTCATTTATTGCCAGCCCAGTCTAGGCCACAGTCGGGATGCTGACAAAGTGGCCACAGTGTTCTACACTATGGTGATCCCCATGCTGAATCCCCTAATCTACAGTCTGAGGAACAAGGATGTGAAAGAAAGAAGCTCTCAAAAAGGTGATGGGATCAAATTACTTCTTGAAAAGCCATTATTTTAAGGTAGATTTCAGGGTTGCATAAGGAAACTTTAAAAGGAGTTATGTGTGAATGAATGTGGACAAATGCCAAATAGGGAAATATTTTAGGCACCAGGGGATTATGTGCGCTTTCAGGTGGACCACTTGCCTGTATGTTAAGTCATGTGCTATGCTATTTAATTATTGTTTAAGTGAATCTTCTGCCCTAAATTCTCTTCTTCCGTATCCAACTGGTTTAAATGGATTTTTAAGATGGTATAATTATACCCAATTTCTTGGTCTGAGATAGGTACAATGTATTTCCACCAATATGCATAGAGTATTATGCTTTTTCATCATCCTTGATGCATATAGCCATTTTCACTAAATTGAGTTAACTTTTATGGGAGGAAAAAATACACTTATTTAATAGTCTATGCTTTTTTTTTTTCATAATATGCTATTAGTTTCCAGTGTACACACATATATTTCAGGATATCATTTTCAGTAATTTTCCACTATTTTCTGTTTTATTACTTTTCTGCCATGAGATTATAATTTTGTAACATTTATATACTTTTTTATCTGCAAACTGTATGACATTATTCACATTTATCACAACATAATCATGAAAATTAAATATTTTGTAGTGAGGACAGACAGGCAAGTCACTGAGTATTTATGGATGCAACCAGGTTCAGAGTGAACATCAACAATTAAAACAACAACAACAATAACAAACAAAAAAACCTGTGTCCATATGCTGACTCTTAATGAATGACTCAAGCAAGATGCTTAAACTCAACCTAAGTTCTCTCACATACAAACAGCAAGTAAGCTGTTATCTTCAGACAGCTTGTTTGGACTTAAATACTACAATAATTATCATCATTGTAATAATAATAACAATAACAACAATAATGCCTGCAAAGACATGGCTCAAAATATGCACTCTATCTGACAATTCCTTATAAGAAATATTTGAGGTTGAGGGTCATATGTTATCTATTTAAAATACTTCAGTATCCCTGGAAAAGACAGTTACTCATTTTTTTCTTTTCTGCAAAAATTTATTTATTTAGGTAAAATTGACAATTAAAGATTGTGTATCTTTAAGGTGTACAGCTTGATAGTTTGATGTATATACAGACGTAAATCAATAACCATAGTGGAGATAATTCATACATTCATTACGTCACATAGTTACATTTTTTTCTTTTCCTTTTTTCTGTTTTTTCTTCTTTATTTTTCTATGTTGAAACTAGTATGTGCACATTAAGCAAATTCCAAGTATACAATGCAATACTATTTACTATATCACTGTGTTGTGCTTATACACATAGACTGAAAGAATGAGTTACATTTTGCTTATGATGGACATTTAGCACTCAACTGATATTCAAATGGTTAAAATGGGATGAGATTTTACATATCCCTTGTGAGACTTTGCATGTGAATATTAATGAAAGAGAAACTTCTTTCAAATTTTCTTCTCCAAAGAGTGCACCATTTCTCTACCTTGATATTACTGACATTTTGACCAGACCACTCCATGCTGTGGGAATTGGTCCTATGCTTTATGAGATGTTTAGCAGAATCCCTGACCCCTAGTCATCAGATGCCAGGACATAGCAACAGACACATTTGTGACAAGTAATGAATCTCTACAGACATTGCTCATCTGTTTTGTAGCACAACTTTCCTGGCCCCAGTGTAGTGCCACTGTTCTACAGAGCATCTAAGTGTGCTACAGAAAGCTCAGTTCTTGTCCCAGATGGCAATTCACGCCAATTTAATAATGAGGACACGGTTTTGAGAAAAATGGAAAAGAAGTTTTATTGCTTTGCTCACAAAGGAGAAACAGAGGAGACTCCTGTCCCAGATGCTGTGATTCTGACCATCAGGAGAAACAGGGGGATTTTAAAGAAATTCTTCAAGGTTTGCTTTCCAGGTGCTCTGTTAGGGGGTTCCTGGGCACCCTGATCCTAGACCTTCACTTCTTAGATGCTCTAGCAGATAGCTCCTTCCTGTAGTGGGTGTGTTGAAGGACAATTGACAAAGGGAAGAAAAGATAGCACTGTGGTTCTAATCTTCTTAGGGATAAGGATAGGGGAGAAGAGAGAAAAAACATGTCCTTTAAAAATATAAGCCTCAGAGCAATGAGGGCTATATTCAAAAGTTGAAGACAATTGTTACAACTGGAAAAATTCCACAGTCTCTTCAGAGGAAACTTCAGCATTAAAATTCCCTATGTTTAAGAAGTCTTGTGCCTACCCAGCCACTCTCATTTTAGCTGTTAGAATTTAGACACTAAAATTTGTCAATTGTCTCTCTCCTAAATCTATAACACTAGTATGAGAAGAGATCATGAATTTTAGTGAACCTGGACTTTTGACATGAGACTAGATTCCCTGCTTCACCAATTTCCTCTGGGTTCTTGTCTCATAAATTTTGAAGAATAAAAATCCATGGATAATTATGGAAGGGAAGTATAAACAAAGGAGGATTTATTTAAGTAAGAAGAGATAAAACTCTGGCTATGCAGGAAGGGGACTGATAGTGAAAAAAAAAATTTAATGTTCCAGTTTGAGTTTATATATGGTTCTAGGTAGAGTGTGAGGCAAAATATGTGTTAAACAGGCATTGAAAAATTGAAAAATCAATAAAAATATTCTATGAAATGCATGGATTCGTCAAAATTGATAGATATTGATTCCTTTTACCTGCCATCCCAGCCATGGCCCTTGGGATTGGGTCCCATGGGGTAATATAAAAAAAAAAAGTGCTCTGGGATTAATTAATGAAATCACTTTTTGAGAATGTGTGATCTGGGAGTGAAGTTGCTAGTGTAGTTTTGGGCAATCAGCTTAAGCAGCTGATGATATGATTGGCAGGGGTAGTAATGGAGAAACCTCTACTAAGCTCTAACCAGGAGGGAAGGCAGAGTCAGGAAAACTAAGTCCTAGGGTGACTGGGCAGAGATACACAAGCATGACCTGAGGCTTGAATCTGAAACTGGATTTTGACTGGCTAGGTGAAAAAGCTGTTACCTGTAATCCCAATGACCTGACCTTTTGTCTGAGACAAAAGAATCATAAGTTCAAGACACCTGTGCAACTTAGTGAGAGCTTGATAAAAATTTAAAAAAAAAATTTTTTTTTTTGAAAAGTCTGGGGATGTCATTCAGGGGTAGAAGACCCCTGGTTTCACTCCCTAGTACCACAACAAACAGACAGACAGGAGCTACAGCTTGAAGGCTATTTCATGTTTTGATGTTATAAACAATATCATTTATCTTTCTTTTATCATTAGGAGGTTAGTCCTTTATGGTTGACCTAGTATGAGTTTTAGCTTTTTTGTCACTGTGAGAAAAAGTTCTGGTAACAACAATGTAGAGGAGAAAAAGTTTATTTTATCTCGTGTTTTCAGGATCTCAGTGTAGAAACAGTTGACTCCATAGGTCTGAGCTTAAGTTGTGGCAGAACATTAGGATGGAACATTATAGCAGAGTGTTTGCCAGAGGAAAAGCAGCTCAGGACATGGCAAGCAGGAAGGAGAGGGAATGCTCTTCTCTCCAGAGACAACATATACACCCCAAAGCATACCCTCAGTGACTTATCTCCTCCAACCATAACCTACCTGCCTATAGTTACTACCCAGTTAATCCTTATTGTTGGATTAGTGCACTGTTTACATTGCAAATCTTATAATCTATTTCACCTCTGAATATTCTTGACTTTGTCACACATCAACTTTAGGGAGACTTCTCATGTCAAAACCAAAACAGTATCATTATAGAAACTCTATTGAACAATATGAGATATATCTCTATTTAACTGACAGATACAGATAAAATCTTATAAGGTTTTTATTAAAGCCCTGTTTAAAAGATGAAAAAAAAAAATGAAGGGCTGGTTATTGTCATAAAATTAATAAGTAATCATTGCATACAGATTAAAATCATATCTGTCTTCCTTCATAATTCAAATTCTTTCATTAGGGTCACTTTCATCATTATTACTTTATTAAGAGGAAAATAAACCAAAAAATAGAAGCAACTATCTGAATTAATGTTGTACAGAACAAGTACTTAAGAGATACAATAATATTTTTTATTTTTTTTCAACTCTGTTAGGTCAATAATGCAAGACAAATACCTTGTCAAAATTGCATATTTTTATCAATTGCTCAATTACTAATATGTTTTGAAATATATAACATTTACTCCATTTTTTTTCTCTTTCCACATTTTTTATTGGTTCACTATACTTGTACCTAATTATGGGCTTTGTTACTACATATTAGTACATGTACATAATATAATCATATAATTTGGCCAGTACCACTTCCCAGGACATCCTCCAGCACATTCAGTCCATTTTATATCTGAAGGTATATATAAATTCAGGGGAGAGGACTTGAATTGTAAAGTCTGTATCACCCTCCATGCTCGATTTAGGATAACAAGGTAAAATAAGTTGAATATTTTTGAGTATAGAAAGCCAGAACACTTATCAGCAGGAAGTTCAGCAGTATTAATTTTTTAAAAATATTTATTTATTTGCTTTAGTTGTACACAATGCATTTATTTTTATGTGGTGCTGAGGATCGAACCCAGGCCGTGCACATGCTAGGCGAGCACTCTACCACTGAGCCACAACCCCAGCCTCTGTATTTTTGATTTTGAAAAAAAGTGTTATTTTGTCCATTTGGTACTGGGAATTGAACTTAGAGCTTTTTTGCCGCTGTGTTGCATACCCAGTCCTATACATATATAGATCTCACTAAGGTGCCAAGGCTGGCTTCAAACTTGCAATCCTTTTGCCTCAGCCTCCTGAGTTACTTAGATTACAAGCATGATTACCTTTCCTGCTGGTAAAATATTATTATTGACAATTTTTAATGTCTTTCAATGTTTCATTTTTAGTTTTGTTTGATGATTCTGATACTAAAATAACGAATCTACTTTTGTGGAAAATGTCATCAAGGCAAAGCTCTATTCTAAGTAATTGCCAATAACTTTCCAACAAGTACACTCAAGGATCTAATGGAACTTTGTTAATTCTCAGGTGCACATATGAAGGAGGTGGAATCATCTTGGGGCACCTTCTAGTTGCTCCTCTTTTCTCCCCTCAAGTGCTCCTCTGTCTCCAGGGATGACTCATTTCTCATTTCTTCAGACTACACTCTGCTCAATCAGTATCCAAACACCAACTTTATAAACAGAGCTACCCCTAAGGCTGTGTAACCCATCTTCCCCTCCCCATTAATATCATGGCACAGGTTGCAATATGTTGTGAAAAATTGCTTCATCCGGAGCCGGGCGTGATGGCACTACCTGTAATCCGAGCACTTGGGTGGTTGAGACAGGAGGATTGCAAGTTCAAAGCCAACCTCAGCAATGGCGAGAAACTTAGCAACTTAGTGAGACCCTGTCTCTAATAAAATACAAAAAAGAGCTGGGGATGTGGCCCAGTGGTCGAGTGCCCCTGAGTTCAATCTCCGGTACCACAAGGAAAAAAAAATGCTTCATCTGAATTACCTCCCAAAGCAATTTGTGTTCTAAAAAGAAAACAGTTCTTTTTTAACATTATTTTTTCGGGGGCAGGAGACTTTAGGTAGATTTCAAAACATCAGAAACAAGTGAGAATGACACAAAAACAAAACATTTGTACCAAAACAGCTTTCCTGGAGTCACTGTTTCCCTTAAATGTAACTATGGGCAACTGTTTCCTTCTAAGTTCCTTCCTTCAGAAGACAGCTACCTGGTACTGTCAAGAGCCATCATCACATGGTCAAAGCATGATCATCGTCAAAAGGAAAATCAGTTTCACAGATCTGTGCTGCTCAAAGCCGGAAAAGCAGTGCCGGAGAATGCTAGCATCTTGGTTGTATAAGCATGACTACATATTTTTGTTAACATAAAGAATATATATTTTATGAAATATTATGAGGGTTTTGTCCTTTATTAATTTCACAAGCATAGCTTCAATATGCTTTGTTTACAAAAACTGCCAGAGATTTAAAAAGGAATAAAAAAAATTCCTAAAATATAACAGTAAACAGTTTCTGATTTCTGAAAACCTCCCAAGACATGTGTATACAAAAATTTTAAATTGTATATATTTAAAAGTAATATGTTTAGTTTTTAGAAATAGTAAAGAGAGGGCTGGGATTGTAGCTCAGCGGTAGAGCGCTCGCCTACCACATGCGCTGCCCGGGTTTGATCCTCAGCACCAAGTGCAAATAAAACGCATTGTGTACAACTAAAGGAAATAAATAAAAATATTTTAAAAAAAAGAAATAGTAAAGAGAGCAAGGGGATTTTCAGAAATGTAAATATCTGTACCTCTAAGCTGAACCAAAACACTAAAACAGAACCAACATTTCAGAGAATTGTTGTGGGCCCTAACTAAAGCTGATACACACGAACAGATGATTAATTTTGTATGATTTTAAAATTGATATTGAAATGGAATTATTCATATTGTGTTCTTTTATGTCTGTGTTCTTTCACTTTCCTATGAGATTTCTCCATACATTTTGTTTGGTGTAGTGATAGTTCATTTTCATTAATATGCAGCAATCTGATAAACAGAGATTTGTATAAAAGAAGGAATAGCACTTTGGGGACATAAGGTATGTATATGTCCTGCTATAGAAAATATTGCCAAATAGTCTTTCAGTCAAAACCATCTTTCTTTATTTCTTCTCTCAACCGCTGCATAAATTAGGTTTATATATAAATTTGTCTTTCCACCTAATCATTCATTATTTCCTCTCTCATCTGCTGATACTAAACCACTTCCATAGAACTCTCTTTTCATACTTCTAAGAAAGAACAAGTCAGTTCACTCACTTCCCTCTTACTAAACATATCACCTCTGTGTCCATTACTTGAATCTATAAAGCCCCATTAGAAGCTTACAGACTAAAATGGGAAACAATATCTAGGTTAACTAAATCTGTACATTTTGATCAAAATGGGATTCTCTGAATAGAAAGTGTCCGATTTTAAAGTGTAGAGGAAATATAAGGGTATCTGATAGCATTGTACTACAGGAGCAACGTAAGGTTCAAAGGTAAAAGCAAAATAGTCAAGGTCCCATAGTGCAAGAAGAATAGACGTACAAGCAAGATGAAGAAACAAGGAAGGAAAGTGGCACAAACAAATCAATATACCTCCTCAGTAGATTCCATGGCATGCACAGTTGGTGAAATGACAGAGGTGGAATTTAGAAATTACATTTGCCAAATGCTTGCGGAACTTAAGAATGAACTCAAAAATGAGATGAGGGAGCAAGTACAGATGGCGAAAGATCATTTTGACAAAGAACTCCATAAACAAATACAGGAAGTAAAATATTACTTCAATAAGGAGATAGAGGCTCTAAAGAGAAACCAAACAGAAATTTAGGTAATGAAAGAAGCAATAAACCAAAATAAAAGCTCAATCGAAAGTATCACCAACAGAGTAGATCACTTGGAAGAAAGAACCTCAGACAATGAGGACAAAATATATACCCTAGGGAAAAATCTAGATTACACAGCAAAAATGGTAAGAAACCAAGAACAGAACATCCAAGAATTATGGGAAAACATAAAAAGACCAAACATAAGAGTGATTGGGGTAGAGGAGGGGGCAGAGTTTCAAGCCAAAGGAATGAATAATTTATTTAATGAAATAATTACAGAAAATTTTCCAAACTTGAGGAATGAATGGGAAAACCAAGTTCAAGAGGCTTACTGAACACCACACATACAAAATCACAACAGATCCACACCAAGACACATTATAATGAAAATGCCTAATATACTGAGAAAGGAGAGAATATTAAAAGCCACAAGAGAATGGAAGCAGATTACATATAGGGGGAAACCAATCAGACTATGTTCAGACTTTTCTACCCAGACCGTAAAAGCAAGAAGATCCTGGAATAGCATATTTCAAGTTCTGAAAGAAAAGGGATGTCAACCAAGAATCTTATATCCAGCAAAACTGAGCTTTAGATTCAAAGATGAAATAAAAACCTTCCACGACAAGCAAAAGTTAAAAGATTTCGCAGCTCGAAAGCCAGCACTTCTAAACATCCTGGGCAAAATTTTTCAGGAAGAAGAAGAGAAAAATAACAACGAAAATCAACAAAGGGAGATATTAAACTAAGGGAAATACCAACTAGAAGAGAAACCAAATCAAGCTAAAGATCATAATACAAATAAAAATGGATGGGAAAAAAAAATCACATTTCAATAATAACCCTGAATGTTAACGGCCTAAACTCACCATTCAAAAGACACAGATTGTCTGAACGGATTAAAAGAAATGACCCAACAATTTGCTGTCTACAAGAAACGCACCTCATAGAAAAAGACATAAATAGACTGAAGGTGAAAGGCTGGGAAAAGGCTTATCACTCACATGGCCTGCGGAAGCAAGCAGGGGTTTCCATTCTCATTTCAAATAAGGTAGACTTCAAGCCAAAACTAATCAAAAGGGACAAAGATGGATATTTCTTACTACTTAAGGGAACCATTCATCAACAGGATATAACAATCATAAATCTATATGCCCCAAATAATGGAGCACCTACATTCATCAAACAAACCCTTCTCAAATTCAAGAATAAAATTGACCACAACACAGTTATTCTAGGAGATTTCAACACACCTCTCTCACCAATAGATAGATTATCCAAACAAAAGCTAAACAAAGAAACCGTAGGCCTCCTTAAAACAATTAATAACTTAGACTTAACGGACATATATAGAATATTTCATCCCTCAGTAAACGAATACACATTTTTCTCAGCAGCACATGGCTCCTTCTCCAAAATAGACCATATATTATGTCACAAGGCAACTCTCAGCAAATATAAAAAAATAGAGATACTACCATGCATGCTATCGGACCATAAAGGAATGAAATTGGAAATCAACGACAAAACAAGGAATAAGAAAAACTACTCCATCAACTGGAAGCTAAACAACATGGTACTGAATGAACAAGGGGTTGAAGAAGACATCAAAGAGGAGATCAAAACATTCCCAGAGGTAAATGAGAACACAGATACATCGTATAGAAATCTCTGGGACACTATGAAGGCAGTAGTAAGAGGAAAATTCATTGCACTGAGTTCATTCCATAAAAGGAAAAAAAACCAACAAATAAATGACTTAACATCACACCTCAAAGCACTAGAAAAAGAAGAACAGATCAACACCAAGAGCAGCAGAAGACAGGAAATAATTAAAATTAGAGCAGAAATTAATGAAATTGAGACTAAGGAAACAATTCAAAGAATTGATAAAACTAAAAGTTGGTTCTTTGAAAAAATAAACAAAATTGACAGACCCTTAGCGATGCTAGCGAAAAAAGAAGAGAAAAAACTCAAATTACTAACATTCGTGATGAAAAAGGGAATATCACAACAAACACCTCAGATATACAGAATATAATTAGAAATTACTTTGAAAACTTGTACTCTAATAAAATAGAAAATACTGAAAGCATAGACAGATTTCTAGAGTCATATGATTTGCCTAAACTGGATCTGGAGGCTATACACAATTTAAACAGATCAATTGCTGAAGGCCAGCTTCAGCAAAGATGTTAAGTTCTTCCCGCTTGGTACTGAAGGGAACGTCGACGACAGGAAAATAATCCACACACAAGTCAGGTTGTAGAAATCCTTCTACTGTTCTAATTTTACTTTTCTCAGTATGGCTTTTTATACATCCCAACAAGCACAGTAATTCACATTTTTTTCTTAGGGAGGTAACATAAAGGAATTTCAGTAAAGAAGATTACCATAAAGAATTTCCAGGAATTAACTATACAATAAAAATTTCCAGTAATTGATAGTAAAGAATGTTAGGAATTAACTATAACAAAGAATTTCCAGTAATTAACTGTAAAGGGTTTCAGGAATTACCTAGGGAAGGTCAATTATCCTAACTACTGATTAATCTTATCTATAGGTAGGGGAAGGTATTCTAAAAATCTTAAAGCTAATGTTAAAAATTCTTCAACTCTAGGTATGCCTGTTCATAAAGTTATATTGCCCTAGTATCTTATTCAACTGGGCTCATCCTACCGGCTTAGCTAGTTTCTGGCTTTAGATTCCACAGGGCCATTGAACTGGTTTTATTATTGATAATTAAATGTATTAGAACCTGGTGGTCATACAATAGAAATACATCAAGAGTACAGACAGAAAGCACACAAACTTAATTCTTGGTGGTCGCATAAAGTGGCATCTCATCCGCAAAGAGGAGCCGAGCTCAGACCTCCAGGCATTTGGAGGGAGCTTGGGCTCAAACTCATTTGCATAACCAAGGAAAAACCCAGATTTCTGGATAAGCAGACAGACACCTGGCTTGATTCTTGGTTTGGAAGAACTAGGCCCACACAGCCCTGAATTAACAGGTTGGGGGTCAGCTCAATTCCAGGTTGGGGAGATCTCAGACTCACAGCCCCGAATTAACGGGTTGGGGTCGAGCTCAAATCCCCGGATGAGAAACCCCACATTTCCCCCTTTCTTTTAATTTGAGGGCAGCGACCTCTGTAGATGTGTTTCTAAGGCCTTTCCAGAAAAGTCTGAGGAAGACTGGAAGAACAAAGCATAAGATTATAATGAACAGGATAGCAAAACCAAGATTTATCAAGTAGGACCACCATGTGCTATTAAAAACTGTAGCTTTTATATTATTAAATAAATCTGTTGCAAAATCCACAGTGGAATCAGTAGCCAGATGGGCATGGCTAATTTCACTCACCCGTATTTGCAGGGAGTGAATATCTGGAGCCACATCTGAGTTATTCCAGATTCCCAACAAATGGGACTTAACCTTGGTCCAACTATGCTCAGATTCATTGTAACCTAATGGAGTAATGCAAATCCATTTATAGTTAGCATGACATCTAGTTGTCATACGAGTCTTAATATTTTGGATTTGATTGCCCACATAAAGGATGGCTTCTTCTAAAGCATTTATCCTAGCCTCTAGCTTTCTATCTATCTTCTCTTGTATAGCCATGGCTGCAGAAATATTTTGAGATAAAGTATTTACATGATTAGCTATATGAATTTCTCTAACTAAAGCAGTAGAAGAAATAGCAATAGAGCCTAATATTCCTATAAGAGCAGATATTCCTAAAATAAGGGCTGCAACAGATCTTTTAGGCCTAATTAATTCATTTAACTCTTTAAATATGTGGATCCCTTGATTATCATACCATTTTTCATTTAATTTGACAGGAAGCATATTACAAAAGTTGTATAATTTTTGGGTATAATACTTTGCAAACAATTAGTTAGCATACATTTTTGGCAGTCAACAGAATAGACATCATTGATTATTCTTATCTTCATAATTTTATGGTTCCCAATTAATATAGCATGGGGGGCATTTACACAAGCTATGAGGTCTTATGCAAAACCATGACATGAGAAATTCCCCCAAGTAACTCAGGAACATTGGTAGATACCTTAATGTCTGATTGTCCCCAGTCAGTTATTAAGGAGGGGCGGATCTGAGAAATAAGTCCAATAGAACCAGTCAGCAGAAGTTGTAGTTATCCCACAGGCAAGCAGAGTGATGATGGCGAGGAACAGCTTCTCCGGGGTAACAGGTGATCCTTGGCTGACAACCAGATGCCGTGCATGAGCGAGGAGATTCTGTAGTTGACTCCAAGAGGGCAGTGATGATTCTTGTTGAGCCCGCCTTTGAGAGCAAGATGAGAGAAATCGGAACTCAGTTTTTCATCCCGTTTTCATCTTTGAGGTGTCCTCTGTGGGCATGGCCGCTGCTGGCGAGGTCTCCGTCTGTACCGCGGGGGGCTCATAATGTCTTATGAGGCGGTCCGGTATCCACAAAGGTGTGGGGGCTTCCTGCGGAAACACACATGCGTACCCTCTCCCTGATGTTAATAGGATATCGGGTCCTCTCCATTGACCTGTTAACAGATCTTTTACATAGACGTCTATGTTGACTGAGCCTGTTGCAGCGAAGGGGTGAAAGACAGGTTAGCAAAGTCAAAAGTCAGTTGTTTCTCTTGGGTCTGGTGTGTCCTCTGCAGGTAGGCTGGTGCTAAAACCTCCGTCTGTGCTGGGCCTGGTCTGTGGAAAAAACATAAGCACAGCCTCCACCTACCAGATGTCAAAAGGACATTAAATCTTCTCTATTGACTTGTTAAAAGGCCCTTTTATTTTGAAAAGAGTATGTGGTAATATATGATGAAATTTTCTATTTCTTAATATAGAATTTTGAGCTTTTAATGTCTGATGAGCTCTTAAAGAAATAGCATTATAATATTTTAAGAAATTTTTGTCCTCTTCCACATAGATTACACTTCAGTTTATATCAGAATACTTACTTAACCAACTCACACAGGCCTCTTACCTCACTTACATAAACGCTCTTACTTCATCACAAAAAGTCTCTCTTATCTTGGAACATATTCTTTTCCTTCAATTTTTCCATACCTATAACCTTCTGATTACTTTCTCTCACGTGATATCCCTTTTTTCTGTTCACCTTTAGAGACAATTTTTATAATAATTTGAATTTAGACAAATTATTTCATCTTAATAAAAATATTTTGTTATTTACAGTACTCTTAACTGGAACAGGTGAAACTTTTGAGCCTTTGTATATAGAGAAGTCTTTTATAAACCTTTGTATACATACATCTGGCAGCCATTTCATGAGAACACAATGCTTAAGTATATAGAATTAATTATACCTGTTGGAACTTTAACCTCCTTCAGTGATAAAAGGGCAACTTTAAAATTTCTTTTTTAATTTACCAACTTATGAAAACAACCAATAATGTCTCTAAATAGAATTTAAGGAGTTATTTAATGGCATATATAACAGTCAGCATCTTTACCTTGCAAAGAAATTAGATGCTAAACAAATAAAGTTATTTATAAATGAGTAATCTCATGTTAAATTGATTTTACCTATTTTTTCTTTGTAGAGGATGAGTCCTGCAACCAAGGGTTATTAAGGCATTAACATATTATTAGCTTTTAGACTAACTGAAGAGAATTGTGAGTTAAGTTCTCATATTAGAAGCACCTTTATTATTTTTATATGTTTATTTAAGTTAAATTGAACTTATAATTCACATGAATTAAAGGTATTTGGATCCACTTAAAAACACTTTTTGATGAGCAGCTCATTTTGTATTTGCCAATCTTTATATCATATAAATGACATATGAACATATGCATATAAACATACAAACATAAAAGACAAGTGTGCACACATAACACAATAGCAAAAGGCCTTGTAGCTTTTGTAGATGAATCTCCATTGCAATGGTATAGATGTTTAAAACTCTATAATTAAATAAAAAATAAAACTGATCAAAAAAATATCAACTCAGATGTATAGAATTAAAGTTATGAGCTCAAAAAAAAATATATATATATATATATATATATATATATATATATATATTGAATCTAAGAAAAAGCAAAAGTCTTTAGATAAAATGACCGGCCGGTAATGGAAAAACCCAGGTAAAAAGACACCTTTATCTTATGTTTTTTCTTTTTGGGCTTAAGCTTGATGTTTATCCATTTGTCTTGACTGAGGTCTGGAACAGTGAGAAAACTGCTTTTTGTTAGTTTCATAACATTAAACAGTGATTTTTTACTTAGCTGATCAGTAGAAGCATTTCCTGTGCTTAAAGAACCAAAGAAGTTAGAATGTCCCCGGATATGTCCTACAAAAGAAAAATTTATTTACTCTTTGATAAATTAAAGACTGTAATTTTAAAAGACTATATGTTATAGATAATTGTAATGATAAAGTAGAAGTCTCAATAGCAGGAAACAAATTAGCAATATATTGAGAATCAGTATATAAATTAAATGCCTGAGGCACCTTTTCAAAGGCAGTAATGATTGCAATAAGTTCAGTTTTTTGAGCAGAAGTCTCAAAAGTTTGCTGCACTATAGGTGCATTATTGCCAATAATAGTAACTGCAACTCCATTAGATGATCTATCAGTAAATATTAAAGATGATTTGATAATGGCTCTTGAGAACATTTTTTAGGAAATATAAATTTAATTTTTATAAATAAACTGTAACAATGGATGATTGGGCAAATAAAACAAAATTTATCCATGAAATCATAATCAATAGCCAAGACTTAGAACCTTTTGTAAGTAATGTCCCATAATAGCCCGTTTAACTTTCTGTATTGCCTCTTTCCCCTGAGGGGTTAAAGAGATGTAGGAAGGGGATCTCCGTGGGTTTGCTTTAAATAAGATCTAATCCAATTACAACAATCAGGAAATTTTGTCTGGTAAAAAGTAAGGTATATCTACATTTTTCTGACATAAAGTGGGACTATTTTTCACAAAAGCCTGGCAGGCATGACTGAAATGTCCTGATTGACTGCAAGTGAAATAATGTTCTTTTGCCGTGATAATAAGAAATTTATCATCTATAGAAGCATTATTATATCTCTTTAAAAACTATAAACAAGTTCTCCCTAGTATAGCGGCAACAATAACAATACCTTAGATATGGGCAGGAGTTACATCTATATAGGTTTTAATGAAATTGGCTAAAGATCCTGTTTTTTCTAATGGGTCTAGCAATGCTTGATAGGTTGGGTTTGCAATAAATATTAGTAGCTTATCTTAGAGCAGCCTTTTGGTAGCAAAAATTAAACCTGTGTAAAATAAGTTTTACCTATCATAAACATAGAAAGCGTTAAGCCTGTTTTTTTTTTTTTTTTTTTTTTTTGAAATATCATAGCCAAATGACCTGTGTAGCCTTTTCTTAATAAGTTGCCTATAAAAGTAAATATTGTTTTGGAGTTAAGCTTAACTTTGTTCTATTGCCAATAAAAGGGAGTTATCTGTTTTGTAGCAGTTGAATTAACTAGTTAAAAAGTATAAGGGGAAGTTGAACTGAAATTTTCGACTGAGTTTTTAGCTCTTAAACCAATTTAAAGGTTGGGGGAGTGTAGGATTTTCTGGAAAATTACCGGGCAGGCTTCCGAGGGAAAAGCTTCAAGATTAATTGTCCTTGTTTATTATATTTAGATTTACATTCACGAGCCCAATGAAAACCCTTTTGGCATTTTGGACACACAGTTTTTGGCCTAGGATTGTTTTCCTCTTTATTATTATGTAGGCAGTTACGGCTAAAGTGCCCAACTTGACCGCAAGAAAAACATTGTCCTTTAGTGGTATTATCAAAAGATTTCTTAGGAGCAGGATTTGAGCCATATCTCTTTAAAAACTGTGAATAAGTCTGGCCCTTTAGGGCTGCAGCAAATGCTATGCCTTGAATATGGGCTGGGGTAGTATCCACACATGTCTTAATAAAATCAATTAAAGTTCCAGTCTTTCTAATTGGGCGAAGTAATGCCTGACAGGTGGTATTGGCATTCTCAAAAGCCAGCTGTTTGGTCAGCAAGTCGGCTGCTTCTGCATGAGGAATTACTTTAGCAATAGTGCTTTCCAGCCTAGCAACAAAATCCTCGTAAGGCTCAGAAGCTTGTTGTCTGATATTTGAAAGAAATGCCTGTTTAGATTCAGAAGCAGGAAGATTTCTCCATGCTACTAAAGCGCATTTGCTGACCTCTTGCAATGCATGTTGCGGTATTTTCACCTGGTCTTCAGTTGAATAATATTCTCCAGTCCCCATCAACATGGAGATAGTATATTTATATGCCCCTCTTCTAAATGCTGTTTCCGCAACAACTCGCTTTACATTATCCTCATAATCAGCCTTCCATAATAGATACTGACCAGGAGGCAGACAAGACCTTGCAGTTTGTTGCCAATCATAAGGAGTCATCCATTCAGCAGATAAAGAGTCAACCAGTTGTAAAGTATATGGGGAAGTAGGGCCAAAATTTCTAACAGCCACCTTCAACTCTTTTAATAACTTAAACGGGAGGGGCTCCCAATGTGGGGGAGCTTCAAAGTTAGGATCTACTGTTTTTAAAGTTGCCACCGGGCAAGTCAGGGAAATATCTCCTAATTGCCTGGCTATAGCTGCTGCTCCCAAAAATCCACCATGACGACAGGGAGGTAATTGTGGTCCCATAGTTGGCCCTCTCCTTTCAGAGACTTTAGGTGGGGACGGAGGGGCAAATGGAGTAGCAGGAACAGATGACATAGGCCCAGGAAGCTGGTTCTTACATGTTGCTTCCTTTAAATCATTTTGGTCATCACTTAAATTGCTATCAGTTTCATCCTCAGAAACATTAGTTGCAGATTTGTGGTCTGACTTATCTGCGGCAGGCTCTGCAAGAGGAGTTTGTTTTGGCTTCTTTATCCTATTTATAAGGCAAACTGCTTTATGAACAGAATTTAAAGCATCTTTAAATAAATTCCTTAAGGGAAGGACATCTATTGGGGTCCTTTTTGACCCATAATGGTTATAACAAGGTTTTATCTCTTTTCTTAACCCTTTCCCTGTATTTAAACTTAAAGTTCCTTCTTGAGTAAACCAAGGGAAACACTCTTGATTAAAATAAGAAAACTGTTTCAGCTGCTTAGAAGTAGCAGCAGCACCTCTCTTATTTAACCTCTGTTTAACTACATCTATAAAGAGCCCTCTCTCTCGGGACTCGATATGGCCCATGACTTCTCAAAAATAAAAATAAAAGTTCTTTGGTTACTTACTCTTCTCTAAATTGGCCTTTCTCTGCCAATGAACCCCGGAAGTCCTTGAGTAAGAAATCTAGTTCCCTCCCGATCTAATATTTCTCTCTATAATTAAATTATAACGCAAAAGGCAGCTTACCAATCGGGAGTCCCTGTTCAGGCGCCAATTTGCTGAAGGCCAGCTTCAGCAAAGATGTTAAGTTCTTCCCGCTTGGTACTGAAGGGAACGTCGACGACAGGAAAATAATCCACACACAAGTCAGGTTGTAGAAATCCTTCTACTGTTCTAATTTTACTTTTCTCAGTATGGCTTTTTATACATCCCAACAAGCACAGTAATTCACATTTTTTTTCTTAGGGAGGTAACATAAAGGAATTTCAGTAAAGAAAATTACCATAAAGAATTTCCAGGAATTAACTATACAATAAAAATTTCCAGTAATTGATAGTAAAGAATGTTAGGAATTAACTATAACAAAGAATTTCCAGTAATTAACTGTAAAGGGTTTCAGGAATTACCTAGGGAAGGTCAATTATCCTAACTACTGATTAATCTTATCTATAGGTAGGGGAAGGTATTCTAAAAATCTTAAAGCTAATGTTAAAAATTCTTCAACTCTAGGTATGCCTGTTCATAAAGTTATATTGCCCTAGTATCTTATTCAACTGGGCTCATCCTACCGGCTTAGCTAGTTTCTGGCTTTAGATTCCACAGGGCCATTGAACTGGTTTTATTATTGATAATTAAATGTATTAGAACCTGGTGGTCATACAATAGAAATACATCAAGAGTACAGACAGAAAGCACACAAACTTAATTCTTGGTGGTCGCATAAAGTGGCATCTCATCCGCAAAGAGGAGCCGAGCTCAGACCTCCAGGCATTTGGAGGGAGCTTGGGCTCAAACTCATTTGCATAACCAAGGAAAAACCCAGATTTCTGGATAAGCAGACAGACACCTGGCTTGATTCTTGGTTTGGAAGAACTAGGCCCACACAGCCCTGAATTAACAGGTTGGGGGTCAGCTCAATTCCAGGTTGGGGAGATCTCAGACTCACAGCCCCGAATTAACGGGTTGGGGTCGAGCTCAAATCCCCGGATGAGAAACCCCACAATCAATTACAAGCGAAGAAATAGAAGATGTCATCAAAAAGCTACCAACAAGGAAAAGTCCAGGACCTGATGGGTTTACAGCTGAGTTCTACAAGACTTTCAAAGAAGAATTAATACCAATGCTCTTTAAACTATTTCAAGAAATAGAAAAAGAGGGAGCTCTTCCAGACTCTTTCTATGAGGCCAATATTACATTAATTCCAAAGCCAGGCAAAGACGCATCCAAAAAAGAAAACTTCAGGCCAATATCTTTAATGAACATAGATGCAAAAATCCTCAACAAAATTCTGGCAAATCGGATACAAAAACATATCAAAAAGATAGTGCACCACGATCAAGTGGGGTTTATTCGAGGGATGCAAGGCTGGTTCAATATTCGGAAATCAATAAACATAATACATCACATCAATAGACTTAAAGATAAAAATCATATGATTGTCTCAATAGATGCAGAAAAAGCATTTGACAAAATACAGCACCCCTTTATGCTCAAAACACTAGAAAAACTAGGAATATCAGGAACATATCTCAACATTATAAAAGCTATTTATGCAAGACCCAGAGCTAACATTATCTTAAATGGAGAAAAATTGAAAGCATTTCCTCTAAAAACTGGGACAAGACAGGGATGCTCCCTTTCACCACTGCTATTTAAACATAGTACTGGAAACTCTGACCAGAGCAATTAGACAGACGAAAGAAATTAAAGGGATCCAGATAGGAAAAGAAGAGCTCAAATTAGCACTATTTGCTGATGACATGATAATATACCTAGAAGACCCAAAAAACTCTACCAGAAAACTTTTACAACTAGTAAATGAATTCGGCAAAGTAGCAGGATACAAAATCAATACCCATAAGTCAAAGGCATTTTTATACATCAGTGACAAAGGCTCTGAAAGGGAAATGATGAAAACGACCCCATTTACAATAGCATCAAAAAAAATAAAATACCTGGGAATCAACTTAACAAAAGAGGTGAAAGACCTCTATAAAGAAAATTATAGAACACTAAAGAAAGAAATCATAGAAGAACTCAGAAGATGGAAAGACCTAACTTGCTCTTGGATAGGTAGAGTCAATATTGTCAAAATGTCCATACTACCAAAGGCATTATACAGATTTAATGCAATTCCAATCAAAATTCCAATGTCGTTTTTCAAAGAAATAGAAAAAGCAATCATGAAATTCATCTGGAAAAATAAGAGACCCAGAATAGCCAAAGCAATCCTGAGCAAGAAAAGTGAAGCAGGGGGCATCACCATACCAGACTTCAAATTATACTATAGAGCAATAGTAACTAAAACAGCATGGTATTGGCACCAAAACAGACGGGTGGGCCAATGGTACAGAATTGAGGACACAGAGACTAATACATAAAATTTCAGTTATCTTATATTAGACAAAGGTGCAAAAAATGTACAGTGGAGAAAGGATAGCCTCTTCAACAAATGGTGCTGGGGAAACTGGAAATCCATATGCAACAAAATGAAATTAAACTTGTATCTCTCACCATGCACAAAACTCAATTCAAAGTGGATCAAGGACCTAGGAATTAGATCTGAGACAATACGCCTAATAGAAAAAGTAAGCTCCAATTTCAACATGTCGAATTAGGCCCCAAGTTCCTTAATAAGAATCCTGTAGCGCAAGAACTATTACCAAGAATTAATGAATGGGATAGATTTAAGCTAAAAAGCTTCTTCTCAGCAAAAGAAACAATCAGTGAGGTGAATAGAGAGCCAACTAATTGGGAACAAATATTTAATACATGCACATCGGATAGAGCACTAATTTCTAGAATATATAAAGAACTCAAAAAACTTTACACCAAAAAAGAAAATAACCCAATCAATAAATGGGCTAAAGAACTGAAAAGACACTTCTCAGAAGAAGATATACAATCAATCAACAAATACATGAAAAAATGCTCAACCTCTCTGGTAATTAGAGAAATGCAAATAAAAACTACTCTAAGATTTCATTTCACCCCAGTCAGAATGGCAGCTATCAAGAACACAAACAACAATAAATGTTGGAGAGGATGTGGGGAAAAAGGCACACTCATACATTGCTGGTGGGACTGCAAAATGGTGCAACCGCTATGGAAAGCAGTATGGAGATTTCTTGGGAAAATGGGAATGAAACCACCCTATGACCCAGCCATCCCACTCCTGGGTCTGTTCCCAAAAGACTTAAAAACAGCATATTACAGTGACACAGCCACTTCAATGTTTATAGCAGCACAATTCATAATAGCTAGGTTGTGGAACCAAACTAGATGTCCCTCAGTAGATGAGTGGATAAAGAAAATGTGGTATATATACAAAATGGAATTTTACTCAGCAATAAGAGAGAATAAAATAATGGCATTTGCAGGTAAATGGATGAAGTTGGAGAATATAATGCTAAGTGAAATTAGTCAATCCCAAAAATCCAAATACCAATTGTTTTCGCTGATATAAGGAGGTTAGTTCACAGTGTGATTGGATGGGGGTACATATGATTAGAGGAACACTAGAATGGTCAAAGGGAAGGGAGGGCAAGGGAGGGAGCAGGCGGGGAGAAGGGGGAAAAATGGTGGTTGAATGAGATGGATATCACTATCCTAAATGCATGATTAAAGATCTGAGTTGTACTTATATACTTTGTATACAAGCAGTTGTATGTAAAAAGATGATATACTTATGCATTATGAATAAATAAATAAATAACAAGAAAAACCCCAATTCTGACTCCTACTTCCAGTGTGTAAGATCTAATGTTGTTACATATTCACACTAATATAAATTGATATAATTAATTTTTAGTTTAGTCTTTCTTTAGGTCATTTATTGCATTAATTTTTATTGAACTGTACACTGCTAGTTTTTATAACCAATTTTGTCCTGGGTCTATTAAAGTCCAAATGTAGAATGGCAGCACAATTAAAAAGGCTGTGTTTAAAAGCAGCTGGTCTTTCACATAATAAATGCTCTAGCTGACCCCACTGTCAGTGCCATTTCAGACCAAATCAATTCAGAGACACAACACAGTTCTTTTGTACAAAGATCAAGGCCTTCGTTGTTTTATTTATTTATTTAATACCCCCAATAGTGGCAATAGAAGTAGTTGATAGTAGAATCATAGGTATAATAATGCAGAAAATGACAATTGGAATCAATCTTACAGATAATCTAGTCTAAGCTCTTTTACAGAGGGGGACTTATGTCAAGTGAGGAAGAGTGACTTCCTACTTATTACTGTGACTTAGAGTGTCTTTGGGTGTTTATCCCCTAGAATGCGTTTATAGAGAGAGAAAGATGTGCTGGGAGTTTAAAGCTGCTGCCTCTGATGTAAACACACAACTTCTCATTTACTTGGTTATTGGTCATGATTACTGCAATTTTCTGACAAATGCAGTTATCTAGCCAATCCCTAGTACACATCTGTTCTTTCACTAGGTTATTCAGACATCAAACCTATCATTAGGTGCTAGGATTATGTTCAGGTATTTTCCTGTTAAGACTAAAAGAAATAAAGCAAGATAGACAAACATTCCTGTAATTTTAACTTCAGTAACACAGTCATTGGCAATATCATATGTGAAAATACAATTTTCCATTAGTTACTGCTGATCTGTGAGGAAGATGTGATACGGAGGGAGGGGCAGTGAAGGGATTGGTGGGGATTGAATGGAAGTTCCAGGGTTGATCAAAGACATGGATACAGGTTTGTCTATCAATGTAGAAACCCAAATGTATCAGTCCAATCTACCTAAATTCTTACTGAAGTCATCCGTATTGTAAGCAACATTTTTAGTAAGTGATATTTAAAATATTAATTTAACAAATTAAGGAGATGGAGACTATAACTTAACATGTGTTTTTCTTATACCTTTAGACATGTGTTTTTGAGCATTGTTGTTGGGGTTAGAATTTCCTTATTTTTATTTCATCCTTACTAAATAAGATTAAAGCAACCAATCCTTCCATGATCTAACTGTAGTATGTCACACAGAGGAAAATGAAATGTGTTTACACATTTCAGTCCATGGACCTTCAAATTTATTTGAATTGTCACAGTGTTTCAAGTAGTGTTTTCTCCATGCTGCTGCTCATAAGAAAGATGAACAAAAGCTTATGGGTAAACTGAGAATATGTGGCACAGCAGAAACTTTTAAGCCTGTGTTTGAAAAAGTAACACTCTCCCCATTCTTCCCCATGTGTTTTGTCCTTCACTAAACTTTGATACAACCTGTCATAGGGTACCACTATTGTCACTTTGGAAAACATAGGTGCCTCCTGTGCTTTACTTATATTTGGAGAGTTCTCACATGGTATGTTGTATAATGACAGCTAGAAAAGTGACAACGTTTTAAGTCTTTAAGCTTGTACAATTTTAGTGGATAATTAAGAATTTCATAGAGTTGTACAATCCTATAATCCTTCTAATTTATGGCCATGTTTTCATTTTCTCAGCAAGATTCTCTTTAGTGTTTGGACAGCATAAATTTGAGCAGAGCCCAATGCAGTGAGTTCTCTTGTAAGTACTTAGAAGAATGTTCTCTACTTAATTGGCACACTTGTATTTATTCACTAACTTAGAATATACAATCACTTTATTTGTTTTTGAAAGCCATAAAATATGTATTCAAAGTACATTGCGTATCCTCAATTCATTATAATTTTACATCTAATGAGCACTTAAATTTCACTCCATGGATTGCTTTTTATTATTTACTGGTTTTTCCATTCTGTGACCTATTCACAGTGCTGTGAAAGAATGAGAAGCATAAGACATGCTGTCCTTCAGCAAAGAATGCTCACAGTCTCTCATTAAAGTTGAAGATTTAATAAACTAAGCACTGGAAAGAATAATTGCTTTAGAAGAGTATGATTTATGAATCACAAATGTACCCATGTTACCAGAACTGAAAAAGGGAAGAAAGCAAGAGTGAAAAAGCTGAGTGAAAGTGACAGAGTTGAGAATTTTAGTACAAGGTTGACTTTAATGATGTCTTTCAATTACAATTTTTCTTCATTTCTTTTTATTGTTAATTGATACAAAATTGAAAAATTTATGGGGTACAACATGACATCAGATTTTATATAAAAATGAAAAATGAAACATTGAAAACACATAACTCTGGTGAAATATTTTCTTTCATTGATAGATGGTGGTCTTTTGTGAAGTCAGTATTAAACTTTATAATCAATAACATCTAGCATGTTTTTTAGTTATTCAAACTGTAATCCTAATAGTTCTCAATCATGTCAAAAGCTCTTTACTCTCAAATGCATAAACTTTTGCTTATGCCTAATATTGTTTTCTTGGGTTACTGAAAAGGAGTGCAGATTTACCTGGTATTTAGTACATATTATTCTACAGATTATAAAATTTGAAACTGAAATGAAGCATAGTCACTTAAACTTGTAAAAACTTTATATAGTGGTTTGGAATCATGGAAATTTTTTTCTATAGACTGAGCACAGCAAAACAAATCTTGACTCTGAGACATGGAATATTTCTCTTACAGCATTCCAGTTTTGTATTTATTTTAATCATAGCAGCCCACTCTGTGACTACTTAGAAATAACATGTCTTCTTTATCATTAAGGGATTTTTACAAAAATAAAATTTGCATCATTTAAAAAGAGTTATATATACATTTCATAATAACAAAAGCAAAGTGATTATTGTATCCATTATCCCAAAGGAGGTGATTAGTATATGCATTTACTCAAAGACTTGTGATTTATTTATTGTACAATATTCAGTCTTTTCTGCTACATATTTTGAATTCTCAATGCGTTATCATTGACTACATTCCTACATTCAGTAGAACACCAAATTTATTTCTCCTTTGGTATTTAAAAACTGAGTGGAAAAGAAACAAGCAAAAAAAAAAAAAAAAAAAAAAAAAAAGGAAAAAGATAAAAGAAAAAAGAACTTGAATAAAAAGTTCTAGATAAGATTGAATAGACATTTCTTTTAAAAAGCATATAAATTACTAAATATGTGAAAAAAAACAATTCAACTTTGCTTCTCATTAGGGGAATGCAAATTAAAAGCATTTTGCTCCACATTCCTTAAATCTTGCACTTTATCTATAGTCATTTTCCTGCCCACCTCTGGATCTCTAATTTTTGTCTCCATCTGGAATCCTTTCTTCTCCTCACCATACCACCACTGTATCTTTAATCATTGCTTAGATCTGAAACTAAACACTTCTATTACAAGGAATCATTTTTTCACTGAAAACAGGATTTAGATATTTCCTTTTAAATAGAATACCTAACCATTTGACTGCACGGTGTGCTATATAGTTCAATGTGAATTACTTGTAAGTTAAATTAATTAGTGTTTCTAATTTCCAACACAATTTATATTTTATTCACATTAAAATTATTTTGCCATGAAAATCCAGGCACACAGTAATGCAAAAGGCACACAGTAAAAACCCAATAACTCTTAGAATAATGAAACGCATAAATCTACACAAAATGAATGACATTTGAGCACACTGAAACACACATAAATAATTTTACAAAACTAAAGAGTTTCATATTTAAATTGAAGACACATAATGAAGTGTAGGATATGTAACCATCTAGAAACTAGTGTCATGTGACAATTAAGTAAAATAAATATCATGTTAAGATATTAGTGATTACAAATTATAATATGTGTTTTGAAGAAAAAAAACATGATTATGAATTTCTGTATAATATGTATTTGTAGGATATTTATTAAAATAAAATTTTATTTTTCATTTTTTTTACGCTCACTTTCACGTCTTTGTTCCTTAGGCTATAAATCAGAGGATTCAGAATGAGGGTCACAAGGGTGTATAACAGTGAGGTCATTTTGTCTTGGTCTAAAGAGTAGCAGAACTTGGTTGGAAATTCGTGAAGAGCAAAGTGCCCTGGAAAATCACAACTAAAGTTAAGTGGGAGGCACAGGTGGAAAAAGCTTTGAGCCTCTCCTGAATGGTACGGATCTTTAAGACAGATGAGATGTTGTAACAATAAGAGAATAAAAACTCCTGCGAATGGTACTCAGTTCAATGAATCCAAAAATGGTGAATATCATTAACTCATTGACCTATGTGTCAGAACAAGACACTAACAAGAGAGGTTGGACATCACAGAAGAAATGATTAATCTCATTAGACTCACAGAAACATTAGTGGAATGTTAATATCATGTGTATCAAAGCATCTGCCAGGCCTGTGAAGTAAACTCCAGCCGTGAGCAGTGAACACACCTTGGTGGACATGTCTACTGTATAATGCAAGGGGTTGCTGATGGCCTTGTACCGATCAAAGGCCATCACTGCCAGCAGCACACACTCAAAATCTTCAACGGTACAGTAGGTCAAGAACTGCACAGCACCACCAAGGAAAGAAATTGATTTAGTCTTGACAAATATGATTACAAGCATCTTGGGTCCAACCTCTGTGGAACAGCAGATGTCACAAAAAAAGAGGTGGCTGAGAGAAAAGTACATTGGTGTGTGAAGCTGAGGATCCACTCTGATTAAAATGATCATTCTGAGATTTGGAAGGATAATAATAAGATAAACAACTAGAAATGCAGGAAATAGAATCATTTTTATCTGAGGGTTATTGGTGATTCCAAAGAGAGAAAAATGACTTAATGTTGGTGGTGGCCCATACGGGGAATTCGGCCGGCAGGTAAGAACTTAAAATGGGAGCAAAAATAACAAAAGGTCGGATAATAAAAGCCATAGATGAGTTTTTCGATATCGCGGACTCAGTGGATAGTGAGGAAAGTGATCAAGAAAGCATAGCCTCTGAGTCAGTTAATACCAGTGAGAAGAGTAGTGGTGTAAATTCAAAAGTAAGAGCTGCAAAAGCCATCAGAAACTTATTGAAATTAGCCGAAGAATATGTACTCTCCTTAGAAGCTGAAATTCAGGATATCAGTAAAAGTGATAGTAGTGAAGAGGAATCAAAAGGTCATTCTGGGAGCACAGTCTCCAGTAAAAAGAACAAAAAGAAACTAAGAAAGAAAAAGGACCGTCAAGTAGAGGAACCACTTGTGTCCTCTACTCCCCCATGGGCGGAATCCATTACAGAAAATATGAAGAGTATTAGTAGGCGTTTGCAAACCCTAGAAACAGAAATAAAAAGTCTTTCTGAGCACTTATGGGCTCTCAAGGGTAACTCACAGATACATTGGGAACTGCCAATATTTGAAAATATATATATATATATATATATATATATATATATATATATATGGATCCAAATAACTTTCATTCATTTAAGTTTGAGAGTATTCAATTTGGGTAAATAATTTAATAAGTGAAGGTACCTTCAATTTTGATTTATAGGTGTCCCAGGGATTTCTCTTTAGCGAAGAATATGACTAGTGGTGTATAAACCTGATATTTTGGTGTTTTTTGACATAGGAATGTTTATTTGTAATTAACTTTATTTGTTTTATAGCTGATTAATTTGAGTTATTTCAACAGATAATTTCATGGAAGGTTACAGAGACTCGAGGGTCCAGCTAACAAATTATTTTTCCAAAGTGCCTTTAGCTTTTCTTTAATCTATCTTTAATGCAGTAAATACCCTCAGTCTTTCTTTGTTTTGGTCTGAATATGATATTTTGCCAGCTTATGTTTGTGGGAGCTCAAGCAGCAATGTGTGTGAGCAGAAATCAACTTTAATTTTCTAATCTAATAATTCTATTTTTTAGTTTGACAACTTGCCTCTTGACTCAGTGCTGCAATAGCACTGCCTTTCCTTTAATAATTGATGCTTGAGTTTCTAGGTAGCGGGCCCTGAAGATTTGCCGGTAGCATTGTCTAGACATAAAAAAGACGGCTGCTGCTACAGCTACAGAGATCGCGGTCGCTGCAAGCATCCCTGCTGCTCAAGCATCAAACAACCTCACCAGCAGTGTGGTCTCTGCTCTGCATGCATGGGGCCTCCTAGATCAACGTGTTATAACAAGTGGACATTTTGACCTTTCATTGTTTGGGACTTTACGGGACAATACCTTGCGGGTATTTGTCTAGAGAACTCAGTGTGTTACTTGATAGAATTCAGGGCAGCTGATTTGTTTAAAGAATTTGATATGCTATGCAACTTGGCTCGTCAGCAGAAGGCTCATCGCCTTAAAGCCGTAGCATCTCCTCACAACTGGACGGCTGTTAGTCATCATACACAGTCGATCCTGAAGGGCTCCATTGGATGGATGGTAGCCAATGACGGGTAAGATCCCCAGAGGGGGACAACCTAAGACAGGCACAGTTGCATGGGACAGTCTCATGTGGCCGACATATCAACCTAAGACAGGAGTCAAGGGCACAGCCTTGATTATCTGATGACGGGTAAGAATGTTAGTTGCACGTGGACATCCTAGAGCATCCCCTCTTTTAAAACAAAAGTTTTATTATTATGAGACAGAACATGATTTCTTGTACATTGTTTGCTTTGCCTTCAGAAAATAGCCCACACAAACACAAGTGTCACTAATAAGAAGTAATATCATATTTTAAAAAGAACCTTAAAATGTCTAACATAAGTATTTGATTAACTTTGCTTCCAAATTCATATATATATTTTCTGAGTCTTTGACTTTAGACTTAACATAGTGATGGGTCATTGGCATACATTGGCCAATGACCAATGTACAGAGATTTCCATGAACAATGAAGGAGTAAATGTGTGTTTTAAAACATTTTAATGTTAGGCTCTAGATATTCTACAAACAGCAATAACTATGTTTCAAGCTTTATTTATGCTAACTCAGTTCACATGTTAAAGACTCTTTTTTAAATAATGCATGTTGGTATGACATTTTCACAAAAACCACCAAGATTTATTATTTTTTCCAAAATAATTTTGCATACTATTATTTTGAGTAGGTGCTGGCAGTATAATTTTTTGTGCACACTAATCTATCCTGTACAGCCACTAATGAATGTTTTCCCTTTTTAAATCTTGTTAAATCCTTTTATTTAACCTCATTTGACTACTTCTCATGTACAGAGAGCTCAATCTTGCATTACATTCTTCTCACCATACAAATGACTCTATTTTTCTTTCTGTAAATGTGCCCCTTAAAACCTTTTCATTCAGCACTGGATATATAAGGGCAAAAGTAATAAATTTTTATATATAGACCATTGCGTATTTCTTACAAAATTCCATTTGTTTTCATACATTATTGAACTTATTTCCATATGTAGTATTTCATGTACTATTTTGTCTTTCTGTCTCTTAACAACCTCATTATACAGATTCCAAAAGTGAGATACATAATTAATCAGTATACTTCTAGATTCCCAGAAGAATCATATTTGGGCTCCAAAGAACCAATTCTCAGTTGGTTTCTCACTACAGTGTAATTAAAAAAAAAAAGACACCTCCTTGTAAACAAAACAAAACAAAACAATTATCTCAGTTGTTATCATGAAAAGGTACAGTGTGATTGTGCAGAGGTTTAGATTTCTAAAGTGATGAAAATTGCCATCCACGTCTCCTCTCTACACCTCAGCATTCTCTCAAAGATTAAGTACCGAGGGAGCAGTAGGAAAACCTGCCAGATTGATGTATTATCTGTGTTATTCATTTTCACTGGATCCTTCCATATTATTAACTTTGGTTTGCAGAGGTCTTCCACATCACACAATTTCAAGAATCATACAACATAAGAAACAGTGCCCAGAGTCAGTGCTATGTTTTGAGTGATATTTTATAATGTGTTAGTGATTCTACTATGAACAGATATTGAATCTAATATACAATTATATACAGAATATATACAATTATATATATGTGTACATATATATAAACATATTTAGTGCAATACTCTTTTTACTAAAATAAATAACAACTTTATATGTACAAACTTAATACAAGAGCTGATATATGTAAGGCCAAGTATGTACACAGATACTGCAAGGAATTTCAGTTTTTTCTCAAGCCTTACCTGGCAGTAACCTAGGACAGTATTTCCTGAATCCCAGCCTATATATTAAACAAAACATACTTTGAATAAAGGAATCAATCTTGGATCATCATCAGGTGATCCATTACCAGTCTCCATGGATGACAATATTCTTCAAGTTGCACTTAGTTTAGGCAAGACATAAATTTGCTTTCTTAAACATGACTGCCCTTCAGAGAATGTATTATGACTTCTCTCCAATGCTGTTTTTAAAACCTGAGTACAGCAGTTTCATTATGGTTATTAAAAAGTGAATGATTATATTTCTAAATTGATTTGTTAGTCATTGAAGGTAGATCTTTTGAATCATAAAAGAAAATGACAGAATGTAAGAGATCAGAAATAAGCCAGTTGAAAAACATTTGTTTCTGAAGGACTTCATTAGTGGCCATAGTTTTCCCCAAATATAATATTATATTGGAAGATGTCTGCCTGTGAGCTCCTTCCTTCAGAGAGCATCATCTGACCTTAAGTCATGGACCATTATGAATAAGTTCACATGGACCCATGTGAAGTCAGGTCCACTGTGCTTCCTTTTTTGGAAAAATCAATGCTAACTTGCTCATGGGCTTAAAAGGACATTTTTGTTTTATCAACTATGTAAATTTTTCTAAAAATACAACTTCTTTACAAAATAGGGAAAATTCATTAAATATTCTGTGAACACTGCACCATTTATTTCACAAAATATTTTTGTTATTATTTACAAGGTTTACTAGGGATAAAAGTAATAATAAAATTCTGAGATAACAATCTAATGCTGAGTATATCTTACTTTTAGAAAAGCTTTTGATGTGTAATGTGCTTATAGATAATATACATAATAAGAATAAATAGCTGGTAATATATACATAATAAGAATAAATAGCTAATGCAATCATTAGGAAGAAAAGTGAAGCAAGAGGCATCACAATACCTGACCTTAAACTATACTACAGAGCTATATTAACAAAAATTGCATGGTATTGGCAATGAAATAGACTTGTAGACCACCGGTACAGAATAGAGGACACAGAGACAAACCCAAACAAATACGGTTATCTCATACTAGACAAGGGTGCCAAAAACATTCACTAGAGAAAAGATAGCATATTTAACAAATGGTGCTGGCAAAACTTGAAATCCATATGTATCAAAATGAAATTAAACCTCTATCTCTCACCCTGCACAAAAATCAACTCAAAGTGGATCAAAGACTTAGGCACTAGAAAAGAGAACTTGTGCCTAATGGAAGGAAAAATAAGCCCAAATCTGCCCCTCCTCAGCCTAGGATCTCATTTCCTTAACGAGACTCCTAAAGTGCAAGAAGTAAAATCAAGAATCAATAAATGGGATGGATTCAAATTAAAAAGCTTCTTCTCAGCCAAGGAAACAATAATGTGAGGAGAGAGCCTACAGACTGGGAGAAAATCTTTACCACATGCACCCCCAATAAACATTAATCTCTAGGATATATAAAGAACTAAAAAAAAAAAAAAAAAAACCTTAACACCAAAAAAACAAATAACCCAATCAATAAATGGGCTAAGGAGCTGAATAGATGCTTCACAGAAGAAATACAATTGATCAACAAATGTATGAAAAAGTGTACTACATCTCTAGCAATTAGAGAAATGCAAATCAAAACTATTCTAAGATTTCATCTCACTCCTGTTAGAATGGCAATCATCAAGAATACAGGCAAAAATAAATGTTAGTGAGGATGTGGGAAAAAAGGTACACTCATACATTGCTGGTGGGACTGCAAATTGGTGCAACTACTATGGAAACCAGTATGGAGATTCCTCAGAAAACTGGGAATGGAACCACCATTTGACCCAGCTATCCCACTTCTTGGTTTATACCCAAAGGACTTAAAATCAGCATACAATGGTGACACAGCAACATCAATGTTTATAGCAGCTCAATTCACAATAGCTAGACTGTGGAACCAACCTAGGTGTCCCTCAATAGTATTATCACTCAGCATTTTTTTTTTTTCTTTTGGTGGTACTGGAGATTGAACTCAGGGGCCCTCGACCACTGGGACACATCCCCAGCCCTTTTTTGTATTTTATTTAGAGACAGGGTCTCCCTGAGTTGCTACGTGTCTGTGTCTCGCCATTGCTGAGGCTGGCTTTGAACTCATAATCCTTATGCCTCAGCCTCCAAATGCTGGGATTACAGGCATGAGCTAATGTGCCCAGTTTACTCAGCTTTAAAGTAGAGTGAAATTATGCCATTTGCCAGTAAATGGTTGGAGTTGGAGAATATCATTCTCAGAGAAATAAGCCAATCCCACAAAACCAAAGGCCAAATGTTTTCTTTAACATGCAGATGCTAATTCACAATAAGCCTGGGGTCACTAGGGAAAAATAGAATTACCTTAGATTAGGTAAGAGGGAAGTGAAAGGGGGGGAGGGAGAGGATGTGGGGATGGGAATGATAGTGCAATGAAACAGACATTATTACTGTATGTATATATGTAACTACATGACTAATATGATTCTGCAACATACACACTTTGAAAAATGAGAAATTATATCCCATCTATGTATGATATATCATGGAGCATAAATGCATTCTATTGTCATGTATAACTAATTAAAACAAAAATAAAATTTTAAAAAATATATTAAAAAAAGAAATGTGAAAAAAGAGCTGTAACCAGAACCCAGATCAATGAACATCGCTCCAACAGAACCCCCGAAGTCTTCTGAATGCTCCCTTCTGAGTAAATGTCATATTATACCTTGAAATTTATCATAAAATGATAGTTTCACATTTTTGAGCCAGCCTAAATGGATGCCTATAGTGTGCACTGTTTTCACGCTTTTTATTTTATCTGCCATCAAACCTGTGAAATCAATAAAACTTTTTGCATATAGTTGCAGTAGGGCCATTCTCATGATTGTCAAATATTCCTTTTCACAAATACATCATTTATTTATCTACTGCACTGTTGGTAAGAATTGAGTTGTTTTCTCTTTTACTACAACCATAAATATTATTGTGAATATTCTCATGCATTTCTTTGGGTAGAGACATATATTTATTTATTTTATTATTATTATTTTTTGTGGTGCTGATGAGGTTTGAACCCAGAGCCTTGTGAATTAGAGGCAAGCACTCTACCAACTGAGCTATATTCCCCAGCCCTTATTCATTTTATTTTTTTGTACAGAAATCAGAGTTAGAAATGTGTGTTTCACACCCACTGTATCTAACAATAGGGGCCAATATGAAGCTTGAATTAGTCTTTAAACATGACAATTAAAGTGAACATCTGAGAAGGAGATGGGTTAGTTGGAAAGAAAAATTTTAGCATCAGGTTACTTGCAAGCCACATTCATCCCATTTCCCTAAATTTCCACATATTTCAAACAATGCTTTCACCATTTTATTATTCAACTTGAGCTGTTATAACAAAATACCATAGAATTGTTGGCTTATAAACAACAAAATCTTCTTTTTTAGAGTTCTAGATGCTAGAATTCTAAGATTTAGACAATGTGAGATTCAGTGTCTTGGGAGAGCCCCTTTCTGTTCAGAGACAGCCCTGTTTTCACTGTCTTCCTGTGGGAGAAGGGTCCAGGGAGATCCTCAGGCCTGTTTTATAAGGGCAATAATCCCATTGTGGAGTACCCTGCCATCATGCATTTATCACCCCCAGAGAGTGATAGCACCATCCTTTGGGGATTTAGGGTCACAATGCATGGTGGAAAGAAAAAGGAAACATAACCATGTACAGAATGCACAATTTCAAAACATGAGGACATAATTCACAAATTATTATAGAGGTGGAAACACATAAGTCTTTTTTAATAAAGCAAGAATCATTCATGGGTATTTTCCTTCATGATATCTTCTCCTGAATTGTGACTGTACTCACCATTCAGGCAGGCAGACTCACATAGGAAGGTGTTGCACATTTTTGCAGTGTCTAACAATTCTGCTGGTGATTGCTGCTGGATGAGTAAGGTTTCTTCCATGGTG
The DNA here is from genome assembly GCA_025594165.1 of Tamias sibiricus. Classification (NCBI taxonomy): domain Eukaryota; kingdom Metazoa; phylum Chordata; class Mammalia; order Rodentia; family Sciuridae; genus Tamias; species Tamias sibiricus. The sequence continues at coordinate 19,939,040 of CM046657.1, read as the reverse complement.
GTTGTTCCAGGCTGAGCTGGCTGCTGTCTGAGCATTTGTCTTCCATTTCAAACACTATTGGGATGAAAAGTTTGGTTCATAAGACAGAGAATCTTCCCAGTCCACACTTTTGCGCTCCTAGGAATGCCATTTTTTTGCATCTCACTCAGTTCACTAGACACTTGCTCTCACTTGTTACTTCTATTGTTTTCCCTTCTAGCCTGACAAATCCACAGGTTAACATCTCCAACCCAGAGTTCTGTTCTTCTACTTTCTCTCTCAACTTGGAGGCCAGAAGAAAGGTGGAACAATATACATGTCTTTGTAGCAGCAATTCCTCCTCCATCCATTTTGTTCTTGCCTCTGTACTCTGTCAACAATTGCTCCAAACAGAGCATCATCCTGGCTGCTCTCCAAACATGGAGTGTCCCTGTACTACTATGGCAGGCCTCCAGGATCAGGCATTTAGTTCTCCACCTCCACATAAACATAAGTGGATGCTCAGGATTTTCCCCATGGAAGTTCCTTCTTCTTCATCAGTTTTCTAAGCTTCTGGCTGGCTCACCAATTATATCATGAAAATCTGACATATTAGAACCAGCCATAAATTGTGGAAGGTGCAGAAAGATTGATGAAAGAGGCAGTTAATCATAGAATTGTCCAATCTAATTCATTAGGTACTTATAGATAGAGCATGTCTTGGGTGGCAGAAGTCACTCTCCATGGTAGGACAAAAAGGTTCATACACTAAGATAGACAAATGTGGTCTCCTGCCAACCAGAGTGTAGCTGGGCTTCTTCAAAACAAATCAAAAATTACTATTAATATGTTAAACATAAGTTAAGAAAAATCCAAGACTAACGTGATTGTCACTGAATGTTCTGCTGAATATCTTAATCATTTTTCTTATTCTATACTGTTTGAAATGCATGCCAGGGTTACCTGATGGGTAAGTCAGATGTTCCAAGCAAGATGGCTCTACTCATGTTAAGCTGGATACATACAACTGAGGGAATCACCATGTCAACCAAGCTGAAGCCCAGCTCAATCCCCATACTTAATACTGAGAGAAAGAAGGAGTAAATCACTAGATGGAAATAACAAATACCTTACTATCCCCAAAACAGTGTATATTCTTCCTTCTTTTCATCTTTTTTTCTTCCTTCCTTCCTTTCTGTTTTTCTATATGGACTCTCACTATTTTGTCCAGGCTCATCTCAAACTGTTGGGCTCAAGAGATACTCCTACCTCAGCATCCCAAGTAGATAGGGACATCAAGTGCAGGCTTCCATGTTGAGCTACCAATATCCATTCTTAATCAAAATTATAAGGTATACATGAAAATAAGAGATAATAACTTATTGTAAAAAAAAAAACTTAAAAGAACCAGATTTACATACAACATAGATATTAGAACTATATGACAAACAATCTTAATAGTTTTGATTTCCATATTCATTAATGAAACAGGTGGGTAATGAAATATGTATGCATGAGTATATAGCAAATTTCAAAAAAGTCGTGAAAACTATAGCTAGAAATTAAACTAAAAAGAAAAAACAAGAAAAATATATTTAAGGAGAATAGTAGTAGTTCCAATATAACTGAGCAGTATTGTACTGAAATTAAAGACAGATCAATACAGCATACCTCAAATGAAAAAGAGGAGGAAGAGTAAAGACCATACCTAAGGGTAGTGCGGTAAGACCAAGGAATCAAAATAACTATGATTACAAATACCAAGGTTTTTTCTTCAAAATAAAGAGGTCAGGGCAGAGGAAATATATGTAGAAACAGGGCTAAATCTTTTTCTGAAATTAATCAAAAACAAAACAAAATAATAAAAGCAAAAATCACCAAGAAGCAAAATAGAAATTATTGAAAGGAAGAATCATGACACAGACAGTAGAGCTTGTCACTCTTAATGCTATTGATGTTTTACACTGGACAGTTTTTCTTGGGCACCACTACTCCCTGTGCTGTGAATTAGAGGATGCTGAGCACTAGATACCACTAGTAGTAAATGTGAGAACCAAAGGTCAAAATTATTAGATGAGCTCATGGTATATGCAAAGAAGATGTAAAAATTAGCCTAAATACAACAATATTTCAGGTTACCCCGCTCCCCCCCCCTTTTTTTTTTTTTTTTTTGCCTCCAGACTTTTACTCAAGATGATAATTTACCATGCTCTGTGTTGATATAAGCTTTTTTAAAAAATGTGAAAAAAAAATAGGTGTTTGACTAGAGATAAACTCTCTCCTCAGTTTTGTGTGCAACTTCAGCAGATCAACTTTAGAAATATACTGCGCAGGAGTTGGAAATATCTCAATATATTTATCTGAAACAGTTTTTGCATCATGCACACCTTGAAAACCCACATGGACATCCATTGATACACAAAGACAAGTAGAACAGGTGCCTCACTTGTCCTATCCAGTGTGAAGGGCAGCACACCTAGAAGCGTTAACCAAGTGATTCTTGTGGATTCCTTCCAGCATCGGACAGCCTCTGGGGAAAATGTAGTCCCTACACTGGCTCTGGTCCTGTGCTTTCCTCATGTACAGGCATGAACTATAAAACCAGAAACCAGAATAGTAATATTTGTATCTCAAGATATTGTTAATTAGAATTTTCCTATTAGTAGGTTCATTATCTTTATAATATTTGAAGGAAATTTGGTGTGGCTTAAGGTGCTCCACCCACTGGGAAGTAAGGGATTTGTATAATATTATGAGAAAGTGGATGTTTGTAAGAAATATACATGTCACTTCAGAATGGAAGCATAAACTCTAATTCACATATTAGATATGTGATTATACAATTCCACAAAGAACTATGAATTCTGAATGGAGGCATGTTTGGTATTAAACAGTTACATCTTCAATTTACTTTAGTTGATGAAATACTCAGACAATTGCACAGAGATTAATTATGTTTCATAGCTCACATCACATGACTTTGGTGCCATTTGTATTTTGTTAAACCAAAGGCATCAACAACAGTTTTACTTAAGGGACCCATTTCCCATGGGTTTAAGTATAATATAAATTTCTCACCTTATACTATTCACTTACCATCCTCAGTACCAGGGAGGAAATGCTGGCACTTCAGGTTTGCTAGCTAAAACTAGATTCTGGTAATTTGAAAAAGAAAATTAAAATATTTTCTGAGAAAAAAGTATTTTAAAATATGTCAAACTCATCTCTCTTATACATGTAGATTGTTTATGAGAACTATTTGCTATGCACTTAATTTATAAAATGTGTTTTGTCTTTTAGTTTGAGAGGCAGTTGATGGGAATGATTTCTAGTGTAATATCAAACAGTGAGTGTATGAAACATAATAGCAGCTATAAAGCACCTCACCTAAGGAAAATTAATGTTATGACAAATCAAACCAAAAAATAGTGTATAATATATAAGGCCATGGTGTCTGTGATTCTGCTTAGATGCAACTTACCAAGTATTACAGGGATCAGAGTTTAATTTATATGTATCTTTAAGATGAAACATAAAATCTATTTCAAAGTCCTTGTATTGACCTAACTTAACAGATCACCTGAACCTACTCTGGTAGAAAAAGGTGGAAATAAATATCAAGTGCTCCTGATGAATACATTACCTTAGATTAGCAATATTCACTGAGATACTTAACCTTTAAAATATTTTGTAGTTATATTTTTTTATCTTCATAAATTTTCTGAGATCAATGGTATATATTTTTATTGACATTAATTTTTTTCTGATGTTAATATAAACTTATTTGCTCTTGTATTCTCTCTCCAGAAAAAAATACAAAACAGGTTATCTTCCCAACCTAACTCAGTGAGTAATGGTGGGGGAAAATTGCACCACCATGACAGAATTCATTCTCCTTGGATTATCAGATGTCCCAGAGCTGAGGATACTTCTCCTCCTGTTGTTCCTTCTCATCTATGGAGTCACAGTGTTGGTCATCTTGGGCATGATTGCACTGATACAGCTGAGCTCCCGCCTTGACACGCCCATGTACTTTTTCCTCAGCCACTTGTCCTTCATAGATTTTTGTTACTCCACAACAATCGTGCCAAAGATGTTGTCCAACATCTTCAGCGAGGACAAAGCCATCTCTTTCGTAGGATGCTTCATGCAATTCTTCTTCTTTTGTACATGTGTGGTCATTGAGGTCTTCCTCTTGGCAGTTATGGCTTATGACTGCTTCTTGGCCATCTGCAACACTCTCTTCTATATGGTTACCATACCTCAGAAGCTTCGTATGGAGTTGGATTCCAGTTGTTACCTCTGTGGAATGGTGTGTTCTCTGATTCACTTGTGTTTAGCTCTGGAAATTCCATCCTACAAATCAAATGTGGTTGATCATTTCTTTTGTGATCTACCACCTATCCTTTCTTTGGCTTGCTCTGATGTGTCTGTTAATGAACTCATGGTATTAATTGTGCCTACTATGAATGAGGTCATTACCATGATGATGATACTCACCTCCTACCTATTTATTCTCATCACCATCCTGAGGATGCGCTCTGCAGAGGGGAGGCAAAAAGCCTTTTCCACCTGTGCCTCCCACCTCACAGCCTTTGTTATCTTCCATGGAACAATCCTGTTCATTTATTGCCAGCCCAGTCTAGGCCACAGTCGGGATGCTGACAAAGTGGCCACAGTGTTCTACACTGTGGTGATCCCCATGCTGAATCCCCTAAATCTACAGCCTGAGGAACAAGGATGTGAAAGAAGCTCTCAAAAAGGTGATGGGATCTGGGCTGGGGTTGTATCTCAGTGGTAGAGTGCTTGCCTAGCAGGTGTGAGGCACTGGGCTCAATTCTCAGTGCCACATATAAATAAATAAAAATAAAGTTCTATCAACAACTAAAAAATAATATTAAAAAACATGATGGGATGTAATTCCTTTTTGAATAGCATTTTCTTAGATTTCAGGGTTGCATAAGGAAACTTTAAAGGGGATTATGTGTGAATGAACATGGAAAAATGTAAATTAGGGAAATATTTTAGGCACCAGGGGATTATGTGGGCTTTCAGGTGGATCACTTGCCTGTATGTTAAGGCATGTGCTATACTATTTAATTATTGTTTAAGTGAATCTTCTACCTTATCTTCTCTTCTTCAATCTCCCACTTTTTTTTAAATGGTTTGTAAGATAGTATAATTATACCCATTTTTTGGCTCTGAGAAATGTACAATGTATTTCCAACAAAGTGGGTGTAGAAATATGTTTTTTTCATCATCCTTGATGCATATAACCATTTTCACTAAATTGAATTTACTTTTACCACAGGAAAAAATACACTTATTTAATCATCTTCACTTTTTCTTCATAATATGAAGTGTACTAATACGTATTTCTGGATATTATTTTCAGTAATTTTCCATTTTATTACTTTTTCTGTGGTGAGATTACAACATAGAAAACTTTGTAAACTTTCTCATTTGCCAACTAGATGTAACATTCTCTACATTTATGATAAAATATTCATGAAAATTAAATATTTTCTTAAATTCTTACCATAATACATGTATAACATTAATAAACTAGTATATTATTTTATTATATTTATTTTTACCTTTGGCTTCAAATTTTATAATTATTCTTGATTATACAATTTAATCATGTTTTTGACACCCTACCTTAAGGTTTCCACATACTTGTTAATATTTTTATTATTTATATCTGCTAGAAATGATGCCATTCATTCATTACCTTTTATAAATATAAACACTATTTAAACCCATTGTTTTAGTTTGCTATGGATTCTGAAAATAATTACCACAAACTTGATGGTTTAAAACTATGGAATTTTATTCTATCACAATTCTGGAAGTCAGAGATCTGAAATTTGAATCGCTGGGCCAAAATCAAGGTGCCTCAAGAGGTTCTAGAAGAGAATCTACCCCTTGCTGTTTCAGCTTCTGGTGGATCAAACATTCCATGACAGTTCATCCAACCAGGCAAACACCTTCAAACCTCTCTTGGCTCCATCTTCATCGCATCTTCTCCTGTGTGTGTGTGTGTGTGTAAGTTGCTTCTCTTTTAAGGGCAAGCTATCTCCTTTGAGATTGCATTTACAGTATCTCCCAAATATGCAGGTCATCCAGGATAGACTCCCTGATAACAGAGATGGGAACATTTGAGAAGATATTGTTAAATGTGAATGCCAGATCAAGTGAGCATGAATATACAGACAATGCTTTAATCTGGAAAAGAAAAAGGTAGGGGATGGAGGTTTCACTTCCAGATGAACATGACAGCCCTTATTGAGAGAGTCATCAAAACTGCCCACAAACCAAAGGATGGCCTAGCCTTTTATTGAGTTGCTGGGTCAGGAAGGGTCTAGTATTTTTATGATAATTCTTTTAAGTATTTTTCTTTCCTGTGGAAAAGACTCCTGGAGGTCTTAGGTCCCACTCTATCTGATGCTTATGGTTGATTTAATTATTAACAGGGGGATAAGAAAAGCAAGCTTCCACACACTGTGATAGTGGGGAAGTAGAAAAAGACAGTTGCAGCATATTATAAATGAAGGCCCAAGAGTTTGCCATTTTACCTCCTGATCAGTCCCCTGTCTCATCTCTGTCAAGAATCTTCATCTAATAATATCTGCAAATAACCTTTCTCCAAACAAGGTAGCAGTTATAGGTTCCAGGATTATAACCTGATATCTCTGACAGTTGTCTTCAAGGTTAACATGAACATCTTTTAAAGGCTAAGTCATAATTTAACTTTCCTCATTTCTACACTAATACTTCACTTGTTTTCTTATTCTCTTATGAATGCATTGCTAACTTCTTTTCTTCTGTATTTTGTTGAGTCACTCATTTAAATGGAACATCAATCTTTGTTACTTTAGTGAATTGGGAGACACACTTGACATGAGATTAAACACCTGTGGTTGGGGCTGTGGCTCAGTGGTAGAGAGCTTGCCTAGCTAGCATGTGTGAGACACTGGGTTCGATTCTCAGTACCACATATAAATTATGAATAAAATAAACAACTAAAAACAAACAAACAAACAAAAAATCCCTGTGTCCATGTTCTGAGTCCTGATGAATGACTTAAGCAAGATGCTTAAACTAAACCTAAGTTCTCTCACAAATAAACTGCAAATAAGCAGTTAGCATCAGACTCCTAGTTTGGACTTAAATATTACAATGATAATAATAATAATAGCAACTACAACATCAACAACAATAATGCCTGCAAAGATCTGGCTGGAAAAATGCACTCTAATTGATTCTTTAGAGGAAATATTTGAGGTTGAAGGTCATTTGTTATCTATTTAAACGTGTAACCCTGGAAAATACAGCAACTCTTTTTTTTTTTTCTGCAAAAATTTATCTATTGTGGTAAAATTGACAATTAAAGATTGTGTATCTTTAAGGTATACAACTTGATAATGTGATATACATACAGAATGCAAAGTAGTCACCAGAATGGAGATATTCATACATTCATTACCTCACATAGTTACCAAATTTTTCTTTTCCTTTTTTCTTTTATTTTTTTCTCTTCTTTCTTTTCCTATGGTGGAAACAGTATGTACCCATTAGGCAAATTCCAAGTGTACAATGAAATACTATTTCCTATATGATTGTGTTATACATAAATATGCACTGACTGAAAGAATGAGTTAGGTTCTGCTTATGATGAACATTTAGTACCCAACTGATTTTCAGATGTTTAAGCCTAGATAAGATTTTATTTATTTCATGAGAGACTTTGCATGTGAAGATTAATGAAAGACAAATATTTTTCACATTTTCTTCTCAAAAGAGAACAGTGTTTCTCTACCTTGACACTACTGACATTTTTGGACTAGACCATTCCATACCATGGGAATTGGTCCTATGCTTTATGGGAAGTTTAGCAGAATCCCTGACTCCTAGTCATCAGATGCCCACAGTGGCACACACATTTGTGACAAGCAAGAATCTCTGCAGACAGTGCCACATCTCTCCTGCAGCATAAGTTCACTTTCCCCAGACAAGTGCTACTGGTCTAGAGAGCATCTGAATGTGTTACTGAAAGCTCAGTCCTTGTCCCAGATGCCAATTCATACCAATTTCATAATGAGGACACCATTTTGAGAGAAAGAGAAAAGAATTTTTATTGCTTTGCTATCAAAGGAGAAACACAAGGGACTTCTGTCCCAGAGGCTATTCTGTCTATCAGGAGAAATGGGGATTCTAAAGAAACTCTTCAAGGTTTGCATTTCAGGTGTGCTCTTGTAGGGGTTCCCTGGGCACCCTGATCCTGTGTTAGATATTCACTTCTTAGATGATCTAGCAGATAGCCCTTTCCTCTGTTGGGTGTGTTGAAGGACAATTAACTAAGGGAAGAAAATATGACACTGTGTGCTTAATCTTCTTACAAACTGGGATAGGGGAGGGAGAGAGAGAGAAAAAAAAATGACCTTTTAAAATAAGCCTCATGAGTTGGGCGCAGTGGCGCACGCCTGTAATCCCAGCACTTTGGGAGGCTGAGGCAGGAGGATCGCGAGTTCAAAGCCAGCCTCAGCAATGGCGAGGCACTTAGCAACTCAGTGAGACCCTGTCTCTAAATAAAATAAAAAAAAAAAAAAAAAGGGCTGGGGATGTGACCCAGTGGTCGAGTGCCCCTGAGTTCAATCCCCGGTAACCACCAAAAAAAAAAAAAAAAAAAAAAAATAAGCCTCAGAGCAATGAGGGTACATTCAAAATTTGAAGACTACTGTATTAGGTGGAAGAATTCCACAGTCTCTTCACAGGAATCTTCAGCATTGAAATTCCCTATGTTTAAGAAATCTTGCAACTACCCAGCCATTCTTATTTTAGCTGTTAGAATTTAGACACTAGAATTTGTAGATTCTCTCTCCTAATTCTGCAATGCTAATATCAGACAGATATCACAGATTAGTGAAACTGGAGTTTTGACATGAGACTAAGTTCCTTGTTTTGCCAATTTCCTCTGGGTTCTTGTCTCATAAATTTTGAAGTATAAAATCCATGGACAATCATGGAAGGGAAGAGTAAACAAAGGAGGATTTATTTAAGCAAGAAGAGATAAAACTCTGGCCATGTAAGAAGGGCCCTGATAGCAGAAAAACCTGTTTTGGTGTGCCAACTTATGAGTTTATATATGGTTCTGGGTAGAGCATGGACCAAAATGTATAGGACCAAAATATATAGATAGGTAAATTGAGTCAGGCATTTAATAGTATGAGGGCTATCATCTTACTTTTTCCATCTGGGTTCACCACCGTCTTCTGTTTTCCAGCTCTAAAGCAAAAGAGTTGGCTCCTGGTGTTGCCACAGGTGAGCCTCAAGGAATTATACATTGGAAATAGGTCTTGATGGTGCTCATTAAATAAAAACAAAACAAAAACAGACCTCTAAGGATCAAAGATGCCTTTTATTAAGGAGTGGAATCAAGCAATCAATTATCAGATGGGAACATTTTCAGAAGAGAAAATGGAGATGGATTACAACTGGGGTTTGATTTTTTATAGAGTTTAAGTGAGATTGGAATCATAACAAGTGAGATTTGAATCATGGCAAAAATGTGTTGGTTGGGTAGTCAGAGGAAACAGTTGGGCAAGTTCAAAGCTCAAATTAGGGGAAACAGTTGCATAAGTCAGAAACCCATTGCCATCTTCAATTTTTTTTTTTTTCTGTTTGATGTTTACCAGGAGAGCTGGAGACCACCTTCTGTACTCTTTGCCAATCCTCCTTCACATCAGGAGGATATATCAAATTTATTAAATCCATTCATAATTAGTTTTCCTTTGGCATTTTGGCTTTTAAGATCCTATACTTCTAAATTGATAGTCACTTTTGTGACCTTCCCTTTGAATAGAATATTCTAGTAGTTTTTGATGAATTGATTGGTTATTTAAATCAAGTGAGATAACAAATATCATAATCCAGTTTTACATATAAACTGCCATTTTGAAAGCCAGAACGTTTCCCTGAGGCATTCTCAAGTGATAGACAAACACATTATATCACTTAGTTTGTGTTTAATCAGCTCCTTAGTGGAAATGTTTAATTTCTCACATATCTTTTCCCATGGGAAATTTGGATATCAGAGTTAAAGTTCTTGGGATCTAATGTGAGATTAAAAGCTGACTTGAAAAACCTCACAGCAAATTATAAAAAGTCTTGCTTCACCTCAGAGACAGCCTTCCTAAGGGAGGCACAGATTTCTTCTATGAACCCAAAAGTCCTGCCCTAAAGGGATTATAACAGATACTACAGTTGACAATGTTGTTGTTTTTATTCAATTATCAACCTCAAATTTTTCCAGGAGAGAATTAACTGGGGCTCACAACAGTGAAGTAAGAAGTTGAAAGAAAGAAAGGCAGTGATCAGGTAAGTGTTCATGTTGTATTCCCTGGTGATCTTAAGCACTTCCCCCTTCGTAGTCACTGAGTTTACACCTTTATAAGCCAGTCTCTTCTGCCTAGAACCAAGCAGGTTTTCAATCCGCTAGAGGCTTCCAATGAAATTGACAATAACATATTTTTAAGCCAGCTCTCAAAATTATTAGACTCTGACTAGACTTGATTAGACATCTAAGTGTAAACACAGTTTTTATTACATGTTACGTGTGTTTTGAAAGTGTGAACAGACAGATATCAATTAAGGGGAGTTAATTTTATATATTACTTACTCTATCTTATCATATTGATGATACCAGTTATCAATAAACAAGTAACAGGGCTGGGATGAGGGTTCTATGTTGATTGTAAGAGGAATTTTAAAAACAATAAAGTATTACAATTTAATTTACAGAACTTACTGTAACAACATCATTTTATGGAACATATTCAGAATCCTCTATTCTCACCTCAACTTTGCCTAGGTCAAGTTTCCTGGCTTCAAGTTTTTTTTTTTTTTTTTCAATATTGAAGCATATAACATCCTTAAAAGATTTTTGCAAACATTTTTTTCTTTCTGAATAGATTTCTTTATCATCTTTAATTTTGTGTTCATAAATAAGGGTTCCTAATTAAAAGTATTTTCAAAAGAAAAGTGGCTATTTCCTAATAGTCCCACCAGAAGTTCCTGCAAGAGTTTCCCTAATGATCAACCTATGTTTTTAAAGATTGTTCTTTGCAATTGCCAAAATAGAGAATGGCACAACATTGAAGCACTTCCATCCGAGGTTCACTTTCCAACCACCAGAGATAACCATATTTTTCTCTTGCCTTCATGTTGTGGCCATTGTTCCAATCCTTGGCCAGTTTGTCATCTGTCTTCCATGCATGTAGAAAGGAATGGAAGGGTTGCCACTCTAAGAAAGTTCAGATTTTCAGTGGAGGAAATAATTTGCATTACAGTCAAGGAAGAATCCAATGGGTTGACAAATAGATTAAGGACTTTTTTCCTCCAATTAACTCACCTTTTAAATTTGTCTCTTTACTTTTTTTTCTTTTAAATTTTATTTTTTATAATGTCTGAAAATTGCACATATTCTTGCTTCACAATAAGATAGCATATTAATGTCTAATGAAGCTCAAACTTGTCCCAATAGTTAAATATTAGTAGCTAATATCTATTGAATGTTTGATATGTGAAATACACATTTCAAAGGACTTTACATGAGTTAATTCATTTCATCCTAATAACCCTGTAGACAAGTGTTAGTATATGATACAATTTACATATCAGAGTGAAACCACAGAGTATAGCAAATATGCCTAAAGTCTTAAAAGCCTAAGTGCCAGAGTTGGGATGTCAGTCTAGGCAACCTGGCTCCAGTGTGCATCCTATTGTCTGTTTCTGGATGAAAGAAGCAAAATTGACAGCTCCAGGAAGACCCTAAATGGACATTTAAGTTTGTTTAAATTGATATTCTCATATCAAAGTTAACACATTGCTTTTTCAAGAAACAATGCAAATATTTACTCTCATCATTTTTCCAACTTCAGCATCTCTGTGTCATTCCCTCTTTTGGGTAGGGGTGCTTATTGGAGAGTGCTCTAGCCCAGTGCTACAGAACTGTCAATCTCTGGCCTTGTTTTTTTTTTTTTTTTAATAATTAAGCTCCATAACCATGGATGGACTAATGTGTCTGCAATCATCAGGTCCTTTTTCCAAAAAGAAGAAGAAGAAGAAGAAGAAGAGCAGTAATTAGCTTTATCATATTTTTTTAAATAATGAGAATTTAATTAGATTTAATAGTCCTTTGAAAATTATAAAATGAAAACAATAATTCTAGGTGTATCACACTTATCCATGAATCATATGATTTAGCTAGGCCTTTTGGAAATAGAACAAATGTATGAAAGAGTAACTTTGATAATATGCCCAAACCATAATCATCATCATCTCCTATTACACTGTTTGTGCCCAGAAAATAACTTTTCAGATAGTTGCAGTTTGCTTATTTACTCTTAACTGTACACAGGGTTTAAAGAAGAAATTTAGATTTATTAAATAGATGCACCCATGTAATGAAAATCAAGTAAGAATGCCAGGTTGAGGGTTGTCAAATAAACAAATAACAGGGCTGGGGTGAGGGTTATATGTTTCTTGTAAGGGAAATTTTTTTATAAAGTATTACAATTTAATTTATAGAACTTACTATAACATCATTTTATGGAACTCATTCAAAAACATAAAATTTTTATAATGTTGTTAGATTAGGTCATAATATGGAATGAAACATATGAGATAAATGGAAATAAATACAAATATGAAGATATTTGAATGTGCATGAATTAGAGACATAGTATCTTTGCAGTGGTAGAGATACCTAAAAGATCAGGATGACAGAACAGGCATATGTTTTGGGAAGTGGGATTAGTGAAATTCAATTTTAGACTTATTATTTAAGTGTGCCTGGTCTGTAGCCATTTAATGTGGGACCGATGAATTTGAAGTGGATACAGGAAAGCTGTTGCGTGGATGTGGTACCTTAGGAAGAGTTGTAGTACCGCCTGGGAAGAGTGTAGTTGGATGGAGAGAAGGAGGTTAGGAATGCAATCACCACCGGCAGTGTTTGAGCAGGGGCACATCAGGATTAGAGAGGAACCAAGAGGTGACAGGAGCCAGCGGGGGGGGGGGGGGGGGGGGGGGGGGGGGTTTAAGGAAAGATTTCTGTTATATTGTGTTTAAAAACAAAACATACTGAAAAATCTTTGAATTTTGCACTGAAGTTGTAATTTATAATGTTGAAGAAATGAACTTTCTTTATATTACTGGAACAAAAATTCCTCTTTCTCAGGAATCTGAACTGTGAGTGGGGATGTCACTGTGAATACCCCTAAGGCAATAATTAAATGAAATGAAAGAAAATATGAGTAAATAGATGCAGGGCTGCATTTTTAAAGAAGAAATTGACAAACACTTTCATGAGCTAAAAGTTTATGAAAGATGATTAATAGAAGTAACTTAATAGAAACAAAATGGTTGATAGGATCAACTTCACAGAGAAGGGGTACATTTTCCCCACGGAAGAAAGGAAGAGAGTAGGATCACTGATGTATTCAAATGCTGATTAGATGAATTGATCAAAAAGATCAAGATAAAATTATTTTCTATTTAATATTTTCCCTATAAATTAGAAAGTATTTACTGGGAGGCAGAATAAAGTGGCAAAGTAGGATCACAAATAGAATAGTAAAGGTTTAAGATTGCTATTCCATAGGGAAAGAGCTGTGTGTAATATGAATTACCAAAGGATCTGTCTTTATATACATAGATAAACACACCACCAACATAACCTAAAATTGTGACCATACAAATATAAAATGTGTATGTTCAATGATCTTTCTTGCTTTATTCATTAGTTAAACTTCTATTATTGGCAGTAAAAGAGAATTAAAAAAAACTAATTTGAAAGATCAGGGATTCTGAAATAAATTACATAAATATCTGGGTTTTTCCATGGAAGAGAGAAAAGCCAGTTGTCCCTACACTAGACAAAATGCACATGGACAAGGATAATTTTAACACAAATGTTGATATGCAACTTAGAGAGTCACAGATAAGAGCAAGGACAATAAAAAAAAAGTAGAAACAATTTAGAGGGAAAGCAGGTAAGATTATTTTATAACTTATACAATTATTCCCTGCAAAGGTAATTGAAACATTTCTGTTTTCATTTACTATAACTTCCTGAATTAAATGTAATAAATTTGTAAATATGACAAATCATTATTCCATATATAGATTCCAGACTTGAAAAAGAAATTAGATTTCTGGATTCACCCAGAATTGTTATAGTGACACTTGATAACAGTGAATGAACAAGATGGGAGTATACTGAAGATGTGGAAGCCAATTAATTCAGCATGTGCATTTCATGAAAGGTGCTATCTTTCTCACATTGCAGATGAAGAAACGGAACTTGATACATAGCTGTGCTGTCAAGGTCTTGTAACTACTGAGGAACCGTAGATATTGAAGTAAGGATTCGGAATCATTGTTCTTTGTATGTTATCAGTGGACATTAGACATGAAGGAGAAACTCCTTGGTTCCTCTAAGGTGTAAGCCACATCTCAAAGTGAGAAATACAGACCTAACTGCTCCACCCACAAGGCTGCACTTAGAACAGCAGCCTTTTATTTGTTGTAGAAATAAACAAGACAATACAAAAGGGAACACAGGCAGTTTATTCAGTTTGCCAAAATTAGGTGCTTAACCATGATCACTCCACATTGTAAGAAAAAAAAAAAAAAAAAAAAAAAAAGAAAGAAAGAAAAGAAAATTAAAGCTGAAGTTCAAGTTTAGAGCCCTGCAACTGGTTTGATGATGGTCCTATTTAATGTAGGAAACAATACCTTTAAACAATACCTTAAGGTGACATGAAAAGTGCCAGAATGGTAAATGCCCCAATTAATTTTAAATAATTTAAAATCTATGTAATAAACTAAACTAACTGCAGATATGCCTTGTTGTAATCAGTATACTCAAATGGATTAATAACCATTATTGCAATTATTTTGACCTTTTTCTTTGTTTTTAAATATTTTCTTTTGACAGTGTCCAGGTTATTATTAACACTTCCACATTTACTCTGTCAGGACTCCAGAAAGCCAGATGCACCCCAGATAATGAAGTTGGAGAATGACACTGTGAAGGCAGACTTCCTTCTCCTGGGATTCAGTGACCATCCAGAACTTCAGAGTCTTCTTTTTGCTGTGTTCTTTTCCATCTACTCTGTTACCCTGATAGGGAATCTTGGGATGATTTTACTCATCACTGCCAGTTCCCACTGCACACCCTAATGTACTTTTTCATCAGCATGCTGTCCTTCATAGATTCTTGCTATTCCTCCATCATTGCCCCCAAGTTACTTATGGACTTGATTTTTGATGAGAAGACCATTTCCTACAATGGTTGTGCTGCACAGTTATATTTTTTCTGCTCTTTGGTTGATACAGAATCCTTCCTCTTGGCTGCCATAGCTCATGACAGGTACATAGCAATCTGTAACCTACTTCTTTATGTTGTTATTATGTCCAAGAGGGTGTGTTGTCAGCTTGCACTTGGAGCATTTGTGGGGGGAACTTTGAGCTCAATTATTCACACCACCAATACTTTCAATCTGTTATTCTGCTCCAAAGAAATTAACCATTTCTTCTGTGATATCTCCCCGCTCCTCTCTGTCCTGCACTGACACTCACATGCACGACATCATTCTGGTGCTCTTTGCTAGGTTGGTGGAGGCTATCTGTCTTCTAACAGTTCTCCTCTCCTATGTCTGCATTTTGGCAGCCATCCTTAGAACAGGTTCAGCAGAGGCAAGAAGGAAAGGCTTCTCCACCTGTGCTTCCACCTGGTAGTGGTCACTATCTACCACTGCACCCTGATCTTCATTTATTTGCACCCCAGCACAGATCATTCACTGGATATTGACAAAGTGACCTCTGTGTTCTATACATTGATTATCCCTATGTTGAACCCCCTAATTTACAGGCTAAGGAACAAAGATGTCAAAAATGCCTTCAGAAAAATGATTCGCCAGAACTTGGCTTCTTAAGATGACATGAAAAGCACCAGACAACTTCAATAACGTCTGTTCCTTGATCTTTGGTTCTAACTGTTGGAAATGTCAACTTAACACGGATGTTCCTCATATCTGTGGATAATAAAATCTCAAACACAGAATAGGGTTGAAGGTTAACCTTGGAGCTGGGATCTCTCACATTAATAATGTAATCTCTGTCTCTTTATATGTTTTAAAGCTGAAATAGTAAACATCAATCTAAGGGAATATTTACTCATCAATTTCTTTTTTTTTAAACTGTATATGTTTCATTTTATTATTAAAGAGAACATTTATCATCATGATAATATGGTAACTTTTACAAATCAGTTTTTCCTGAGTATGGTTATTTTTCTGCCCTTAAGGAACATCTCTGGTTTGATTTAGCAGTGGTTCTGAAGGATGCATAGTTGCTTATGTTTTTTAATGACACAATGAATTTCTGAAGTGTTCACTTTAGTCAAATTCCTCTATTACTCTTCAGTTTATATATATCCTATTCTTATACATTTTCTCCTCTTTCTCTAAACTTTTTCCCCACAATTTCTTATGAAAATGGGTAAATCAATGGTTTTTCATATTTTTGCTATTTTTGTGAAAGAAAACAAATTCAATTAATGAAGTTTATTTATCAGCTAATCTTGATTCCTATATAAATATGTGCCCATTTGTTCAAACAGCTCTCCTGTCTAAATCCTACCTATTCTAAAATATATCATCAAATATCAATTCTTACATATTTGTTTTTTTAATGCCCTTTCAATTTCAGATAAAAACTTGTATTCAAAATTCACAGGAATCCTTAGTATAATTCTTTCAAGATCATCATTTTGTTTGTTTGTTTTTCTGTTTTCTTACCTTGTAGCTGTCTAGGTTCTATCCATCTTCCAGATTCATGAATTAAGTATTATTCATTATTTAATCTCTTCCTCATTATCATAGTATCTTCCCCAGTGTATATGTTAGGAGAATTGTAGCAGGTTAATGTAAGTTGACCATTGATTGTTTTTAGTTTAGGTCACATGCCTCCAATCTGCAGATACTAGTTATTTCTAGTGCATTAGTTTGGATTCATTCTCCATAGTGGGACAGTATATATAAGTGGTGGCCATTATAAAATGTTACCTAGGTTATTTTTTGGTTGTTAATTTGCAAACTGGCAGCAAATGCACAAATACTTACTAAAATAAAGTCTGTTTCAAAAATATTTTCTCAAAAGACTACTGGGTTTGAAACCTCTTGATTTATAAGCATGTAGTTAAAATTTCCAGGGGAAGCAATGCTTTGAGAACCAGCAATAGGAACTGTAACCTATGAATAGTGGGATGATGGGTTAACCTACTACCATAGCATGACACATGAAGCTTGCCTGGAAAGTAAACATGAAAAGAAAAGAAAAAGAAAAAAATATTGAAACCAAAGTTGAGTTTAAATAGTGAGAGAGAGGATAAACTAATGAGGAAGTCTTCTGACAGTGAAAATATATTCAGGGCTGTAAATCTAGACCACTGTGCTCTTCCCTAGAGGGGGATGTGCATGCATAAAAAATCATTTGTTCATCCACATCAGTAGTGAATAAGGGTTCTGGCCCAGATGGGATTTTTGATAGTGAAGACAGAAATGGCACCCTTAAAAAGAACTAAGTACTTCATCCTGAAAAATCAGTAGAAAATATTCTTTAAAATGCACGGATTTACCACAACAATAGATATTGATTCTTTTTACCTGCTATTCTAGCCATGGCCCTTGGGTTGGGGCCCCACAGAGTAATATAAAATAAAGTGCTCTGTAATGATTTAATGAACTAACTTTGAGAATGTGGGGTCCGGGAATTAAGTTAGTACTGTAGTTTTGGGCAATCAGCTTAAGCAAGTAATGATATGATTGGCAGGGATAGTCATGGAAAAGTCTCCACTACACTCTGACCAGGAGGGAAGGCAGAGTCAGTAATAATAAGTGATGGTGACTGGGAAGAGATACACAAGCATGATCTGAGGTGAGAATCTGCAACTGGATTTTGACTAACTAGGTGAACAAGCTTTCACCTGTAATCTCAGTGATTTGGGAGTCTGAGACAAGAGAATCATAAGTCCAAGACCAATCTGTGCAACTTAGTGAAAGCTTGCATGAAAATTCTAAATAAATAAATAAAGAGGCCATAATGTCATTCAGGCATAGAACACCCCTGGTTTCATTCCCTAGTACCACATTACACAGACAGGAGCTACAGTTTGAAAACAGTTTCATGATATGATGCTATGAACAACATCATTTATCTTTCTTTTTTAATCTTTAGGTTAGTTCTTTATAGTTGACCTAGTATGCATTTTTAGTCAGCTGTTTTATCACCCTGAAAATAGACCTGGAAAGAACAATGTAGAGGAGGAAAAATTTATTTTGTCTTATGGTTTTGGAGGTCTCAGTCTAGAAAGAGTTGAATCCATAGATCTGGGCCTAAGGTAAGGCAGACCATTAGGATAGGACATTATGACAGAAGGGCTTGGCAGAGGAAAGCAGCTCAGGACATGGCAAGCAGGAAGCAGAGATAACTCTCTTCTCTCCAGGGACAACATATACACCCCCAAACATACTCTCTGTGAGCTACCTCCTCCAACCATAACCTACCCATCTATAGTTACTACGCAGTGAATCCTTACCATTGAATTAATCTACTCTTTGCATTACAACTCTCATAATCTAATTCACCTCTGAATGTTCTTGCCTTATCTCATACATGAACTTTAGGGGATCTTCTCATATCAAAACCAAAACAGTATCATTATAGAAACTTTACTGAACAATATTAGATATATTTCTATATAACTGACGGATAAAATCTTATAATATTTTTATTAAAGCTCTGTTTAAGAGAGAAAACAATAAAGCCTGATAATGGCCATAAAATCAATAAGTAATCACCACATACAGATTCAAAATCACATGTGTCTTCCTTCAAAGTTTAAATTCTTTCATTAAAGCCACTTTCTTCTTTATTATTTTCATAAAAGAAAAATAAAATAAAGCAAATACATGCATTATCATTGTACAGAACAAATATTTATGAAATAGAATAATATTTCTTGCTTCTTCTCAACTCTGTTAGGTCAATAATGTAAGACAAATATCCTGTCAAAATTGCATATTCTTTACAAATTGTTCAATTGCTATGATGTTTTGGAATATATAACATTTAGTCCATTGTTTTTCTCTTTCCACATTTTATTGGTTCATTATAGTTGTACATAATGATGGGCTTTGTTGTTACATATTAATATATGTACACAATATAATCACATAATTTATTCAGTATCACTGTCCAGCACATCCCCAGCACATTCAGTCCATTTTATAACTGAAAGTATATAAGTATATACTTATAAGTATATAAGTCAGGGAAGAGGACTTGAATGGCAAACCCTGTATCACTCTCCATGCTCCGTTCATGACAACAAGGTAAAATAAGATAAATATTTTTTAGAGTAGAAAGCCAGAACAATTATCAGCAGGAAGTTCAGTGACATCAATATATTTTTAATTTTTGGAAAAATGATTCTTTTTTTCCCATTTGGTACTGGGAATTGAACTCAGAGGTGCTTTACCACTGTGTTGCATACACAGTCCTATACATACATGTACTTTGAGACAAGATATCATTATGGTGCCAAGTCTGTCTTCATATACAAGCAATCCTCCTGCCTCAGCCTCCTGTGTCACTTAGATTACAAGCATGCACCACCTTTCCTGCTGGTGTAATATTATTATTGAAAATTCTTAATGTCTCTTGGTATTTCATTTTCATTTTTGTTTGATGATTCTGATACTAAAATACCAAATCTACTTTTGTGGGAGATATTAGAGGTAAAGCTCTGTTCTAAGTAATTGCCAATAACTTTTCGACAGGTTTACTGAAGGACCTAATGGAGTTTTATTAATTCTCAGGTGCACATTTGGAGAAAGTGGAATAATCTTTGGGCAACTTCTAGTTGCTCTCCTCTTTTCCCCCTCAAATGCTCCCCTGTCTCCAGGGATGCCTCATTTCCTCAGACTACACTCTGCTCATCCAGGATCCAAACAACAACTTCATAAACAGAGGTACACCTGAAGGCCATGTAAACCCATCCCCCACACCCCATTAATATGGGGACAGGTTGCAATATGTTGTGGAAAAATTGCTTCATCTGAATTACCTGTGGTGTCTAATCTCCTCTGTCCCTACTACAAATTGAAACAGAATTGACAAATTTATTGGGTACAGTGTGACATCAAGTTATATAAAAATGAAAAAATAAAACATTGAAAACACATAATTCTAGTATGTGTTAAGAGATAAAGGCTTTTTTGTGAAGTTGGTATTAAACTTTGCAATCAGTAACATATAGAATATATTTACTTATTCAGATTATAATATTTGTAGTCCTAAATCAGGTCAAAAGCTTTTTACTCTCAAATGCATGGACTCATCCTTATGCCTAATATTGTTTTCTTGAGTAACTGGAAGAAAGTGCAGATTTACCTGGTATTTAGTACATCCCATTCTATATGTCATAAAACGTGAAGCTGAAAAGAAGCATTACCCCTTACACTCTTATAAATTTTATATAGTTGTCTGGGATCATGAGAATTTTTATCAATAGACTGAACATAGTGAAATAAATCTTGACTGTGAGACATGGATTATTGATCTTATAGCATCCCAGTTTTGCATTTATTATAATAGTAGCAGCCCATCAAGTGACTACTTAGAAATACCACATCATCTTTATACTTAAAAGATTTTTACAAAAATAAAATTTGCATGAATTAAAAAGAGTCAGCCAGGCATGGTGGCGCACGCCTGTAATCCCAGCACTTTGGGAGGCTGAGGCAGGAGGATCGCGAGTTCAAAGCCAGCCTCAGCAAGCAATGGCGAGGCACTTAGCAACTCAGTGAGACCCTGTCTCTAAATAAAATACAAAAAAGGGCTGGGGATGTGACCTAGTAGACAAGTGCCCCTGAGTTCAATCCCCAGTACCACACACACACACACAAAAAAAAGAGTCATATACATATTACATAATAACAAAAGCAAGGTGATTATCATATCCATTATCGCAAAAAAGGTGATTACCATATGTATTCTCTAAGACTTATAATTTCTTTATTGTACAATATTCAGTCTTTCTTTCACTTACTTTGAAATGCACAATGCATTATCACTGACTACAGTAATACTATATTCAGTAGAATACCAAATTCATCTCTCCTATGATATTCAATCAACTCAGTAGAAAAGAAATAAGAAAAAAGAGAACTCAATAAAAAATTTTAGAGATGATTGAATAGAAGAATCAACATTTCTTTAAAGAAGTTATACAATTTAAAAATTTCAACTTTACTTATCACTACGGAAATGCAAATCAAAAGCAATTGGTTCCACATTCCTTACATTTTGGACTTAATTTTATCTGATGTCATTTTCCTGCCCACTTCTGGATCTCTAATTCTTGTCTCCATCTGGAATGCTTTCTTCTCCCCACCACACTTCCAGTGCATCCTAATCATTGGTTGCTTAGATCTGAAACTAAAAACCTCCATTACAAGGAATCATTTGTTCACTGAAGTCTATATTTAGACATTGGCTTTTAAATAGATCACCTAGCCTTTAGACTTCACAGTGTGCTACAGTTAAATGTAAATTACTTGTAAGTAAAATTAATTAATGTTTCTAATTTCTAATACAATATATAGCTCGTTTGCTTTGGAATTATTTTGCCATGAAAATCAAGGCACATGTTAATGCAAAAGGCACACACTAAAAACCCAATAACTCTTAAAATAATTAAATGCATAAATCTACACAAAATGAATGACATTTTACTACACTAAAACACAGACTGAAAAGTTTTCCAAAACTAAAGTGTATCATATTTAAAGTGAAGACAAATAGTGAAGTATAGGACATTTAATTATCTAGAAATTATTGCATGTGATAATTCAATAAAATTAATATTATGTTAAGATATAAGTGATGATTTCACATTATAATGTGTGTTTTAAAGAAAACAGCATGATTACAAATTTCTGTATAATATGTATTTGTAGGACATTTATTAAAATAAAATTTTATTTTTCAGTTTTTTTGACACTCACTTTCACAACTTTGTTCCTTTGGCTATAAATCAGAGGATTCAGCATTGGAGTCACAAGGGTGTAGAACAGTAAGGTCATTTTGTCTTGGTCTAGAGAGTAGGCAGAACTTGGTTGGAAATTCATGAAGAGCAAAGTGCCCTGCAAAATTACAACTATAGTTAAGTGGGAGGCACAGGTGGAGAAAGCTTTGAGCCTCCCCTCAGCAGAGTGGATCTTTAGGACTGATGAGGTGATGTAGCAATAAGAGACAAGGACTATGGAAATGGTACTTAGTTCAATAAACCCCAAATTGGTAAACAATACCAGCTCATTGACTTGTATGTCAGACCAGGAAAGGAGGAAAAGTGGAGGT
This sequence comes from Tamias sibiricus, assembly GCA_025594165.1. Taxonomy (NCBI): domain Eukaryota; kingdom Metazoa; phylum Chordata; class Mammalia; order Rodentia; family Sciuridae; genus Tamias; species Tamias sibiricus. The sequence goes on along the minus strand of CM046657.1, from coordinate 19,916,594 downwards.
AAATCACAGAAGAAATGATTAATTTCATTAAACCACAGAAACATAAATGGAATGTTAATTTTGTATGTGTCAAAGCATCTGCTAGGCTTGTGACATAAACCCCAGCCATGAACATTGAACGCACCTCTGTGGACATGTCTACTGCGTAGCACAAAGAGTTGCTGATGGCCTTGTACCTATCAAAGGCCATCACCGCCAGTAGCAGACACTCAGAATTTGCAAAACTACAGAAAGTCAAGAACTGCACAGCACAATCAGGGAAAGAAATTGATCTGTTCTTAGCAAATACATTGACCAGCACCTTGGGTCCAACTGCTGTGGAATAGCAGAGGTCACAGAAAGAGAGGTGGCTGAGGAAAAAGTACATTGGTGTGTGAAGCTGGGGATCCACTATAATTAAAAAGATCATTCCAAGGTTTGCCAGAAGATTAATGAGATAAACCAGGAGAAACATGATGAAAAGGATCACTTTGAGGTGAGCATTACTAGTAATTCCCAAGAAAATGAATTTATTCAAGGATGAACAATTTTTCCAGTCCATTCTTCTCTCTTATTTAAATGTTCAAAACATAATAAATACATATCCAATTCCTTTTTTTTTACCAGAATATAAAAAGGACAGAACACATTTTATATCTGTAATTTCTAGTCAAGTGTTCTACTCTACAAAAAGATATTGTATGCTTTTGACAGTAAGTCATGAATAGATAGTAAGAGAGAAATTTTGTAATTCATTTAGGACATGACTTTCTACATCTTTAATATCTCCAGATCTTACCTTCATTTTTTATGAAATAAAATTTGATACACTCAAATTTCAGTAAATGTTTAAAACAATATTTAATAACATTGTCTAAGATATCTTAGGAAGTGACATAAATGATTAAATATTTGCTATGTTTGCAAAACACTCATCTAGATATTAAAAAAAATTATGATTTTTCCAAGATCAATACTAGTGATTGGTTTTTAACACCACTGTGTGAGTTATAGAAACAATGAGTACTATGCTTGATCTATGTGCTCATTTGTATTTGATGAGATACAATATAAGTATTCTTTCCAAGAAACGTGTTAGACTGACATAAGACTCATTGCCTATTTGTAAATATAGTCTTGAGGCTACAAGGAAGTTTTCCTGATCACTGAACAAATCATGCTCAAACAGATATTATTGAACCCTCATAATTTAACACATACCTTGCATTATATCAGATTTTTATTAGGACATATGTATCTAGAAAGTGAGAACAGGATGAGGGCCAATTAATAGTTCATACATATATGGGTTTCATGTCATTAAGTGTGTGTGTACTTATGAATACATAATCTTTGTACATGTGTGTATGATTCTCAATTGTTCTAAGCTATATGGACAGTGGGGAAAGGGTATATGCATATTTTTATTTGTAAGCTTTCTTATTACTGTGGTGCTTCTATGATCAATTAATTAAATGATCCAAAAAATTTTTTGAAATTTTATATTCCTGTGTATCCCTACTCTATGATAAAATAAGCAAAGGCTTTCTTATCATGCTAGATATAAATAAAATAATGTTATTTTGTGAATACTATCAAATTCACTCAGTTTTCCAGTTCTGAGAAGATATATTATTTTTGATCATTAGACTTCAGAATTTACAAAACTACATTATGAGATATAATTTGATTCATTTATAAACATCCCATTTTTTTCCAAATAAGTTAATTTGTTTTATTTTTAATTTTTTATTATTATTATTTTTACTTTTGTGCTGCTGGGGATTGAACCTGGGGTCGTATGCATGTGAGGCAAGCACTGTACCAACTGAGCTATATGTTAATTGTTTTTTAACCTTACAGTTTTAAGTTTGGAAACTCAGGATCTTACCTGAGATGAGTCATTTATTGGTAACTGAGCACTGAGCAGACACCATTGTGTTATAACAGGCAGCATTGGGGACTTTAACTATCTGAAGCTACTTCCCTCAGGCTTTGAAATCATGCAACCATGTAATTACCTTTCTGGTTCTTTGTTTTGCCCTGTGAATGCGTGAACATCTTTAGTAAATGTTAAGCTGAAATATGAAGTCACTGAATAATGTCTTTTAGAAGGAAAACTGCAAATTAATTCTTCCTATAAAATATATAGAATATGTGCATATTTTATATTGTAAAATATATGCTGCATCATCCTTGTGTAGCTGAAGCAGAGATCAATGAAATTTTTAGCCCCATGGTGCTGCTCAAAAGAAAGATGAGGGCTGAGCATATAGTTCAGTTGGTGGAGTGCTTCCTTGCATGTACAAGGCTCTAGGTTCAATCCCCAGCACTGCAAAAAGCCAAACATACAAAAATTCAAAAGAAAGATAAACAAAAGCATACGGGCAAATTGAAAATATGTGGCACAAGCAGAAACCCTTAAGCCTGTTTTGGAAAGCAACACTCCCTATATGCTTCCCCATGTTTTTTTTTTTTGTTTGTTTTTTTTTTTTTTTTTTTTTTTTTATCAATACACTTGGATAAAACCTGTCATAGGGTTCCACTGATGCCACTTTGAAAAGCCTAGGTGCCTCCTGCGCTTTACTTATATTTTGAGAGTTCTCACATGGGGTATTTTATAATGACAGTTCTAAAAGCTACAACCTTTTAGTCTTTAAGTTTGTAAAATTTTAGTGGATAATTAAGAATTTCATAGAGTTGTACAATCCTTCTAAAATATGGCCATGTTTGCATTTTCTCAATAAGATTCTCTTGGTGTTTGGACATCATAAACTTGAGCAGAGATGAATGCAGTAACTGAGTATTGATTAAGTACTTAGATGAATGCTTTCAGCTTAATTGGCACACTTTTGTTTATTCACTAACTTAGAATATGCAACCATTTTATTTGTTTTCCAAAGATATAAAATATTTAATCAAAGTACATTGCATATCCTCCATTCACTATAATTTTATATCTAATAAGCACCCAAATGTTACTCCATGGATTACTTTTTATTACTTATTTGTTTTTCCATTTTGTGTATCTGTCAAAATGCTGTGAAAGAATGAGAAGCATAAGACATGCTGTCTTTCAGCAAAGAATGCTCACTGTCTTTCATTGAAGGTCAAGATTTAATAACCAGAGCAATGGAAAGAATAATGCCTTTAGGAGAGTATTATTTGTTAACCCAAAAGGTACCCATTTAATCAAAACTGAAAAAGAAAAAAAAGAAAGGAAGAAAAGCTCAGAGTTGAGAATTTTAGTATAATCTGGACTTTATTGATGTCCTTCATTTACAATTTTTCTTCATTTCACTTTATTGTTAATTGACAAATTTATGGGGAACAGTGTGACATCAAGTCTTATATTAAAAAGGAAATATTTAAAAACACATAACTCTAATGAGATATTTTCTTTCATTAGATAATCATCTATTGTGAAGTTGGTTTTAAATTTATAATCAATAACAAATAGAATGTTTTATAGTTATTCAGACCATAGTCTCTGTTGTCCCAAATCATGAAAAAAGCTCATTACTTTCAAATGTATAAATAGATTTATCATTATGCCTGATATTGTTTTCTTGTGTTACTAGAAAAGAGTGCAGATTTAACCAGTATGAAGTATGTACTATTCTATCGGTCATAAAATGTAAGGCTGAAAAGAAACATTGACACTTAGACTTTTAGAAACTTTATATAGTGGTCTGGGATCATGGGAATTTTTATCAACAGACTGAACATAGTGAAATAAATCTTGACTCTGAAACAGAATATTGCTCATACAGAATAGCAATTTGCATTTATTATAATAATAGCAGCCCACCAAGTGACTACTTAGAAATACCACATGTTCTTTATGCTTAAAATATTTTTACAAATATAAAATTCACATCAATTTTAAATAGTCATATATACATTACATAATAATAAAAGCAATGTGGTTATCATATCTATTATCTCAAAGAAGGTGATACCCTTATGCATTATCTCAAAGCCTCCTGATTTCTTTATTGTACAATGTTCAAAATCTTTTCTTCTACTTACTTTGAAATACACAATGCATTATCACTGACTATAGTAACCCTAATGTTCAGTAGAACACCAAATTTATTTCTCCTTTTGTACTCAACTCAGTAGAAAACAAACAAACATGCATACAAACAAACAAACATAAAAAGAGCTTGAATAAAATGTTCTAGAGAAGATTGAATAGACATTTCTTTAGAGAAGGCATACAAATAATTATAAAGTATCTGAAAAAATTTCAACTTTGCTAATCATTAGGGGAATGCAAATCAAAAGCACTTTGCTCCATATTCCTTACATTTTGGACTTTATTTTATCTAGAGTCATTTCCTTGCCAACCTTTGGCTGTAATTCTCATCTCCATCTGGAATCCTTTTTTCTCCTCACCACACCTCCACTGTATCTCTACTCATTGCTTAGATCCGAAACTAAACATCTCCATTACAATGAATTAGTTCTTCGTTGAAATCTAGATTTAGACATTTGCTTTTAAATAGAATACCTGGGCTTATGTCTTCACAATGTGCTATAGTTCAATGTGAATTACTTGTAAGTTAAATTAATTAGTGTTTCTAATTTCCAATACAATACATAGCTCATTTGCATTGAAATTATTTGACAAGACAATCAGTACACATGCTAATGGAAAAAGCACATGCTGAAAACCTAATAACTCTTAGAATAATTAAATGCATAAATCTACAAAAATGAATGACACTTTAGTACACTAAATACAGACAGAAAAGTTTTCCAAAACTAAAGATTACCATAGTTTAAATTGAAGACACATAATGAAGTATAGGATATTTAATAATCTAGCAATGTTAGTATGTGGCAATTCACTAATATAAATGTTACATTAAGATATTAGTGATGATTTGTCATATTATGGGTTTTGAAGAAAACAACATGATTATGAAATTCTGTATAATATGTATTTGTATAATATTTATTAGAATAAAATTTTATTTTTCATTTTTTTAATGCTCACTTTCACATCTTTGTTCCACAGGATGTAAATCAGAGGATTCAGCATGGAAATCACAAGGGTATAGAATAGTGAGTCATTTTGTTTTGATCTAGAGAGTAGGCAGAACTTGGTCGGAAATACATGAAGAGCATGGTGCCCTGGAAAATTACAACTACAGTTAAGTGGGAGGCACAGGTAGAGAGAGCTTTGAGCCTCCCCTCAGCAGAGTGGATCTTTAAGACTGATGAGATGATGTAGCCATAAGAGATAAGGACTCCAGAAATGGTACTCAGTTCAATGAAACCAAAGATGGTGAATATTACTAACTCATTGACCTGTGTGTCAGAGCAAGACAGTAACAGGAGAGGAGGGACATCACAGAAGAAATGATTAATCTCATTAGACCCACAGAAACATAAGCAGAATGTTAATGTTGTATGTATCAAAGCATCTGTCAGGCCTAACAGGTAAACCCCAGCCATGAGCAGTGAATGTACCTTGGTGGACATGTCTACTGCATAGTGCCAGGGGTTGCTGATGGCCTTGTACCTATCAAAGGCCATCACTGCCAGTAGCAGACACTCAGAATCTGCAAAGGTACAGAAGGTCAAGCACTGCAGAGCACAGGCAAAGAAAGGAATTGATTTGTTCTTGGCAAATATGTCAACCAGCATCTTGGGTTCAACTGCTGTGGAATAGCAGAGGTCCCAAAAAGAGAGGTGCCTGAGGACAAAAGTACATTGGTGTGTGAAGCTGTGGATCCACCCTAATTAAAATGATCATTCCGAGATTTAAAAGGAGAATAATGAGATAAACAACTAGAAATACAGGAAATAGAATCACTTTCATCTGAGAATTACTGGTGATTTCCAATAGAAAAAATTGAGTTAATGTTGAGCAATTTCCACTGTTTATTCCTCTTGGTTCTTGTAATAATCTGTTTTAGAAATCAATAAGGGAATAATAAATTAGGGAATGCTTTTTATGCATACATTAAAAATGTTATTATGAGGCATAACCTGATTTACTTTTTTACATTGTTTTCTTTATCCTCAGAAAATAGCCTACACAAACACAAATGTCACGGATAAGAAGCATTATCATATGTTAAAAAGAACCTGAAAATGTCTAACATAAGTATTTGATTAACTTTGCTTCCAAATTTATATATAATTTCTGAGTCTTTGACTTTTGACCTAACATAGTGAGGGGTCATTGGCATACATTGGCATTTGCATTGTGTTTCCTCTATTAATATTTGAATAAAAGTAGAAGAAAAAAACTTAAATTTGCATGTGCCACATGCCTTGGAGAATGATTTTGTAAAAGAGTGGATTTCTAAAATATGACTAAGTAAAAGTTTACAGTATTTACTTAAATGACAAATGAAGTCAGTTAAACTCACACAGGTCTATCAGGAAAACATCCTTGGTCATTACACTGAGGGCTTTTTACTTGAGTAAGATGTTATAATACTATTTACCTATACATCTGTCAAGACTTAATTTCTCATTAATAAGTCAAGTGATATTTTTCCATTACTCTTAAGCATAGACACTCAGAGACTTACCCAAGATGAGAAAGTCTGTCTGTCCTTATCTCTGGTGCCTGAATGATATGTAGATCACATTTTATTATTTTTTAATTTTTTATAATTATAGATGGACATAATATATTTTTATTTATTTATTTTATGTGGTGCTGAGGATTGAACCCAGGGCCTCAAGCATGTGAGTCAAGCATTCTACTACTGAACTACACATCCAGCCAGATCACATTTTATTTTCACCTAGTGACTGTTGGGAGTTAAATCTCCTAAGCCACTGCATCACTTTTTTGTGTTATTCAAACATGATTAATTAGATTCTTGTCTGAGTATTTTCTCCTGAGAATACTGAAACAACTTCAGCAAAGACTGAACTTTTAATTCTTTGCCCTTGTCACAAAATTAATGAATGTCAGAAATGGACTTATTTAACATTCTTGCTTCAAGGCTCTCATGACCCTACCAGCTATCTAAAGAAACCAGACATGTAATAAAACTGAAATTCATTCCTTATTTGGTGGGTTCCAGGTCCTTCTTCTTTATGTCTAAGATTGTCTCCTGCACTACATTATAGACACATGGTACTCCACAGGCTACTTCTTTCAGTATTCATTGTCAGATCCCTCCTTACTACCACACCAACTGCCCTCATTTCAACTCACTGTCTCCACTACCCACTGGTCCTGTATCAAATATTTGTACATTTCATCATATGTGAGTACCTCTAAATTACCACAACTATTTGCACAGAGATTTGTATGAGTAAAGAGTGTGTAAATGTGTTTAAAAACATTTTAATGTTAGGTTGTAGATATTCAACAATCAGCAATGACTATATTTCAAGATTTATTCCTGCTAACTTAATTAACATGTAAAATGAGCTCATTTAAAAAAATAATGTATATGTGTATGATGTTTTCAAAGAAAACCCCAAGGTTTAATATTTTTTTTCCAAAAATAACTTTTGCATACAATTATTTATAGTAGGTACTGGAAGTATAATTTTTAGTGCACACTCATTTTTCTTGTACAGCCACCAATGACTGTGCTCCCTCTTTCAGTCCTGCCAATCATCTTTGTCTTTGACTTTATTTGACTCGTTTGTAGATACAAAGATCTCCATCTTGCATTACATTCTTCCCACCATAAAAGTGTCTCTATCTGTAAATGTGTTCTTCAAGTACCTTTTCATTCAGCACTGAATTTATGAGTATTAATTTAGTTATTAATTTAATTATAGATCATTGTGGATATCATTCAAAATGCCATTTACTTTCATACATTATTCAACCTATTTCCCTATATAATATTAAACATACTATTTTTTCTATCTCTTAACAACCTCAGATTCTAAAAGTGAGATAAACGAGTAATCAGTAAACTTCTGGATTCCCATAAACATCATATTTGGACTCTAAAATGCCTATTCTCATTAGTTTTTCTCACTATATATCTCCTTGAAAAAATTATTTTTGTTGCTTTAATGAAAAGGTATAGTCTTTTTGCAGAGATTCAGATTTCTGAGATGATGGAAATTGTCATCCAAGTCTCATTCACCTCTACACCTAGGCAAGATTCTCCCAGAGATTAAGTACAGAGGAGAGCAGTAGGAAAAGCTTTAAGATTGATGTATAATCTGTGTTATTATTTTTTACCTTGATACTTCCATATCATTAACTTTGTTTTGCAGAGTTTTTCCATATCACACAATTGTAAGAAGCACATACAACATAAAAATAAAAAAAAAAAATAAACCCTGTGCCCCAGGGTCTGTTCCATGTTCTGAGTGATATTTTATAATTTGTCAATGGCTCCAGAATGAACAGATTTCTATGTGTTGATTAATTATGTTGACTCTAATGTACAATTATATAATATATATGTAAAAGCATATTTTGTGTAATATTCTAATTTTAGTAAAATAAATGACAATTTTATATATGCAAAATTAATATAAGAGCTGATAAACATAAATATAAGGCTGTATATGTACATAGATAGTGCAAGTATTTCAGTGTCTTCTCAAGTCTTACCTGGAAGTAGCCTGGAATAATATTTCCTGAAACCTAGGCTGTACATTAAGCAAAACATAGTTTGAGGGGAGGAATCACTCTTGGTTCTTTAGCATAGTAAAGTATTTATTGGGTAAATCTATCTATCTATATTTCAAAATAACCAGAAAAGTAAAAACTTCCCAACACATAAAAATGATTAATTTTGGACATATATAAATGCTTATTGTTCTTATTTGATTAATACACATTAATTGTATACACCAATTAAATTACCATAATGGATCACACAAAGATGTATAATATTTTAAATAAAACTAAAATCACTAAAATGATATTTATTTGGGAAAAGAGTTCTGGTTATTTAGTGATGCATTTCAATCTCTTTTCTTGTTTCATTGTTATTCTTTGAATGATGGTACTGCTATAAACATGCTAAATCTACTGCCTACTGTAGAGGGTATTGGTGAGTCCATGTCCTAACTAAGAAATAGTAATTTTATACACCCATTAATCTGAAGACACGGACACATTTGTGCTACCAAGAGGATTACCATGCCTATTATTTTCTCTGTTGCACATTTGAAGAAATGGGAATTTTTCTTCATTTCAATCCATTTTCTTATCAGGTGATCCATTCCAGGTCTCCTGGGATGGATGACAATTTTCTTCAAGTTGCATTTGGCTTAGGAAAGACCTAAATTTGCCTTCCTAAACTTGACCCCCCATCAGTAAATGTAGTATAACTTCTCTCCAATGATTTCTTTAAAACCTGAGTAAAGCAGCCTCATTATTATTACTAAAAATTGAATGATTATATTTCTAAAGGGATTTGTAAATCATTGAAGGTGGATCTTGTGAATCATGAAAGAAAATGAAAGAATCTAAGAGATCAGAATTAAGCCAATTGAAAATCATTTGATTCTGAACTATGTCCTTGATGGTCATAGTTTCCCCTAAACATTAAATATTAGAGTGGCAGCTGTCTACCTGTGAGCTCCTTCCTTCAGAGAGCATCATCTGACCTTAAGTCATGGACCATTATTAATAAATTCAATGTATTGTACTTAACAAACATGAATTCACATCCACTGAGCTTCCATTTGGCAAGAATCAATGGTAAAATCTAATAACTTCTGCTGAACAATCATTGGAGCTAGGACACTTGTAGACTCAATTGCCAAGAACTGGTCAACTTCATTCTTTGGCTGTGATATAAATTTCTTGATCCTCCTCTACAACAATGAAGTAACTGTTTTTTTCCCCCCCAAATCTACTTAAAACAGTGCAATGGGTTTAATAGGACATTCTTGTTTTATAAAATAAATGGTAACATTTTTCCTAAAAATATAACTTCTTTACAAAATAGGGAAAATTCTTCAAATATTCTGGGAACACTGTATCATTTATTTCACAAAATATTTTATTATACTATACACAAGGCTTTACTAGGGATAAAATCAATAATAAAATCCTGAAATTACAATCTAATGCTGAGTAAATTTTACATTGAGAAAACTATTTGAAGTGTTATGTGCTCAGAGATAATATTTAATTATAAGAATAAAATTGATTTTCTTTCAATAAATGTGATAAATATACTTGTAATAAGGACCCAGATCAATAAACAGAGCAGTAACAGAATCTCTGAGTCTTCTGAAAGCTCCCTCTTAAGCCAATATGGTATTACATACAGGGAGTAATTGCTCTTGGAATTTAATGGAATATTTTAGTTTCATATTTTTTAACCATTTCTTAGTGGATGCCTACAGTGTGCACTGTTTGCACAGTTTTATCTGACATCATGTCTGCGAAATTCATAAAACTTCTTACTATACAGCTGTAGTAGACCATTGTCATCATTGTCATATTGTAAAGTGATGCTTTACACAAATTTATCACTTGTTTATTGCCGGGACTGTTGAGTTATTAATGGGGCTGCAGTCTAAAGCTACCCCCCTTTTTGGGCCCTAAAAGGGGTTTCTTTCTGCCTGCAGAAAGAATGTAACTTACCGGGCGAAGATGGGCTTAACGGGCAAAAATAGTTGAGTGTCTCCTATCTGCCTGCTGGACAGATACCACGCCACACCCAGGGAGTTTTGTGTAGAAAGAGCAAGAAGCCAAAAAACTCAACTTTATTGGCAAGGTGCTGAACTTAAATAGGTCTAGAACTAACCAATCAACCAGCAGGGAGGTTCGGACTCTCACGCTACGTCATAGCCACACCCCTTTGCTTAGCCCCGGTCCTCCAAAGGGCGTGGTAAGCAGCCAAAGTCCTTCCCCTTGGCAGACATAAGTCCCAACAATTCCTCTTTTTTCGTTTTTTCAAAATGGGGTCTCTCCATTTTATATTTTAAAAATGGAATGTCGCATCTTGTAGGGTGTCCAACTCATTCGAGAGTGTGCCTGTCTAGGTTGATTTCTCCTCTCTGGGAAAAATCTTACCCGTCATTGGCTATCACTCTAGCACTTTAGGTGGACATACCTAGGGCCAGCAAGTGGCCAAGGGGAGCACACGGGACAGGACAGTCACCTTTGGGAAGGCTTGACAGGATGGCAAACCCCTGCATCTGTTAAGGACCATGGCCAAGCCTGTAGGGCTATAGCTCAGCGCGACAGCAGACCACATAGCTGTATCAATCTGGTTAGTTCTATAGGGCTAAAAGTGCACACAAAGACAATGACAATCAGGGATTTAACCAAAGGGAGAAAGTCCATCCATTTAGCAGGGATTTTATCAAAGGAGAAAGTCCATCCATTTAGCAGTCTAAAGGAAGCCTTCTGGCATAAAGTCCGGACAATTGTCACAGGAATGGGACTCTTCTCTTAGAGTCCAAAGGAAGCCGTCCAGCACAAAGTCCAGATAATTGTCATAAGATATAGCGCTCTTCTCTCAGAGTCCAAAGGAAGTCGTCTAGCATAAAGTCCAGATAATTGTCACAGGAATGGCCCAGTCTATCTTCTCTCATCGCAGAGGGTTGAGATACTGACAAAGAAGGAGTCCAAGATAGTGTTTTTGATGAATTTTGGAATGGATGTGATGAGAAGTTTAATCACAGCAGGACAGGAGATTTGTCACGGTGTTTTTATTTCTGTGGAAAAAAGAAAGGATCACTCCTCAAGAGCTTGTGCTCCTGGGTAGTCATTTTGGTCGGATTGGCAGTATTTGAGATCTCTGGCAGGTACCCATATAGGGTTTTGTTCTCCCATTGGGAAGACACATCCAAAACCTATGCCAGCACTTATTAACGGATCAGGACCTCTCCAGAATCTAGTTAATGGGTCTTTCCATCGGACCTCAACTTTTATATAAGGCGTTTGGTTAGACCAGTGTCTTTGAAACGCAGATAGAGGCTGCTGTTTGGAAAAATTTAAAATATTTAAAGTAAGCATAGCTGTTTTTAACTGGTCATGGGGGTTGCTTCCCCCATTTTGTTTTATTAATTGGTCCTTTAGGGTTTTATTATGTCTCTCTATGATGGCTTGTCCTTTTGGGTTATATGGGATCCCTGTGGTATGTTTAATATGCCAAGTTTGGAAGAACTTTTGTAATGATTTGCTCACAAAACGGGGTCCATTATCTGTTTTAACTTGTTTTGGCAATCTAAGAATAGCAAAGTATTGTAAAAAGTGACTTTCAGCATGTTTAGCCCTTTCTCCAGAGTGTGCCATGGCCCAACAAGCACGTGAATAAGTATCTATGGACATAAATATATATTTTAATTTTCCAAATGGCACATAATGGGTTACATCAGTCTGCCAGATAGCGTTGGGCCTTAGGCCTCTGGGATTTACCCCAGGGGACTGGAGAGGTGGGACTTGTAAGAAGGGCAAACAGGACTTACATGTCCTTACAATCTTTTTTAAATCTTTTATAGGAACTAAAGGAAATTTATGATGTAGTCCTCTCCAATTTAAATGAGTAAGGTTGTGAAGACCTTGGGCCAACTGAAGGTCTTGTTGATATGGGACTGTAACTGTTAATACACCTGTGGTGGCCAAACGGTCAGTGGCCTGATTTCCCTCAGATAGGGGCCCAGATAAGCCTTGATGTCCCCTAAGATGTTGGAGGAAAACAGGTTCATTACGCCCCTTTAACAGGGATCGAACCTGAATCATTAGAGGGGTGATAGGATTATTATCTATCTTTACATATGAGGCATTTAGAGTAGGTAATAGGTTAATTACATATAAACTATCTGAGAAAAGATTCATAGGCTCTTGGACATGGGTCAAGGCTAATGCAACAGCATATAATTCTTTAAATTGAGCAGAACCAGTAACTGCTTCAAAGTATTGTGTCCTTTGGCCTGAGGATGGGTGGAATACTATAACTGCTGACCCTTCTTTTCCTCCATCTGTGAAGACATTTACTGCCTTGGGGAGTGGCTTGATGGAAATAAGGATGGGGGGAGTCCACTCCAGTTTGGGAAAAGAAGAGGTCCATTTGGTTGACCCGTAATGACAGTCAACTTTTCCTAGAAATCCTTCTAAAGCATAGGAGAATCTAGGGTTGTTTCTCTGCATCCACTCAAAATCTGACAAACGGTAAGGAATTGTTAAAATATCTGGGTCTTTTTCATAATGCCTCAATGATGTATCTCTCCCTTTTATTATAAGATCTGCTAATTGATCTAATTGGGAATAAACTCGAGGTGCTCCTCCCACAGAGTAATGTATCCACTGTAAGGGATTTCCCATCTGGGTGACCACAGCTGTAAGGAGCTTAGCACCTGAGAAAATCCACAGATATAGAGGTTGCTTTGGTTGGTATCGAGCCAATTGGGTTGAATTGAGGGCATCTTGGACTTTTTGTAATATTGACAGATGACTTTCTTTTAGTAAAATCACATCAGAGGGGGATTTTCTCCATAGCAACTCAAAGAGAGGTAATAAATCCTCAGTAGAGATATGAAGCCATGGTCTTAACCAGTTTAGCTCTCCTAATAGCTTCTGTAACTCTGCCAAGAAATAAGATTTTTGAATGACTAGTTGAGGTTTGAGAGGACAAACCAAGTCTAGGCTAAGTTTTGTCCCCAATATTTTAAAGGGAGGAATAGTTTGTATCTTATCATTGGATATGTGTAACCCTCCTTTTTCTAAGAGCTCTCGAAGGGTTAAGTAAGCTGAGTTTAGTTGTTGGACATCAGCAGCTCCCAGGATGATGTCATCCATATAAACATATAGGGTGAGCTGTGATTTTCTCATTAATGGTGACAGAAGACATGAAACATAATATTGACAAAAGACTGGGCTGTTAGCCATACCTTGAGGGAGAACTATCTATTCATATCACTCATCTGGCTTCTGAAAGTTGACTGAGGGGACAGAGAATGCAAACTTTTCATAATCATCTGGATGAAGAGGTATTGAAAAATAACAATTTTTAATATCAATAACAATTAAGGTTAAATTTCTTGAGATAGAAGGGATCCAGGGGAGGCCACGCAGAGGCGTGCCAACAAGAAACATCCTATCATTAATTTTTCGGAGGTCTTGTAACATTCTCCATTTCCCTGTGGCCTTTTGTATAACAAAAACAGGACTGTTCCATGGGCTAAAAGAAGGTCTAATGTGTCCTAGGGCTAACTGTTCTTGGACAATTGCCCTTAAATGGTTTAGTTTTTCAGTAGGAAGGGGCCACTGCTCCACCCAGATTGGGGGGCCATCTCACCATTGAATGGCAGGAACTTGGGGAGCATTGGCCCTTAGGATTGGGGGTGAGACCCTATTTGATGATTGGAAGTTTTTCTCTCCGTATCTTTAGTTAACATATCATTTTGAAGCTCTCTATGGGTTGTAGTAATGTAAGCCTCAGCTTCTCCTAAGATGTCTTGGCCTAATAAATTAGAAGTTAATCCAAAGGCCACAAGGGGACGAACTTCCCCTTGGTTTCCATCTATATCTCTCCATCTAAGCCAATTTCTGGTCTCTTCTGAATGAGTGTTTCCACCTACTCCAAGTAACTGAGGCCCTGGAATTAGTTCTCATTGGGGTGGAATTTCTTCCTTCCTTAGTATAGTACGATCTGCCCCAGTATCAATTAAGCAACGAAATTTCTTTCCTGATATATAAATATCCATCTTTGGTCTAATCCCTGGAACAATAGGAACTGTCCAATGGACCTTAGGGGAACTGTGAGCAGGGGAACCTCCTTGGTGTAACGGGGCTGGAGGCTGCCCCTTCAGGAGTTTAAAGGTTTCCCCTGAATATCAAATTTAGACCTGCAATCCTTTTTCCAATGATATCCTCTTTTACACCTAGGACAAAGTGTTCTAGGGGCAGCTGGACTTTGAGTCTGGCCAGGGGAACATTCTGGAGGCCGACCAGGGCCATTGGGGCAGTCTTTTTAAAAATGGCCCTGTTGTCCACACTTAAAACAGGCTCCTTTTCCATTTAAAACTGTTGCTAATACTTCAGTGTGGGCATTAAGGGCATTGGTCAATATTTGAGACTGGTGAGTTGTCGAACTCACACCTTTGGTGGCAATAATGCATCTCCCCATAGATCTACCTTTTAACTCAGCACAGGCCAGCTTGTGATCTGCAGTCATTCCTTCCCAAACTAACACTTTTGCAAATTGGTCCCTCATCGTACCAGGTGGAAGTTTCCTTTGAAGGCTTTTTTCCACTCTCTCAATAAATGTGGCCAGATCCTCATTAGCTTTTTGAGTGAGTTATTCCAGCTATAGGAGGCTCTGTAGGGCCTTCCTCTAGCTTCTTCCATGCTGCCAGCCCTAAAGCTCGTACTTGCTCTCGGTAAGGAGCTGGTAATGCTGCTTGTTGAATGTCTGTGGCATATTGGTCACTAGTTCCTGACAGCATCCCAAAAGTTATTGGTATGGGAGGATTTGCAGCTTGGTTCCTCTCAGCCTGCATATGGCATTCATCAGAAAAATCTTCTCTCGGATTTAAATTAACTGGAAATGCCATTACAGGTGAAAGCCCACCAGAGGGCGCTAGCAGCTGCTGTGATATTGGTGCCTCTTGGTACAGCGGTGGGGCAGAAGGCTCAGCAGGGGCTGGCTCATAAAATGGTGGATCCCGCTCACAAGGTGGTGAGCCATGTGGCCGGTGGCCTTTGTCCTCAGGGAATTTCTTAGAGCTCTCTAAGGGAGGGGCTGTAATTTTTTCTAATTCCCCGGAGCGAGATTTCTTTGTTTTTAGGGATTGGTTAAGCTTCTCCAAATCCGCGGCCCGGGAGGGATTGTTTATTTCTTCGGACCGGGAAAGACTAGATATTTTATTTTCCCGCAGGGCCTGCTCTGTTACCTCAACTCGTATGATCTGAGGTGCCTGCTCTGTGGCCTCTGCAGATTCTTTTGCTGTCTCCAAGAGAGAGCATGTTTTTAGGGCGGATAGAGTTGGATAAACTCCCGGAGGCGGGACTTCCCCGTATTCATTTTCTCGCTCTCTTAAAATTTGTTCCACTTTGCGCCACGTTTTCTAAGAATTAAAATCAGACTTTGGGAGCCAGGGAGCCGCCCGTATTAATGAATTCCAAATATTTTCAGCTTGTGTATCAGAAATTTGGAGACCTTGCTTTCTTAAAATACACTGCCATGCCTCGAGGGCTGGGTCTTGAGATTTTCTAAATATTAATGCTTGCCCCATAATAGAGGGTATTTTTGTCAGAGATAGACGCTGCTTCTCTAACCGTGCTAAGCCCACTGATAATATTTGTGCCCCACGTTGGGCGCCAACCTGCCGGGACTGTTGAGTTATTAATGGGGCCGCGGTCTAAAGCTACCCCCCTTTTTGGGCCCTAAAAGGGGTTTCTTTCTGCCTGCAGAAAGAATGTAACGTACAGGGCGAAGATGGGCTTAACGGGCAAAAATAGCTGAGTGTCTCCTATCCGCCTGCTGGACAGATACCACGCCACACCCAGGGAGTTTTGTGAAGAAAGAGCAAGAAGCCAAAAAACTCAACTTTATTGGCAAGGTGCTGAACTTAAATAGGTCTAGAACTAACCAATCAACCAGCAGGGAGGTTCGGACTCTCACGCTACGTCATAGCCACACCCCTTTGCTTAGCCCCGGTCCTCCAAAGGGCGTGGTAAGCAGCCAAAGTCCTTCCCCTTGGCAGACATAAGTCCCAACAATTTATCTACTGTATTGTTGATAGGAGTTGATTTGTTTTCTCATTAATTTTATTGTGCATATTCTCATGCATTTCTTTGGGTAGAGACATATGTTAATTTATCTTTTGTACAGAAATAAGGATCAGTAATGTTTGTGTGTGGTTGTACAGAAAGATCGCACTTCATCTCATTTTTTTTTTTTTTTTTTTTTTTACTGACAGAGGAGTAGTGATGATGCCAAGTATGCAGGATGATTTTCAGAAGGTTGAACATTTTGAAAGCACTGCCCTATTAACTAGCTTCTTAAAATTTAGAATTTCATAGATACGTCATGTTAGTGGATATAGAACTTTATTGTTCTTATTGCTTGTGGTGTCTTGGGTAAGCATCCCCAAGGTCCATGTGCAAAGACTTGGTCTTCATCCCATGGTGCTATTGGGAGGTGCTGGATCCTGTAAGAGCTGAGGCCTATTTGGATGTTTTCCAGTAATGTACAGAGTACAGTTGATGGGGACACTGGCTCCCTAGCCCTTCTTCTTTTTCTTGCTTTTTTGGCTTCCCACAAATGATTGCTTCTTACAGGTCCAAAAGCAAAGGGAATAAAACCCCCAAATCATGAGCCAAAGTAAAACTTTTCCCCCCTTAACATTAATTACCTCAGTTACATGTTATTATTATAATAGAAAACTGAGTTACAAGGTCATTTTCTAAGAATAAAGAATATAACATACTGAAATAAATCCTTTCCGACCTACAATTCTCAGTTTGCAATTGTCAAAATGAGGTAAAAACTTTGGGAATTTCTGTAACACACCTCTAGCATTTCAGAGGAATAAATAAGAATAAAGGGGAAATTCCTTTTCCTTGCAGGAATTCCTTCTCTTGTAAATATTTGAATATCCAGGAATCAAAAAAACATCCAGCATATTTCTTGTTGTTGATCTCCTTCTTCTTACTGCAAACCCAGTAACGGCATTTTAATTGGACTGGATTCCCAACTTCACACACTACTGTTTTTTTTTCCCCTAAGCCACCATCTGCTCTTTGAATAACTTCTGCTGAACAACCATTAGAGCTAGGATACTGTTAGGCTCAATTGCCAAGAACTGGTCAACTCCATTCTTTGGCTGTGCTATGCAGTTCTTGATCCTCCTCCACAACAATGAAGTAACTACTGTGTTGTTTGTTTTTTCCCCAAAAAAAACTATTTAAAAAGTGCAATGGGTTTACATATAATAGAATCATAATTTATAGAGACAGAATGAGGACATCTAGAAAAAACATTGCAAATAATCTATATTAAGTCTCTGTTATGTAAAAGAGTGAAATTTTTACCCGAGTTTACTGGGAGGCCACACTTATCCCTTTTGCCTAAACCTCAACACATTTCAAACAACGCTTTCACCATTTTATTATGCAATTGAGCTGTCACAACAAAATTCCATAAAAAGTGTTGGCTTGTAAACAACAAAAATTTATTTTTTAGAGTTCTATAGACTAGAAGTCTAACGTTTAGACTATCTGAGATTCAGTGTCTGGGGAGAGCCTTCTTTTCTGGTTCAGAGACAGCCCTGTTTTCACTGACTTCCATGGCAGAAAGGAGCAGGGAGATCTCCTGGCCTGTTTTATGTGGGCACCAATCCCATTATGGAGTACCCTGCAGTCATGAATTTATCACTGCTGGAGGGTGATAGTATTATCATTTGGGGATTTATGGTCACACGACGCTTGGGTGAAAGATAAAAGAAATATAACCATGTACAGAATGCACAATTTCAAAACATCAGGAGTTAATTCAGAAATTATTATTTTGTGGAAATACATGTCTTTTTTAATAAAGCAAAAATCCTTTGTAGGTATTTTCTCTCATGATATAATTTCCTGACTGTGACTATACTCATATTACCTAGAAAGCAGAGGTACTTAAGGGCTTTACAGGATTTTGAAACATTTAATACAGAGATGACTCACACTTGCAGCTCTAAAACCTGAGATAAGCCTTGATTTTATCTTCTGTAGTTTTGATGGATAACCAGAAGTATCTGTATGTGTTCCCCAATCTTTCAAATAGTGACCATGTGTCCATATTTCTTCAAAAAGCTGACTTGGTACATGAGCCCTCAGACAACTAGAGCAGAGAAAGATGAAATGTCAATTATCAAAGACCCACAGATGGAGCTCTTTACTTCTGGGGAAATGCATGTCCATGTCTTTATAGAGTTATTACCTCAGTATTGACAACTATTTTATATACTTTCTTAAAATAATAGCCTGTGTGTATGTTTCACAAACCATAACCTTGGTTAATTTTGCTTTTTTAAATATCTAGCAAACACTCAAAATGCTTTTTTTTGGTCTTTTATTTTATTTTTTCTTTGTTTTCCCACTCTGTGCCCCAGGTGCAAGGCTAGTGATTTGGATAACAGGGTGGAAGTTTGATACTTGTTGCTGCCTGAAGCGGAAACCGCCTTGGAGCAACGAACGCCGCAGGAAAATTCGGAGGCAGGATGAAAATGAAAAAAAGGTCTTTTATTCTTCTTCTCTCTCCGGCTCCAGCAATCACTCCAAACGCTTAACTCCAACCACCACCTTCTTCTTCTTCCCACACACACTAACTAAACTCACCCAGTTATATACATATCGCTTTAACAAGGACACGTGCTTACAGCTCGAGCTTACAGGTGCGTCACGCAGTGTTCACGGGCATACAAAGATTCTTTGGATAATGTATTACTATCAGGTGGAAACTAGAACATCTTTTATGGCTCTCAGCTAACCGCAATCTTTAGCTATCTCCTTGATTATAGGCTCCTTCAGATACTTGATCAAAATATGCTTCAATTCTTGTACTGGAGATATTGCCTTAGAAAAAGTGCTAATCACTTAACAGGTTCTATGTTACAGAGAGAGAGAGAGAGAGAGAGAGAGAGAAGAAGAAGAAAGAAGAGGAGGAGGAGGAGACAGGGGGAGGGGGGGGGGGTGCTGTGGTGGGGGGGAGGGAGACATTGGGAAGAAATCAAAGAAAAACTTCCAGAAGGTAATGAGGACCTGATTGTTGTAAATTCCAGTGCACACATATACTGATAGTTACTAAAGCTCTTTTTTTTTTTTCTTTCTTTCCAAAACCATCCCAAAACTTTTTTCTTCATATTCCATACCTTAAAACTTCTCTATTGTCAAATCACTCCACTAGAATCCCATCCACTCCCCAGTGCAAGTAATTTTTAGATTGGAGAGCCCAAAACCCGTGGCAGGAAGACATTTTTTTTCTTGCACTCTGAATTTACATATTCCCCTGTGGATTAGATCTCATTGTATTTTTATATACTGTTTGCTGAAGTCATTGGGAATTTTTTCTGTGCTCAGTTAAGTAATGTCTGCTACTTCAATAGAATATAAGAGTAACTTGTAAATCACTACTGAATATGCAGTGACATGCAAAGTGCTTAAATGTGAAAAAGACAATTAGCAAAAACATTTTCTAAATTTTGGGAAAATTGAATTTGAATGAAAACATTTAACATATAAAATGTTATAACTTGAAAGTCTCAGAAACATTAATTCAAGAGAAATAATGAAACATGACACGTGGAGATATGCAACCTTTTCTTATAATCATACCTTAATACAGATACACATTTTACTTTATTAAATTATGTAATAAACAATTTTGTTACTTCCATATCATGAAACAACATTTTGAATAAACAATCACTTAAAATAAATATGCATATTATAAATAGAGACATTATTTAAAACCACCATTTGCTTTTAAGTTTTTGCAGGGCCTCTTTCACATCCTTGTTACGTAGGCTATAAATCAGGGGGTTCAACATGGGAATGACAAGAGTATAGAACAGTGAGCTCATTTTATCTTGATCTAAGGAGTAAGAAGAACTTGGCCGGAAATACATGAAGAGTATAGTGCCCTGAAAAAGTGCAACTGTAGTTAGGTGGGAGGTGCAGGTGGAGAAAGCTTTGAGCCTCCCCTCAGCAGAGCAGATCTTTAGAACTGATGAGATGATGTAGCAATAAGAGACAAGGACTCCAGATATGGTACTCGTTCAATGAATCAAAAATAGCAAATAATACCAGCTCATTGATTTGTATGTCAGAACAGGAAATGAGGAAAAGCGGAGGTAAATCACAGAAGAAATGATTAATCTCATTAGACTCACAGAAACATAAGTGGAATGTTAATGTTGTGTGTATCAAAGCATCTGCCAAGCCTATGAGGTAAACCCCAGCCATGAGCAGTGAACACACCTTGGTGGACATGTCTACTGCATAGTGCAAGGGGTTGCTGATGGTCTTGTACCTATCAAAGGCCATCACTGCGGTAGAAGACACTCAGAATCTGCAAAAGTACAGAAAGTCAAGAACTGCACAGCACAACCAAGGAAAGAAATTGATCTGTTCTTGGCAAATATGTCGACCAGCATCTTGGGTCCAACTGCTGTGGAATAGCAGAGGTCACAGAAAGAGAGGTGGCTGAGGAAAAAGTTCATTGGTGTGTGAAGCTGGGGATCCACTTCTAATTAAGAAGATCATTCCAAGGTTTGCCAGAAGATTAATGAGGTAAGCCAGGAGAAACACGATGAAAAGGGTGACTTTGAGGAGCATTACTAGTAATTCCCAAGAAAATGAATTCATTCAAGGATGAACAATTTTCCCTGTCCATTCTTCTCCTCTCTTGTCTAAATATTCAAAACAAAATAAATATTTGATTCCTTTTTTTTTACCAAAATATAAATAGGACAGAACACCTTTTATATCTGTAATTTTTTATCCTAAAGAAAATCAAATCATGTGTTCTATTCTAAACAAAAAGACATTGTACGCTTTTTGCTTTTTTTTTTAATTTTGATTGTTCATGAACCTTTATTTTATTTGTATCTGTAAATTTTTTATTTTTTTTATTTGTAAGTGTACATGCATCTGTATTTTAATTAATTTTTAAAAAGCCTTTTCATGAACCCTTGGATTTTTTTTTAAATTGTTGATAGACCTTTATTTTATTTACTTATATGTGGTGCTGAGAACTGAACCCAGTGCCTCATACATGCCAGGTAAGTTTACTACTGCTGAGCCAAAGCCCCAGCACTTAATTTTTGTTTTATTTGTTTTGTTTTATGTTGTGCTGAAGATCAAACCCAGTGCCTCATATGGACCTGGCAAGCACCCTACAACTAAGCAACAACCCAGCCCTGTAATTTTTTTTATTCTAAGAAAAATATCAAGTCATGTGTTTTACTCCACAACACAAACATTTTATGCTTTTGACAGTAAGACATGAATATATAGCAGGAGAGAAATTTTATAATTAATGAGGTACATGACTTTCTACATCTTATTATCTCTGGATCTTCCCTTTCCTGTTTTATGAAGAAAAAAAATTGATACACTAAAATTTGCAATTTTTTCAAGTAATATTTAATAAAACAGTCAGATTTATTAGTGTTTAAGCAGTTACACAAAGTATTAAATTTTGATATGTTTATAAGCATTTATCTAGATGTAAAAAAAAGTTGCAATTTTTACAAATCAAAAGTAGTGATAGGTTTTTAAGAACACTGTGTGAGTTCTAGAAGCAATGAGTACTATGCCTGGTCTGTGTGCTCTTTCATATTTGATGAGACACAATATAAAAGTATTTTTTATTTTCTTTCATTTTTTTCTTTTCTTTCTGAGAAAACATATTAGATTGACATAAGGCTCAGTGCCTATTTGTAAATATAATCTGCAGAGAAAAAGAAGTCCTCCTGATCATTGAAAAAATAAGCTTAAACAGAAATTATGGAACCCTCATAATTTAACAGATAAACTTGCATTATATCAGGGTTTTAGAAGGACATATTTATTTAAAAAATGAAAATGGGATTAGGAACAATTAATAGTCAAACATATGTAGGATTCTTTTCTTTAAATGTATTTGTATTTATGAATATGTAGTTTTTGTGCGCATGTGTGTAGGATTTTTTTATTTTTTTCAAATTTATTTTTTTTTATTTAAGTTGTTAGAAATGACAGCAGCAGAATGTATTACATTTCATATTATACTTGTAGAGCACATTTTTACATATCTCTGGTTGTTGTATTAAGATATGTGGACAGTGGAGAATGGATATATATATATATATATATATATATTATATTATATATACATGCATGCTTTCTTATTACTGTGGTGCTTCTATGGTCAATTGATCAAATGATCAAACAAAGTTTAAAAAACCTTATGTTCCTTTGGGGTTGTGGCTCAGCGGCAGAGCGCTCGCCTTGCACGTGCACTGCCCGGGTTCGCTCCTCAGCACCACGTAAACATAAATGCATTGCATTATGTACAACTAAAAGTAAATAAATAAAAGTTTTAAAAAAAACCTTATGTTCCTATATATACCTACACATTGATAAAATAAGTAAAGTATTGCTTATGATCCTAGATATAAGTAAAATAAATATAATGTTATTTTGTGAATACTATCAAGTTCACTCAAGTTTTCAGTTCTTAGAAATAATACAATTTTTTAATCATTAGACTGCAGAATTTATGAAACTGCATAAGAAGTCATAACTTATTCATTTACAAAACTCTCTTTTTTTTTTTTCAAACAGCAATTCTTTTTAACCTTATAGTTTTAAATTTGGAAACTCAGGAGCTTACCTGAAATGAGTCGTTCTTTGGTAACTGAGCACTGAGCAGATATCATTGTATTATAACAGGCAGCATTTGGGACTTAAACTCTCTGAAGCTACTTCCCTCAGGTTTTGAGATAATGCAATCATGTGATTACATTTCTGTTTCTGTGTTGTCCCCTGTGAATGCATGAACATCTTTAGTAAATGTTAAAATAAAATCTTGAAAATAGTCACTGAATGGTATATGTCAGAATGAAAACTGAAAATTAATTTATCCTAAGGATATATAGAATGTGCATTTTTTACCTTATAAAATATAATCTGCATCTTCTTTGTCCTGCTGAAGTAGAATCAATAAAACTAATAGTCTTTTATTTAATCATTTCCAAACACTTTCTGTTGTTCATCTTTTCTTTTTTCAGCACTATCCTTCACCATGTAAATACTTTTTATTGAGATATAATTCATATATTATACATTTCACACTTTAAAGTAATGTTATCTGTGGATTTGACTATCTTTGGAAGGCTGTGCACTCTTTATCCTCCATTTGCAGAAATGTTTTTCATCTTTTTTGCAGGAAACTCAGGCTCATTAGTGGTCACTCCACTAGTCCTTCCCCTCAGTCCCTAGCAGCCTATATCTACTTTTTGACCCCATGTGTTCACCTAATCTGGACATCAACTATAAGAAAAGTCACACACTATGTGGACTTTTGTGTTGCTTTTTCACTTGTTTTACCAGGTTTTTGAAACCTATCCTTTGCATAGCAAGTAAGAGAATTTCCTTCTCTTTCATAGTTAAATAATTTTTAATTTTGGGGGTATAGTACATTTTAGTTAACCTTTCATCAATTTGAAGATATTAAAGTTGTTTCTGTGTTTTGTCTGTAATAAATATTTATGGTGTGGACATTCATATTCATGGAAGCTTTAAGGGTCACTTTTCACCCATGTTATCATAATCCCATTCCCCATCCATGTGCCATCTATCCACATTTCTCTGATTATATGACTAATTCACATTCTCTACTTTTAGTACTTGTTATGGTGTGGATGCAAGGTGTCCCCCAAAAGCTCTTATGTGAGACATTACAAGAAGTTTTAGAGGAGAGATGATTGGGCAATCAGTGAATTAATCCCCTGATGGGATTAACTGAGTGGTAACTGAAGGCAGGTAGGATGTGGCTGGAAGAAGTGGACATTGTGGGCTCTGTTTGGGGTGCATAGTTTATATCTGTCAGTGGATTCTCTTTCTCTGTGCCCTGATCATCATGTGGGCAGCTTCCCTTGGCCGTACTCCTTCTCCATGATGTTCTGCCTCACCTAAGTCCCAAAGAATAGAGCCAGCCTTCCATGGACTGAGATTTTTGAAACCCTGAGCCTTCACATAAACTTTTCCTCCTCTAAAATTGCTCTCATCAGGTCTTTAAGTCTCAGCAGTGAAAAACCTGATTAAAACAGCATTTTCATTTTAAATTTAAGCATAATTTATTCAATTAAGAATAAAGTTTTAGGAATAATATTCATGTTCCTTTTTTCATATTCCTACAGTCGTTAGTAAAGGAATTTTTAAAGGTATTTGTTTATTAACAAGAATTTGCTGTTAACTATTTTAGCCTGTTTGTAATGGATTATAGTGCAAAAACGTAGAAGCACACTGCCCTTGAATTTTTTTTTTATACTAGGAATTTTTTATACTAGTAGTATACATATGTGTAAAAATTATTCATTTAAGAATTATGCATGAATAATGATTTGTTTAAATATAGCAGAGTTCTGCATTTTTCTATAAATGATTTAGTTTGCTGATATTCCACATTCATTCTTCATAAAATTGATAATTACTGATAGTTGACCTTGATATTTTTCAAAAATCCTCCCAGAAAAAAAAGTAATAAACTTTTCTATATTCCTTGAATCTTGTTCTACCACTGTGGTATCTAATTAGATTGGGCTACTTCAAAAGGTCGCAGAAGTCGCCCTGCATTCACAATGTCTGATTGATCTGTTACTCTCCTTCTATATATGTGCTATTCAAGTACTGTTTTATTCACTGGCTTCAGTAGATATGTGCACAGCAAAAAATGGAAAAGAGATCACACATATGTTCCTTGACTAAAAATGTTGAAAGTTAAAAATAAAATAATTTAAAATGCGAACTTTCAGAATTGTACATTGGTCAATGACTGTGTGGTCATATTTAAGATGGCTACATGCTTTGAACACATTTCTCTTAGAGACATTGGCTCTTTATTCTCCCTTTGGCATTTTCGCTGTCATTTAATTGACTCCACCAACAAAAATAGTACAGATAGATAGCTCTATGGCATGCCAGTTATATCCTTTCACAAATTAGGTCTTTCAGCCATTAACTGGTGACAAGCCAAATAAAGTTGAGTGTACACCATGTGACCTGCTCTAAGACTACAGGGGGAGGGAAAGAGAATGAGATGATGGTGTTTTCTAGCCGTAATCACCATGGTGTCAGTTACGAGGCAGTAGCCTAGACTGATTGTCAGCTGAACACCACAGGGTGAC
Organism: Tamias sibiricus; assembly: GCA_025594165.1. Lineage (NCBI taxonomy): Eukaryota > Metazoa > Chordata > Mammalia > Rodentia > Sciuridae > Tamias > Tamias sibiricus. The sequence continues at coordinate 19,890,815 of CM046657.1, read as the reverse complement.
CACAGTCAACATGAAGAAGAGCAGAAAAGTTGCCCCTCTCATGGTTATCTTAACATATATTACAGGATAGTAGTTACATAGCAAAAGATAACTGAAGTGGTATGGATAGAATATATTCAGAGAGAAACATTTTTAATGCTTTTATCAGTGCATTATAGTAATACATAAATATGGGGTTCATTTTCATATAAACATTTATGCATGGAATATAATTTGTTCCATTTCAATTTCCAGGGCTTCTTTCCCTGTCCTTTCTGGCTGCCCTTACTTCCCTTCAACTGGTCTTCCTTCTATTTATTAATTGCCTTGTTAATTGGTGCTTTATAAATATACATAAAGGTGGAATTCATGTGGTATCCATGCACTTAAATTAGAGGGAGATATGTTGGAATAATTATTAAGTGCTTAAAATTGCCCAGATATTATTATCAGAAATTAACTGTTAATTCAGTGAACCATCTAAAAATTAATGATGACCATTTTGCATGTATTTTAAATGAAGAAGAGAATTATTAAGTAACTTGTTAAATATGCAATTAAGTAGCCAGATACCAAGATGGAATGCAAGTCAAGGAAAGCTGGCTTCTCTCATTTAATGATCTCCCCTTGTGAAGGAGATGTCCTACACACCACACCTGAACACCATTCACACTTTTTATGAAGCATTTACTCTATTCATGTAGATAACATGATACAACTCACTTTAACATAAAGCCCAAACTAATAGTAATTTAACAGTCTATTACATAAAAACAATTTTTTAAACTTTAAAAACTTTTTATGTTCACTTATAACTTGGAATTATGAAATGCATTTGACTGAATTTAAAACAAGCTACACCCAAATAGAGGTGTAGCTCAGTGGTAGAACACTTGCCTAGCATGTGTGAGACCTTGGGTCCTATCCCAGCACCACCACCAACAAAAAGGTGTTTGATAAAGTCTCAAGCCATTATCACTATGGTGTCAGTTATGAAGCAGTAGGCTAGACTGATTGTTAGCTGAGCACCACAGGGTGACCACAGTCAACATGAAGAAGAGCAGAAAAGTTGCCCCTTTAAAGGTTATCTTAACATACGTTAAATTTCTGGTTTTAAATTATTTTAACTTTCAACATTTTTAGACAAGGAAAGTATGTGTGATCTCTTTTCCATTTTTTTTTTATATACACATATCTACTGAAACCAGTAAAACAGTACTTGAATAGCACATATATAAAAGGAGAGTAACAAGTCAGTCAGACATTATGTCTTTCCTGCTGGAGTTGTAACAAATTCCTGATAAAAATTTCTGCTTGAAAACTTGGCTTAATCTTGAAGCATATATCTCACAGGAAACTATCTTTGATCTTAAAACTTTCTTAGAGCTGGGCGCGGTGGCACACGCCTGTAATCCCAGCACTTGGGAGGCTGAGGCAGGAGGATCCAGCCTCAGCAATGGCTAGGCGCTTAGCAACTCAGTGAGACCCTGTCTCTCTCATAAAATACAAAAAAGGGCTGGGGATGTGGCCCAGTGGTCGAGTGCCCCTGAGTTCAATCCCCAGTACAAAAAAAAAAAAAAAAAAACTTTCTTAGCTGTACTTTTTACATCATTATTTCTCAAACTATGAAGATTCAGCACTTTGATGATAATGGTGTAGAACACAGATTATTTTATCAATGTCAGGTGAAAGGCACAGGTAGAGAAGGTTTTCTTCCTCTCACCAGCAGAGCAGATCTTTAAGACTGAGAGAAGGATGGAAAAGTAGAAGGTGATGATGATGATGACGCAGATTATCTCCACGGAGCTGCCATATGTGGAGAGGAGACACTCATTAACCGATGTGTCTGTGCAGGAGAGTTTAAGCAGCGGGACGGTGGTCACAGAAAAAGTGGTTGATGACATTTTTGTCACAGTACTTCAGAAAAAGCCAAAAGATGTGTGAACCAGGGAGCTCATGTTTCTTCCAATGTGGGACAAGATGATCAGCCATATGCGGATGCCCTGTGAGGAAGGAGCCTATAATCAAGGAGATAGCTAAAGATTGCGGTTAGCTGAGAGCCATAAAAGATGTTCTAGTTTCCACCTGATAGTAATACATTATTCAAAGAATCTTTGTATGCCCGTGAACACTGTGTGATGCACCTGTAAGCTCGAGCTGTAAGCACTTGTCCTTGTTAAAGCTATATGTATATAACTGGGTAAGGTTGGTTAGAGGAGGGAGAAGAAAGTTGCTGGTTGAAAGGAGTCAGGCCGGTTAGAGTTCGAGAGGTTGCGGAAGCCGGAGAGAGAAGAAGAATAAAAGACCTTTTTTCATTTTCATCCTGCCTCTGAGTTTTTTCTCCTGCGGCATCGTAGCTGCAAGCAACAGCATCAGGCAGCTACACTGTGACATCACGCCTGTTTAGAGAAAAGAGTTGCAGATGGCCATGTAGCAGTCCTATGCCATGACAGCAAAGATAAAAGGATTCAGTATCTGCAAAAGTGCAGAAAAATAAAGCTGCAGGGCACACCTATTGTAGGAAATAGATTTGCTCTCAGAGAGGAGATTGATCAGGGTCTTGAGCACAATGACTGAGGAATAACAAAAGAGCAAGTTGCTGAGGAAAAAATGCAAGGCAGTTTGAAGGTTTGGATCAGTCCTATTGGCAACAATCAATCCAGTGTTCTCCATTAAACTCATACCACATAGTATGAGAAATACAAAGAATATGAGAAATAGGACAGTCTGCAGTTTAGGACAAGTTGGAAAACCCAGTACAATAAACTCAGTGACCAAGGACTGGTTTTCACCTGTCAATTTCAACCTCTTTATTCCTTTCCTTTTATGATAATTCTAATATCCTGAAGTGTTGTATTGATGGAAAGAGAAAAAATAATTCAATACATTTTTAAAATTATTTTATTAAAAAAAGATACAATCACATAAAGACACCATGCCCTAATTTTTGTCAAACAGAAACTCTAAAAGATATACCAAAATTTATTAGTTAAGATTTCATGGTGGCATGTTTTATTTTATTTGTCTGATTAGTAACAATATTTACCATGGATACTTGGTTTTCCATTTGCAGGGATCAGTGTATAATTTAGATTGCACTTTTAATTCATATGACACAAGAATTGGCTGAGAGAATTGAAGGAATTATAAATTAATGCATGGATAAAACAAATGCTATGTATGTGCTATGTATATATGAAACAAATTAAAGTGTGTGAATTAGAATGCTAATTATAGAATAGTGTGCTATTCTTTTTATAATTTATTAAATAGATACTAATATGATACATCTTTTAAAATTGTGAGTGCAGTGGTGTAATGAAACGTACTCTAGCTAATTGTGTTTTAAAATGTATATAAATTAGAATTAAAACTAATGAGAAATACAGGTGTGGTTGCCCACCTGTAGTTCCAGTGATATGGTATGCCAAGGCAAAAGGATCATTTGAACCCTTGGGTTTGAGACTAGACTGGGCAACATAATGAGTCTCCATCCCAAAACACACAAAGGAAAAAAATGAGAAAAATAGACATTAATAAACATCAGGTGTGAGCATGGATCACATATTTACTGGAAACAGATTTGTAGCCTTTAGAATCCTTTTATAATCTAATAATTCAATTTAGAGAATTGTAAAACAGAAAAAAAAGAAGAAGTTAGGAATGTGAAGGCCTTTACATTTAAATGGATTTAAGAAAACAATCAGTCAAAATACTAAGATTCAATAAAATCTCCCCAATACCATAACAAGAATATCATAGGTTAGAAAATAAATTAATTCAAACTAATAAGTAAGCAATCATGCATTTTTTCTTTCATTTGTAACAAAAAAGTGAATTTAAGCAAAAAGTGTTTTATCTCCTCAACCACTTAGCCACCTCATTGTCTCAAAAGGCGTTTTAGATACATAGAGAAGCTATGCCACAGAACGACATAGAGTGATACAAAATTGATTAAATTGTAAAAACAAGAGATAGTGATGGCAGCTGGGGGTGTGGCTCAGAGGTAGAGCGCTCGCCTAGCAGGTGTGAGGCACTGGGTTCAATCCTCAGCACCATGTAAAAATAAAATAAAAATATTGTGTCCACCTATAACTAAAAAATAAATATAAAAAGAGGAGAGAGAGATAAATATATTTTCCCACCTATTGAGAATGCACTTTGGTGGTTTTTGCTCTCAGATACACAAAAGTTAAATTTTGCACCATTCAGGCCAGCCCCATAGCCACAGAAGCAACTTGTTCAGGAAAGAAATGTTTTCAGATTGCCCAGGTGAATTGTTTTACAAATAAAACTGGGTATTTTATAAGCATTTTCTATCACTGCTAATAAGTGAATTTTAAACATGTACTCTTTCAATGGACACCTAGATAATATCATTGTGACTCTTCTCTAAAAGCATATTGAGGACAGTAATACATTTATCATTCATGATAGCTTGAATGGTTACTTTTTATTTTTGGTATTATTGGTGGTTTTTAAATAAATTTGCAATTCTACAAAAGGCTTTCTTGATTGCTCAGGCTCTTTGAAAATAGTCAAATATTTAAAAACGTGTCTGTTTTATTTAAATTGTGTCAGACATCTTATGAAAGCTAAATTTTATATATTGAATTTGTAGGCCTTAAGGGGTGAACCTAGTGGAGGTTTCTATAGAATTTGGAATCAACAGGAGCTTTGTGAGAAGGGGAACAGTCAAAGAGAAGCATCTTATGTCAGAGATCCTGAAGTGATGGCAAAGCCACAATAGTTAGTGTACACTGGTTCTTACCATCAACAGAATTGCTCTAATACACTAATAAAACAATAAGATTTAGGAGCTAATTGTCCTTGGTGGAATGCCAATATTTTGTATAAGCTTATATTTTTCACAAGATAATATCAGTTTACTTATGTTTCCTCTCTACATAAAATCTTAGAACCTTTGTCTGTTTTTTTTCTTCTTTGTGGTACTGAAGATCAAACATTGTGCCTTGTACCTGCCAGACAACTGTTCTAACACTCAGTCATACCCAGAACTGAAAGGAATTTTAAAAACTACTTTACATATAATAAATAAATTAAATTTATTGTTTTGAAAATAGGAAACTCCTTCTGATCAATAAATAAAGAAAATATGCTAAAAACAAATACAAATTTATCCACAATCAAAGACTTTAAAATAACCAAAATAATATCTTCAGAAATGATTTTAAAAATAGATAAATGATGATAAAAGAATGGTGAAATTTACAAAGGAATTGGAATTCATGGAAAATAACGTGTTCAGAGGTCCTAAGATATAAGATAGGGATATCGCTGGGGACACTTTTCCTGTCACAATATCTCAACGAAAAGGATGACCTATTTATTCAAGGTCTACATTAGATCACTGATGCACTGGACAACATTATACTTGTGGTACTGCTGTTTAAGTTTCTCACAACTCAAGAGCTAATGTGTTCATATTAATTATGGGTTTTAAATATTGGTTTCAAAGAGTATCTTACCAGGGGCATAGAACTTATTTGGCAATGTTAAACTTATTGCATAGTGAAAGTAGGTAATTATTCTACTTTGTGAACAAGTAGGCTTACTTTTCTGAGTAACTGGTAATGTGTAACATATCTTTCTTCAAAAATAGCATTGAATGATTATATCAATGAAATCAAATATAAAATACAACATAACTAATAATTCCTCCAAGAATTTTATATAAATACAGGCAACAACTTCATTTTCCTTAATAAAAATTTTAAATGAGGGGCTGGGGCTGGGGCTCAGCGGCAGAGCGCTCGCCTCGCTCACGTGCGCGGCCCGGGTTCGATCCTCAGCACCACATAAACATAAATGCATTGCATTGTGTACAACTAAAGTAAATAAATAAATATTTTAAAAAAATTTAAATGAAGCAACATTAAAGAAAAATCAATGAAAAGAGCTGATTGTTTGAGAATCAGGTGTTGGGTAGATGGACATTATTTGGTCTATTAAAAGACACTTTTTTGTATAATATCAGTTCAAATATTTCATAAACACTTTAGAATGGATTAAAAAATATGAAATATTAGAGAAAAGTAATAAAGTGCAACTGTGTGAACTTCACAAAATCCTAAAATAGCTTCCAACACTTTCCTTTGCATTTTCACAAAAGTACATTCTTTACAAAATATACAAAAGAGGATTAGAGAGGAACACTAGAATGGATAATGGGGAAGGAGGGAAAAGAAGGGAGCAAAAGTAAAAAAAAAAAAAAGATTGTAGAATGAGATGAATATCATTACCCTAAGTGCATGTATGAAGACACAAATGGTGTGAAAATACTTTGTATATAACCAGAGATATGTAAAATGTGTTCTATAAGTGTAATATGAAATGTAATGCATTCTGCTGTTATTTATAACAACTTAGAATAAAAAAAGAAAAAAAAAAAACAAAATATGCAAAGGTGTAGAAATAAATTTAGAGGGTGAATAAGAGAGAAAGAAAGAAATTGTAAGAAAATTATTTAGGAGAAATTATATCCAACGTGAAGAAATAGGTGAAAAATTAAAACCATTTGATAAAGAAAATTGTATATATATCGCAAACTCTCTCAGAGAGTTACTAAGAAGATACATAAATGCACATACGCTTTTGGGGGGGTTTATGCAGGAAGTATACTGCATTTGCACATAATCATTCCATTGCTTACTGGTGCCAAATTTATATATGTGTATGTATACACACATATATATAAAAAATATATATAATTTTTTGCTAGAACTCTGTAGTATACCAAAGTAACTTTCACTTATCAATTCATTTATTTAATCATTTCCTAAAAAACATACATTAGCAACAGCAATTGGTAGCTATTATTCTGTATGTTCCACAACCAAAGACAATTGTCAGCATACACAGGTATGGACATTTAGAAAAATTTTATTTCTATTATATTTAATCATAAGACACACGCATTTTAAATTCTATTCATATATTTATAGGGCCAATGTGATGCAAATTAAAACTTTGTATGGAAGAAAATATTTTCTCTAGGTGAAGATAATTGAAGATAGATGATCATGTCAATTATATTTGTGTGCAGAGTAAATTTCGAGCTAAAATTTCAGCATAACAGAAATGTATCACAAGCTTAAAGGCATTAATTTCTCAAAAGGCAAATGCAAAGACTTGACATTTTTCTCTGATAACTGTGACAATGAGATAAAACAACCTCAAGTAATCTCAGAACACTGTTTTAAGAAATAATCTTCTGAGTGCAGTAATCACATCCTGATTCCTGAGGGTATATTATCACAGGATTGAACGTGGGAGTCACTATGGTGTAGAAAAGAGAAAGCAGTTTGTCAGTTGCTGCAGAATGGCTGGATTTGGGCCTGAAATAGGTAATGGAACCAGATCCAAAAAATAAAACTACCACCAGCATGTGGGAGGAGCAAGTGGACGTTTTAGTGCGTCCTTGGGCTGTTGGAAACCTCAGAATAGTGGCAATGATCTTGCTATAAGAGACAAGTGTCAACAGAAAAGGGACTGCAGCAACCAACATCACTACTAAATAGACACCTCATGCACTGAAGTATCCCCACAGGCTAGCTTGAAAATGGGGCGGGGAGGGGGTATGTCACAGAAGAAGTGGTTGATTTTGTTAGAATGACAGAAATGCAGAGAGAATATTTGACATGTTTGCTTATCTGGACTGGCATTCCCCAATCCAGGAGCCAGTGGCCAGTAGATGGCACTTCTTTGGGTTCATGACTAGAGGATAGTTGCAGAGGGTTGCAGATGGCCACATAGCGGTCATAGGCCATGACAGCCAGGAGCAAACATTCTGCAGTTCCCAGTACAAGGAAGAGGCACATTTGGGTGGCACAGGTCAGTAGGGAGATGCTTCTATCCTGAGTCCAAAGACTGACCAGATCCTCAGGAGAGTGACTGAAACACAACAGATTTCCAGTGAAGAAAAATGTCCCAGGAAAAAATGCATGGGTTTATGCAGCACAGGGTCAAACCAGGTTATTAAGACTGTGAGGCTGTTCCCAATGAGGATAACCACATAAATGATGGAGAGCACCCCAGATATAAAACCTTGGAGTCTTGGAAGTTCATAAAATCCTAGGAGGATAAACTGCACCACTGTGAAGACATTTTCTTCTGCTTCTATCTCC
>CM046657.1:19681032-19882589 GCA_025594165.1 Tamias sibiricus | reverse complement strand
GCATTTTGGACACACAGTTTTTGGCCTAGGATTGTTTTCCTCTTTATTATTATGTAGGCAGTTACGGCTAAAGTGCCCAACTTGACCGCAAGAAAAACATTGTCCTTTAGTGGTATTATCAAAAGATTTCTTAGGAGCAGGATTTGAGCCATATCTCTTTAAAAACTGTGAATAAGTCTGGCCCTTTAGGGCTGCAGCAAATGCTATGCCTTGAATATGGGCTGGGGTAGTATCCACACATGTCTTAATAAAATCAATTAAAGTTCCAGTCTTTCTAATTGGGCGAAGTAATGCCTGACAGGTGGTATTGGCATTCTCAAAAGCCAGCTGTTTGGTCAGCAAGTCGGCTGCTTCTGCATGAGGAATTACTTTAGCAATAGTGCTTTCCAGCCTAGCAACAAAATCCTCGTAAGGCTCAGAAGCTTGTTGTCTGATATTTGAAAGAAATGCCTGTTTAGATTCAGAAGCAGGAAGATTTCTCCATGCTACTAAAGCGCATTTGCTGACCTCTTGCAATGCATGTTGCGGTATTTTCACCTGGTCTTCAGTTGAATAATATTCTCCAGTCCCCATCAACATGGAGATAGTATATTTATATGCCCCTCTTCTAAATGCTGTTTCCGCAACAACTCGCTTTACATTATCCTCATAATCAGCCTTCCATAATAGATACTGACCAGGAGGCAGACAAGACCTTGCAGTTTGTTGCCAATCATAAGGAGTCATCCATTCAGCAGATAAAGAGTCAACCAGTTGTAAAGTATATGGGGAAGTAGGGCCAAAATTTCTAACAGCCACCTTCAACTCTTTTAATAACTTAAACGGGAGGGGCTCCCAATGTGGGGGAGCTTCAAAGTTAGGATCTACTGTTTTTAAAGTTGCCACCCGGGCAAGTCAGGGAAATATCTCCTAATTGCCTGGCTATAGCTGCTGCTCCCAAAAATCCACCATGACGACAGGGAGGTAATTGTGGTCCCATAGTTGGCCCTCTCCTTTCAGAGACTTTAGGTGGGGACGGAGGGGCAAATGGAGTAGCAGGAACAGATGACATAGGCCCAGGAAGCTGGTTCTTACATGTTGCTTCCTTTAAATCATTTTGGTCATCACTTAAATTGCTATCAGTTTCATCCTCAGAAACATTAGTTGCAGATTTGTGGGTCTGACTTATCTGCGGCAGGCTCTGCAAGAGGAGTTTGTTTTGGCTTCTTTATCCTATTTATAAGGCAAACTGCTTTATGAACAGAATTTAAAGCATCTTTAAATAAATTCCTTAAGGGAAAGACATCTATTGGGGTCCTTTTTGACCCATAATGGTTATAACAAGGTTTTATCTCTTTTCTTAACCCTTTCCCTGTATTTAAACTTAAAGTTCCTTCTTGAGTAAACCAAGGGAAACACTCTTGATTAAAATAAGAAAACTGTTTCAGCTGCTTAGAAGTAGCAGCAGCACCTCTCTTATTTTAACCTCTGTTTAACTACATCTATAAAGAGCCCTCTCTCTCGGGACTCGATATGGCCCATGACTTCTCAAAAATAAAAATAAAAGTTCTTTGGTTACTTACTCTTCTCTAAATTGGCCTTTCTCTGCCAACGGACCCCGGAAGTCCTTGAGTAAGAAATCTAGTTCCCTCCCGATCTAATATTTCTCTCTATAATTAAATTATAACGCAAAAGGCAGCTTACCAATCGGGAGTCCCTGTTCAGGCGCCAATTTGCTGAAGGCCAGCTTCAGCAAAGATGTTAAGTTCTTCCCGCTTGGTACTGAAGGGAACGTCGACGACAGGAAAATAATCCACACACAAGTCAGGTTGTAGAAATCCTTCTACTGTTCTAATTTTACTTTTCTCAGTATGGCTTTTTATACATCCCAACAAGCACAGTAATTCACATTTTTTTCTTAGGGAGGTAACATAAAGGAATTTCAGTAAAGAAGATTACCATAAAGAATTTCCAGGAATTAACTATACAATAAAAATTTCCAGTAATTGATAGTAAAGAATGTTAGGAATTAACTATAACAAAGAATTTCCAGTAATTAACTGTAAAGGGTTTCAGGAATTACCTAGGGAAGGTCAATTATCCTAACTACTGATTAATCTTATCTATAGGTAGGGGAAGGTATTCTAAAAATCTTAAAGCTAATGTTAAAAATTCTTCAACTCTAGGTATGCCTGTTCATAAAGTTATATTGCCCTAGTATCTTATTCAACTGGGCTCATCCTACCAGCTTAGCTAGTTTCTGGCTTTAGATTCCACAGGGCCATTGAACTGGTTTTATTATTGATAATTAAATGTATTAGAACCTGGTGGTCATACAATAGAAATACATCAAGAGTACAGACAGAAAGCACACAAACTTAATTCTTGGTGGTCGCATAAAGTGGCATCTCATCCGCAAAGAGGAGCCGAGCTCAGACCTCCAGGCATTTGGAGGGAGCTTGGGCTCAAACTCATTTGCATAACCAAGGAAAAACCCAGATTTCTGGATAAGCAGACAGACACCTGGCTTGATTCTTGGTTTGGAAGAACTAGGCCCACACAGCCCTGAATTAACAGGTTGGGGGTCAGCTCAATTCCAGGTTGGGGAGATCTCAGACTCACAGCCCCGAATTAACGGGTTGGGGTCGAGCTCAAATCCCCGGATGAGAAACCCCACAATCAATTACAAGCGAAGAAATAGAAGATGTCATCAAAAAGCTACCAACAAGGAAAAGTCCAGGACCTGATGGGTTTACAGCTGAGTTCTACAAGACTTTCAAAGAAGAATTAATACCAATGCTCTTCAAACTATTTCAAGAAATAGAAAAAGAGGGAGCTCTTCCAGACTCTTTCTATGAGGCCAATATTACATTAATTCCAAAGCCAGGCAAAGACGCATCCAAAAAAGAAAACTTCAGGCCAATATCTTTAATGAACATAGATGCAAAAATCCTCAACAAAATTCTGGCAAATCGGATACAAAAACATATCAAAAAGATAGTGCACCACGATCAAGTGGGGTTTATTCGAGGGATGCAAGGCTGGTTCAATATTCGGAAATCAATAAACATAATACATCACATCAATAGACTTAAAGATAAAAATCATATGATTGTCTCAATAGATGCAGAAAAAGCATTTGACAAAATACAGCACCCCTTTATGCTCAAAACACTAGAAAAACTAGGAATATCAGGAACATATCTCAACATTATAAAAGCTATTTATGCAAGACCCAGAGCTAACATTATCTTAAATGGAGAAAAATTGAAAGCATTTCCTCTAAAAACTGGGACAAGACAGGGATGCTCCCTTTCACCACTGCTATTTAACATAGTACTGGAAACTCTGACCAGAGCAATTAGACAGACGAAAGAAATTAAAGGGATCCAGATAGGAAAAGAAGAGCTCAAATTAGCACTATTTGCTGATGACATGATAATATACCTAGAAGACCCAAAAAACTCTACCAGAAAACTTTTACAACTAGTAAATGAATTCGGCAAAGTAGCAGGATACAAAATCAATACCCATAAGTCAAAGGCATTTTTATACATCAGTGACAAAGGCTCTGAAAGGGAAATGATGAAAACGACCCCATTTACAATAGCATCAAAAAAAATAAAATACCTGGGAATCAACTTAACAAAAGAGGTGAAAGACCTCTATAAAGAAAATTATAGAACACTAAAGAAAGAAATCATAGAAGAACTCAGAAGATGGAAAGACCTACCTTGCTCTTGGATAGGTAGAGTCAATATTGTCAAAATGTCCATACTACCAAAGGCATTATACAGATTTAATGCAATTCCAATCAAAATTCCAATGTCGTTTTTCAAAGAAATAGAAAAAGCAATCATGAAATTCATCTGGAAAAATAAGAGACCCAGAATAGCCAAAGCAATCCTGAGCAAGAAAAGTGAAGCAGGGGGCATCACCATACCAGACTTCAAATTATACTATAGAGCAATAGTAACTAAAACAGCATGGTATTGGCACCAAAACAGACGGGTGGGCCAATGGTACAGAATTGAGGACACAGAGACTAATACATAAAATTTCAGTTATCTTATATTAGACAAAGGTGCAAAAAATGTACAGTGGAGAAAGGATAGCCTCTTCAACAAATGGTGCTGGGGAAACTGGAAATCCATATGCAACAAAATGAAATTAAACTTGTATCTCTCACCATGCACAAAACTCAATTCAAAGTGGATCAAGGACCTAGGAATTAGATCTGAGACAATACGCCTAATAGAAAAAGTAAGCTCCAATTTCCAACATGTCGAATTAGGCCCCAAGTTCCTTAATAAGAATCCTGTAGCGCAAGAACTATTACCAAGAATTAATGAATGGGATAGATTTAAGCTAAAAAGCTTCTTCTCAGCAAAAGAAACAATCAGTGAGGTGAATAGAGAGCCAACTAATTGGGAACAAATATTTAATACATGCACATCGGATAGAGCACTAATTTCTAGAATATATAAAGAACTCAAAAAACTTTACACCAAAAAAGAAAATAACCCAATCAATAAATGGGCTAAAGAACTGAAAAGACACTTCTCAGAAGAAGATATACAATCAATCAACAAATACATGAAAAAATGCTCAACCTCTCTGGTAATTAGAGAAATGCAAATAAAAACTACTCTAAGATTTCATTTCACCCCAGTCAGAATGGCAGCTATCAAGAACACAAACAACAATAAATGTTGGAGAGGATGTGGGGAAAAAGGCACACTCATACATTGCTGGTGGGACTGCAAAATGGTGCAACCGCTATGGAAAGCAGTATGGAGATTTCTTGGGAAAATGGGAATGAAACCACCCTATGACCCAGCCATCCCACTCCTGGGTCTGTTCCCAAAAGACTTAAAACAGCATATTACAGTGACACAGCCACTTCAATGTTTATAGCAGCACAATTCATAATAGCTAGGTTGTGGAACCAAACTAGATGTCCCTCAGTAGATGAGTGGATAAAGAAAATGTGGTATATATACAAAATGGAATTTTACTCAGCAATAAGAGAGAATAAAATAATGGCATTTGCAGGTAAATGGATGAAGTTGGAGAATATAATGCTAAGTGAAATTAGTCAATCCCAAAAATCCAAATACCAATTGTTTTCGCTGATATAAGGAGGTTAGTTCACAGTGTGATTGGATGGGGGTACATATGATTAGAGGAACACTAGAATGGTCAAAGGGAAGGGAGGGCAAGGGAGGGAGCAGGCGGGGAGAAGGGGGAAAAATGGTGGTTGAATGAGATGGATATCACTATCCTAAATGCATGATTAAAGATCTGAGTTGTACTTATATACTTTGTATACAAGCAGTTGTATGTAAAAAGATGATATACTTATGCATTATGAATAAATAAATAAATAACAAGAAAAACCCCAATTCTGACTCCTACTTCCAGTGTGTAAGATCTAATGTTGTTACATATTCACACTAATATAAATTGATATAATTAATTTTTAGTTTAGTCTTTCTTTAGGTCATTTATTGCATTAATTTTTATTGAACTGTACACTGCTAGTTTTATAACCAATTTTGTCCTGGGTCTATTAAAGTCCAAATGTAGAATGGCAGCACAATTAAAAAGGCTGTGTTTAAAAGCAGCTGGTCTTTCACATAATAAATGCTCTAGCTGACCCCACTGTCAGTGCCATTTCAGACCAAATCAATTCAGAGACACAACATAGTTCTTTTGTACAAAGATCAAGGCCTTCGTTGTTTTATTTATTTATTTAATACCCCCAATAGTGGCAATAGAAGTAGTTGATAGTAGAATCATAGGTATAATAATGCAGAAAATGACAATTGGAATCAATCTTACAGATAATCTAGTCTAAGCTCTTTTACAGAGGGGGACTTATGTCAAGTGAGGAAGAGTGACTTCCTACTTATTACTGTGACTTAGAGTGTCTTTGGGTGTTTATCCCCTAGAATGCGTTTATAGAGAGAGAAAGATGTGCTGGGAGTTTAAAGCTGCTGCCTCTGATGTAAACACACAACTTCTCATTTACTTGGTTATTGGTCATGATTACTGCAATTTTCTGACAAATGCAGTTATCTAGCCAATCCCTAGTACACATCTGTTCTTTCACTAGGTTATTCAGACATCAAACCTATCATTAGGTGCTAGGATTATGTTCAGGTATTTTCCTGTTAAGACTAAAAGAAATAAAGCAAGATAGACAAACATTCCTGTAATTTTAACTCCAGTAACACAGTCATTGGCAATATCATATGTGAAAATACAATTTTCCATTAGTTACTGCTGATCTGTGAGGAAGATGTGATACGGAGGGAGGGGCAGTGAAGGGATTGGTGGGGATTGAATGGAAGTTCCAGGGTTGATCAAAGACATGGATACAGGTTTGTCTATCAATGTAGAAACCCAAATGTATCAGTCCAATCTACCTAAATTCTTACTGAAGTCATCCGTATTGTAAGCAACATTTTTAGTAAGTGATATTTAAAATATTAATTTAACAAATTAAGGAGATGGAGACTATAACTTAACATGTGTTTTTCTTATACCTTTAGACATGTGTTTTTGAGCATTGTTGCTGGGGTTAGAATTTCCTTCTTTTTATTTCATCCTTACTAAATAAGATTAAAGCAACCAATCCTTCCATGATCTAACTGTAGTATGTCACACAGAGGAAAATGAAATGTGTTTACATATTTCAGTCCATGGACCTTCAAATTTATTTGAATTGTCACAGTGTTTAAAGTAGTGTTTTCTCCATGCTGCTGCTCATAAGAAAGATGAACAAAAGCTTATGGGTAAACTGAGAATATGTGGCACAGCAGAAACTTTTAAGCCTGTGTTTGAAAAAGCAACACTCTCCCCATTCTTCCCCATGTGTTTTGTCTTCACTAAACTTTGATACAACCTGTCATAGGGTACCACTATTGTCACTTTGGAAAACATAGGTGCCTCCTGTGCTTTACTTATATTTGGAGAGTTCTCACATGGTATGTTGTATAATGACAGCTAGAAAAGTGACAACGTTTTAAGTCTTTAAGCTTGTACAATTTAGTGGATAATTAAGAATTTCATAGAGTTGTACAATCCTATAATCATTCTAATTTATGGCCATGTTTTCATTTTCTCAGCAAGATTCTCTTTAGTGTTTGGACAGCATAAATTTGAGCAGAGCCCAATGCAGTAAGTGAGTTCTCTTCTAAGTACTTAGAAGAATGCTCTCTACTTAATTGGCACACTTTTATTTATTCACTAACTTAGAATATACAACCACTTTATTTGTTTTTGAAAGCCATAAAATATGTATTCAAAGTACATTGCATATCCTCAATTCATTATAATTTTACATCTAATGAGCACTTAAATTTCACTCTGTGGATTGCTTTTTATTATTTACTGGTTTTTTCCATTCTGTGACCTATTCACAGTGCTGTGAAAGAATGAGAAGCATAAGACATGCTGTCCTTCAGCAAAGAATGCTCACAGTCTCTCATTAAAGTTGAAGATTTAATAAACTAAGCAATGGAAAGAATAATTGTTTAGAAGAGTATGATTTATGAATCACAAATGTACCCATGTTACCAGAACTGAAAAAGGGAAGAAAGCAAGAGTGAAAAAGCTGAGTGAAAGTGACAGAGTTGAGAATTTTAGTACAAGGTTGACTTTAATGATGTCTTTCAATTACAATTTTTCTTCATTTCTTTTTATTGTTAATTGACACAAAATTGAAAAATTTATGGGGTACAACATGACATCAGGTTTTATATAAAAATGAAAAATGAAACATTGAAAACACATAACTCTGGTGAAATCTTTTCTTTCATTGATAGATGGTGGTCTTTTATGAAGTCAGTATTAAACTTTATAATCAATAACATCTAGCATGTTTTTTAGTTATTCAAACTGTAATCCTAATAGTTCTCAATCATGTCAAAAGCTCTTTACTCTCAAATGCATAAACTTTTGCTTATGCCTAATATTGTTTTCTTGGGTTACTGAAAAGGAGTGCAGATTTACCTGGTATTTAGTACATATTATTCTACAGATTATAAAATTTGAAACTTAAATGAAGCATAGTCACTTAAACTTTTAAAAACTTTATATAGTGGTTTGGAATCATGGAAATTTTTTTCTATAGACTGAGCACAGCAAAACAAATCTTGACTCTGAGACATGGAATATTTCTCTTACAGCATTCCAGTTTTGTATTTATTTTAATCATAGCAGCCCACTCTGTGACTACTTAGAAATAACATGTCTTCTTTATCATTAAGGGATTTTTACAAAAATAAAATTTGCATCATTTAAAAAGAGTTATATATACATTTCATAATAACAAAAGCAAAGTGATTATTGTATCCATTATCCCAAAGGAGGTGATTAGTATATGCATTTACTCAAAGACTTGTGATTTATTTATTGTACAATATTCAGTCTTTTCTGCTACATATTTTGAATTCTCAATGCGTTATCATTGACTATAGTAATCCTACATTCAGTAGAACACCAAATTTATTTCTCCTTTGGTATTTAAAAACTGAGTGGAAAAGAAACAAGCAAAAAAAAAAAAAAAAAAGGAAAAAGATAAAAGAAAAAAGAACTTGAATAAAAAGTTCTAGATAAGATTGAATAGACATTTCTTTTAAAAAGCATATAAATTACTAAATATGTGAAAAAAACAATTCAACTTTGCTTCTCATTAGGGGAATGCAAATTAAAAGCATTTTGTTCCACATTCCTTAAATCTTGCACTTTATCTATAGTCATTTTCCTGCCCACCTCTGGATCTCTAATTTTTGTCTCCATCTGGAATCCTTTCTTCTCCTCACCATACCACCACTGTATCTTTAATCATTGCTTAGATCTGAAACTAAACACTTCTATTACAAGGAATCATTTTTTCACTGAAAACAGGATTTAGATATTTCCTTTTAAATAGAATACCTAACCATTTGACTGCACAGTGTGCTATATAGTTCAATGTGAATTACTTGTAAGTTAAATTAATTAGTGTTTCTAATTTCCAACACAATGTATATTTTATTCACATTAAAATTATTTTGCCATGAAAATCCAGGCACACAGTAATGCAAAAGGCACACAGTAAAAACCCAATAACTCTTAGAATAATGAAACGCATAAATCTACACAAAATGAATGACATTTGAGCACACTGAAACACAAAATAAAAAATTTTACAAAACTAAAGAGTTTCATATTTAAATTGAAGACACATAATGAAGTGTAGGATATGCAATCATCTAGAAACTAGTGTCATGTGACAATTAAGTAAAATAAATATCATGTTAAGATATTAGTGATTACAAATTATATGTGTTTTGAAGAAAAAAACATGATTATGAATTTCTGTATAATATGTATTTGTAGGATATTTATTAAAATAAAATTTTATTTTTCATATTTTTTACGCTCACTTTCACGTCTTTGTTCCTTAGGCTATAAATCAGAGGATTCAGCATGAGGATCACAAGGGTGTATAACAGTGGAGTCATTTTGTCTTGGTCTAAAGAGTAGCAGAACTTGGTTGGAAATTCGTGAAGAGCAAAGTGCCCTGGAAAATCACAACTACAGTTAAGTGGGAGGCACAGGTGGAGAAAGCTTTGAGCCTCTCCTGAATGGTACGGATCTTTAAGACAGATGAGATGTTGTAACAATAAGAGATAAAGACTCCTGTGAATGGTACTCAGTTCAATGAATCCAAAAATGGTGAATATCACTAACTCATTGACATGTGTCAGAGCAAGACACTAACAAGAGAGGTTGGACATCACAGAAGAAATGATTAATCTCATTAGACTCACAGAAACATTAGTGGAATGTTAATATCATGTGTATCAAAGCATCTGCCAGGCCTATGAAGTAAACTCCAGCTGTGAGCAGTGAACACACGTTGGTGGACATGTCTACTGTATAATGCAAGGGGTTGCTGATGGCCTTGTATCAATCAAAGGCCATCACTGCCAGCAGCACACACTCAAAATCTTCAAAGGTACAGTAGGTCAAGAACTGCACAGCACAACCAAGGAAAGAAATTGATTTAGTCTTGACAAATATGTTGACAAGCATCTTGGGTCCAACATCTGTGGAACAGCAGATGTTACAAAAAGAGAGGTGGCTGAGGGAAAAGTACATTGGTGTGTGAAGCTGAGGATCCACTCTGATTAAAATGATTATTCTGAGACTTGCAAGGATAATAATAAGATAATCAACTAGAAATGCAGGAAATAGAATCATTTTCATCTGAGGGTTATTGGTGATTCCAAAGAGAGAAAAATGACTTAATGTTGAGCAATTTCCACTGTCCATTCTTCTTTTTTCTTGTAATAATCTTTTACAGAAGTCAATAAGGGAATGATAAATTAGGTATTGCTTTCTATGCATACTTGAAAAATGTTATTATGAGACAGAACATGATTTCTTGTTGTACATTGTTTGCTTTGCCTTCAGAAAATAGCCCACACAAACACAAGTGTCACTAATAAGAAGCAATATCATATTTTAAAAAGAACCTTAAAATGTCTAACATAAGTACTTGATTAACTTTGCTTCCAAATTTATATATAATTTCTGAGTCTTTGACTTTAGACTTAACATAGTGATGGGTCATTGGCATACATTGGCATTTGCAATGTGTTGCCTCTATTAATATTTGAATAAGAGTAGAAGAATCGTAAATTTGCATGTACCATACCCCTTGCAAAATGATTTTGTAAAAGAGTGGATTTCTAAAATATGAATAAGTAAAATTTCTACAATCCTTATTCAAATGACAAATAAGGTCAATCAAGCTCACACAGGCCTATCAGAAAAATTTCCTTGGTCATTACACTGAGGGTTTTATTTCCTTGAGTAAGAAGGTATGAAACCATTCACTTACACATCTTTCAAGGCTTGATTCCTCATTGGAAAGCCAAGTCATATTTTTCTTAGTCTTAAGAAAAGCCACTCAGAGTCTTACCCAAGAAGAGAAAGTCTGTCTGTCCCTGTCTCTGGTGCCTGAATGATAAGTAGATCACATTTTATTTTCACCTAGTGACTCTTGAGAGTTAAATCTCTTAAGCTACTGCCATCATTTCTTTGTGTTATTCAAACATGATTAAGTAGATTAATTACTACTTGCTGTAACAGGTTATTACAAACACTCTTCTCTGAGTATTTCCTCCTGAGATTACTGAAACAACTTCAGCAAAGAGTGAACTTTTAATTCTTTGCCCTTGCCACAAAATTAATCAATGTCAGCAATGGACCCAGACTTATTTTACACTCTGCTTCTTGGCTCTCATAACCCTACCGGTTATTGATGAAACCAGACATGTACTGAAACTAACATGCATTTCCTACTTGGTGGCTTCTGGGTCCTCTTCATTGTTCACCTGCTTCTTCATTTCTGAGATGGTATCCTGCACTACAGTTAAGATACATGGTACTCCACAAGCTACTGCTTTCATTAGTCATTGTCTGATCCCTCCTCACCTACACACCAACCCTCATTTCAATTCACTTTTTCCACTACAAACTGGTCCTTTCTCCTGTTTTTGGATCTCCTCACATGTGAGTGTCTCTACATCACCACAGCCATTAGCACAGAGATTTCCATGAACAATGAAGGAGTAAATGTGTGTTTTAAAACATTTTAATGTTAGGCTCTAGATATTCTACAACCAGCAATGACTATGTTTCAAGCTTTATTTATGCTAACTCAGTTCACATGTTTAAAAGACTCTTTTTTAAATAATGCATGTTGGTACGACATTTTCACAAAAAAACCACCAAGATTTATTATTTTTCCAAAATAATTTTTGCGTACTATTATTTTGAGTAGGTGCTGGCAGTATAATTTTTTGTGCGCACTAATCTATCCTGTACAGCCACTAATGAATGTTTTCCCTTTTTAAATCTTGTTAATATCCTTTTATTTAACCTCATTTGACTACTTCTCATGTACAGAGATCTCAATCTTGCATTACATTCTTCTCACTATACAAATGACTCTATTTTTCTTTCTGTAAATGTGCCCCTTAAAACCTTTTCATTCAGAACTGGATATATAAGGGCAAAAGTAATTAATTTATATATAGACCATTGCATATTTCTTACAAAATTCCATTTGTTTTCATACATTATTGAACTTATTTCCATATGTAGTATTTCATGTACTATTTTGTCTTTCTGTCTCTTAACAACCTTATTATACAGATTCCAAAAGTGAGATACGTAATTAATCAGTATACTTCTGGATTCCCAGAAGAATCATATTTGGGCTCCAAAGAACTAATTCTCAGTTGGTTTCTCACTACAGTGTAATTAAAAAAAAAAAGGCACCTCCTTGTAAACAAAACAAAACAAAACAATTATCTCAGTTGTTATCATGAAAAGGTACAGTGTGATTGTACAGAGGTTTAGATTTCTAAAGTGATGAAAATTGCCATCCACGTCTCCTCTCTACACCTCAGCATTCTCTCAAAGATTAAGTACCGAGGGAGCAGTAGGAAAACCTGCCAGATTGATGTATTATCTGTGTTATTCATTTTTACTGGATCATTCCATATTATTAACTTTGGTTTGCAGAGGTCTTCCACATCACACAATTTCAAGAATCATACAACATAAGAAACAGTGCCCAGAGTCAGTGCTATGTTTTGAGTGATATTTTATAATGTGTTAATGATTCTACTATGAACAGATATTGAATCTAATATACAATTATATACAGAATATATACAATTATATATATGTGCACATATATATAAACATATTTAGTGCAATACTCTTTTTACTAAAATAAATAACAACTTTATATGTACAAACTTAATACAAGAGCTGATATATGTAAGGCCAAGTATGTACACAGATACTGCAAGGAATTTCAGTGTTTTCTCAAGCCTTACCTGGCAGTAACCTAGGACAGTATTTCCTGAATCCCAGCCTATATATTAAACAAAACATACTTTGAATAAAGGAATCAATCTTGGATCATCATCAGGTGATCCATTACCAGTCTCCATGGATGACAATATTCTTCAAGTTGCACTTAGTTTAGGCAAGACATAAATTTGCTTTCTTAAACATGACTGCCCTTCAGACAATGTATTATGACTTCTCTCCAATGCTGTTTTTAAAACCTGAGTACAGCAGTTTCATTATGGTTATTAAAAAGTGAATGATTATATTTCTAAATTGATTTGTTAGTCATTGAAGGTAGATCTTTTGAATCATAAAAGAAAATGACAGAATGTAAGAGATCAGAAATAAGCCAGTTGAAAAACATTTGTTTCTGAAGGACTTCATTAGTGGCCATAGTTTTCCCCAAATATAATATTATATTGGAAGCTGTTTGCCTGTGAGCTCCTTCCTTCAGAGAGCATCATCTGACCTTAAGTCATGGACCATTATGAATAAGTTCACATGGACCCATGTGAAGTAAGGTCCACTGTGCTTCCTTTTTTGGAAAAATCAATGCTAACTTGCTCATGGGCTTAAAAGGACATTTTTGTTTTATCAACTATGTAAATTTTTCTAAAAATACAACTTCTTTACAAAATAGGGAAAATTCATTAAATATTCTGTGAACACTGCACCATTTATTTCACAAAATATTTTTGTTATTATTTACAAGGTTTACTAGGGATAAAAGTAATAATAAAATTCTGAGATAACAATCTAATGCTGAGTATATCTTACTTTTAGAAAAGCTTTTGATGTGTAATGTGCTTATAGATAATATACATAATAAGAATAAATAGCTGGTAATATATACATAATAAGAATAAATAGCTAATGCAATCATTAGGAAGAAAAGTGAAGCAAGAGGCATCACAATACCTGACCTTAAACTATACTACAGAGCTATATTAACAAAAATTGCATGGTATTGGCAACAAAATAGACTTGTAGACCACTGGTACAGAATAGAGGACACAGAGACAAACCCAAACAAATACGGTTATCTCATACTAGACAAGGGTGCCAAAAACATTCACTAGAGAAAAGATAGCATATTTAACAAATGGTGCTGGCAAAACTTGAAATCCATATGTATCAAAATGAAATTAAACCTCTATCTCTCACCCTGCACAAAAATCAACTCAAAGTGGATCAAAGACTTAGGCACTAGAAAAGAGAACTTGTGCCTAATGGAAGGAAAAATAAGCCCAAATCTGTCCCTCCTCAGCCTAGGATCTCATTTCCTTAACGAGACTCCTAAAGTGCAAGAAGTAAAATCAAGAATCAATAAATGGGATGGATTCAAATTAAAAAGCTTCTTCTCAGCCAAGGAAACAATAATGTGAGGAGAGAGCCTACAGACTGGGAGAAAATCTTTACCACATGCACCCCCAATAAACATTAATTTCTAGGATATATAAAGAACTAAAAAAAAACCTTAACACCAAAAAAACAAATAACCCAATCAATAAATGGGCTAAGGAGCTGAATAGATGCTTCACAGAAGAAATACAATTGATCAACAAATATATGAAAAAGTGTACTACATCTCTAGCAATTAGAGAAATGCAAATCAAAACTATTCTAAGATTTCATCTCACTCCTGTTAGAATGGCAATCATCAAGAATACAGGCAAAAATAAATGTTAGTGAGGATGTGGGAAAAAAGGTACACTCATACATTGCTGGTGGGACTGCAAATTGGTGCAACTACTATGGAAACCAGTATGGAGATTCCTCAGAAAACTGGGAATGGAACCACCATTTGACCCAGCTATCCCACTTCTTGGTTTATACCCAAAGGACTTAAAATCAGCATACAATGGTGACACAGCAACATCAATGTTTATAGCAGCTCAATTCACAATAGCTAGACTGTGGAACCAACCTAGGTGTCCCTCAATAGTATTATCACTCAGCATTTTTTTTTTCTTTTGGTGGTACTGGAGATTGAACTCAGGGGCCCTCGACCACTGGGACACATCCCCAGCCCTTTTTTGTATTTTATTTAGAGACAGGGTCTCCCTGAGTTGCTACGTGTCTGTGTCTCGCCATTGCTGAGGCTGGCTTTGAACTCATAATCCTTATGCCTCAGCCTCCAAATGCTGGGATTACAGGCATGAGCCAATGTGCCCAGTTTACTCAGCTTTAAAGTAGAGTGAAATTATGCCATTTGCCAGTAAATGGTTGGAGTTGGAGAATATCATTCTCAGAGAAATAAGCCAATCCCACAAAACCAAAGGCCAAATATTTTCTTTAACATGCAGATGCTAATTCACAATAAGGCTGGGGTCACTAGGGAAAAATAGAATTACCTTAGATTAGGTAAGAGGGAAGTGAAGGGAGGGGAGGGAGAGGATGTGGGGATAGGAATGATAGTGCAATGAAACAGACATTATTACTGTATGTATATATGTAACTACATGACTAATATGATTCTGCAACATACACACTTTGAAAAATGAGAAATTATATCCCATCTATGTATGATATATCATGGAGCATAAATGCATTCTATTGTCATGTATAACTAATTAAAACAAAAATAAAATTTTAAAAAATATATTAAAAAAAAAGAAATGTGAAAAAAGAGCTGTAACCAGAAGCCAGATCAATGAACATCGCTCCAACAGAACCCCCGAAGTCTTCTGAATGCTCCCTTCTGAGTAAATGTCATATTATACCTTGAAATTTATCATAAAATGATAGTTTCACATTTTTGAGCCAGCCTAAATGGATGCCTATAGTGTGCACTGTTTTCACGCTTTTATCTGCCATCAAACCTGTGAAATCAATAAAACTTTTTGCATATAGTTGCAGTAGGGCCATTCTCATGATTGTCAAATATTCCTTTTCACAAATACATCATTTATTTATCTACTGCACTGTTGGTAAGAATTGAGTTGTTTTCTCTTTTACTACAACCATAAATATTATTGTGAATATTCTCATGCATTTCTTTGGGTAGAGACATATATTTATTTATTTTATTATTATTATTTTTTGTGGTGCTGAGGTTTGAACCCAGAGCCTTGTGAATTAGAGGCAAGCACTCTACCAACTGAGCTATATTCCCCAGCCCTTATTCATTTATTTTTTTGTACAGAAATCAGAGTTAGAAATGTGTGTTTCACACCCACTGTATCTAACAATAGGGGCCAATATGAAGCTTGAATTAGTCTTTAAACATGACAATTAAAGTGAACATCTGAGAAGGAGATGGGTTAGTTGGAAAGAAAAATTTTAGCATCAGGTTACTTGCAAGCCACATTCATCCCATTTCCCTAAATTTCCACATATTTCAAACAATGCTTTCACCATTTTATTATTCAACTTGAGCTGTTATAACAAAATACCATAGAATTGTTGGCTTATAAACAACAAAATCTTCTTTTTTAGAGTTCTAGATGCTAGAATTCTAAGATTTAGACAATGTGAGATTCAGTGTCTTGGGAGAGCCCCTTTCTGTTCAGAGACAGCCCTGTTTTCACTGTCTTCCTGTGGGAGAAGGGTCCAGGGAGATCCTCAGGCCTGTTTTATAAGGGCAATAATCCCATTGTGGAGTAACCTGCCATCATGCATTTATCACCCCCAGAGAGTGATAGCACCATCCTTTGGGGATTTAGGGTCACAATGCATGGTGGAAAGAAAAAGGAAACATAACCATGTACAGAATGCACAATTTCAAAACATGAGGACATAATTCACAAATTATTATAGAGGTGGAAACACATAAGTCTTTTTTAATAAAGCAAGAATCATTCATGGGTATTTTCCTTCATGATATCTTCTCCTGAATTGTGACTGTACTCACCATTCAGGCAGGCAGACTCACATAGGAAGGTGTTGCACATTTTTGCAGTGTCTAACAATTCTGCTGGTGATTGCTGCTGGATGAGTAAGGTTTCTTCCATGGTGGTTGTTCCAGGCTGAGCTGGCTGCTGTCTGAGCATTTGTCTTCCATTTCAAACACTATTGGGATGAAAAGTTTGGTTCATAAGACAGAGAATCTTCCCAGTCCACACTTTTGCGCTCCTAGGAATGCCATTTTTTTGCATCTCACTCAGTTCACTAGACACTTGCTCTCACTTGTTACTTCTATTGTTTTCCCTTCTAGCCTGACAAATCCACAGGTTAACATCTCCAACCCAGAGTTCTGTTCTTCTACTTTCTCTCTCAACTTGGAGGCCAGAAGAAAGGTGGAACAATATACATGTCTTTGTAGCAGCAATTCCTCCTCCATCCATTTTGTTCTTGCCTCTGTACTCTGTCAACAATTGCTCCAAACAGAGCATCATCCTGGCTGCTCTCCAAACATGGAGTGTCCCTGTACTACTATGGCAGGCCTCCAGGATCAGGCATTTAGTTCTCCACCTCCACATAAACATAAGTGGATGCTCAGGATTTTCCCCATGGAAGTTCCTTCTTCTTCATCAGTTTTCTAAGCTTCTGGCTGGCTCACCAATTATATCATGAAAATCTGACATATTAGAACCAGCCATAAATTGTGGAAGGTGCAGAAAGATTGATGAAAGAGGCAGTTAATCATAGAATTGTCCAATCTAATTCATTAGGTACTTATAGATAGAGCATGTCTTGGGTGGCA
Organism: Tamias sibiricus; assembly: GCA_025594165.1. Lineage (NCBI taxonomy): Eukaryota > Metazoa > Chordata > Mammalia > Rodentia > Sciuridae > Tamias > Tamias sibiricus. Next base: position 19,865,038 of record CM046657.1, on the reverse strand, counting down.
GAAGTCACTCTCCATGGTAGGACAAAAAGGTTCATACACTAAGATAGACAAATGTGGTCTCCTGCCAACCAGAATGTAGCTGGGCTTCTTCAAAACAAATCAAAAATTACTATTAATATGTTAAACATAAGTTAAGAAAAATCCAAGACTAACGTGATTGTCACTGAATGTTCTGCTGAATATCTTAATCATTTTTCTTATTCTATACTGTTTGAAATGCATGCCAGGGTTACCTGATGGGTAAGTCAGATGTTCCAAGCAAGATGGCTCTACTCATGTTAAGCTGGATACATACAACTGAGGGAATCACCATGTCAACCAAGCTGAAGCCCAGCTCAATCCCCATACTTAATACTGAGAGAAAGAAGGAGTAAATCACTAGATGGAAATAACAAATACCTTACTATCCCCAAAACAGTGTATATTCTTCCTTCTTTTCATCTTTTCTTCCTTCCTTCCTTTCTGTTTTTCTATATGGACTCTCACTATTTTGTCCAGGCTCATCTCAAACTGTTGGGCTCAAGAGATACTCCTACCTCAGCATCCCAAGTAGATAGGGACATCAAGTGCAGGCTTCCATGTTGAGCTACCAATATCCATTCTTAATCAAAATTATAAGGTATACATGAAAATAAGAGATAATAACTTATTGTAAAAAAAAAAACTTAAAAGAACCAGATTTACATACAACATAGATATTAGAACTATATGACAAACAATCTTAATAGTTTTGATTTCCATATTCATTAATGAAACAGGTGGGTAATGAAATATGTATGCATGAGTATATAGCAAATTTCAAAAAAGTCGTGAAAACTATAGCTAGAAATTAAACTAAAAAGAAAAAACAAGAAAAATATATTTAAGGAGAACAGTAGTAGTTCCAATATAACTGAGCAGTATTGTACTGAAATTAAAGACAGATCAATACAGCATACCTCAAATGAAAAAGAGGAGGAAGAGTAAAGACCATACCTAAGGGTAGTGCAGTAAGAACAAGGAATCAAAATAACTATGATTACAAATACCAAGGTTTTTCTTCAAAATAAAGAGGTCAGGGCAGAGGAAATATATGTAGAAACAGGGCTAAATCTTTTTCTGAAATTAATCAAAAACAAAACAAAATAATAAAAGCAAAAATCACCAAGAAGCAAAATAGAAATTATTGAAAGGAAGAATCATGACACAGACAGTAGAGCTTGTCACTCTTAATGCTATTGATGTTTTACACTGGACAGTTTTTCTTGGGCACCACTACTCCCTGTGCTGTGAATTAGAGGATGCTGAGCACTAGATACCACTAGTAGTAAATGTGAGAACCAAAGGTCAAAATTATTAGATGAGCTCATGGTATATGCAAAGAAGATGTAAAAATTAGCCTAAATACAACAATATTTCAGGTTACCCCGCTCCCCCCCCCCTTTTTTTTTTTTTTTTTTGCCTCCAGACTTTTACTCAAGATGATAATTTACCATGCTCTGGGTTGATATAAGCTTTTTAAGAAATATACTGTGCAGGAGTTGGAAATATCTCAATATATTTATCTGAAACAGCTTTTGCATCATGCACACCTTGAAAACCCACATGGACATCCATTGATACACAAAGACAAGTAGAACAGGTGCCTCACTTGTCCTATCCAGTGTGAAGGGCAGCACACCTAGAAGCGTTAACCAAGTGATTCTTCTGGATTCCTTCCAGCATCGGACAGCCTCTGAGGAAAATGTAGTCCCTACACTGGCTCTGGTCCTGTGCTTTCCTCATGTACAGGCATGAACTATAAAACCAGAAACCAGAATAGTAATATTTGTATCTCAAGATATTGTTAATTAGAATTTTCCTATTAGTAGGTTCATTATCTTTATAATATTTGAAGGAAATTTGGTGTGGCTTAAGGTGCTCCACCCACTGGGAAGTAAGGGATTTGTATAATATTATGAGAAAGTGGATGTTTGTAAGAAATATACATGTCACTTCAGAATGGAAGCATAAACTCTAATTCACATATTAGATATGTGATTATACAATTCCACAAAGAACTATGAATTCTGAATGGAGGCATGTTTGGTATTAAACAGTTACATCTTCAATTTACTTTAGTTGATGAAATACTCAGACAATTGCACAGAGATTAATTATGTTTCATGGCTCACATCACATGACTTTGGTGCCATTTGTATTTTGTTAAACCAAAGGCATCAACAACAGTTTTACTTAAGGGACCCATTTCCCATGGGTTTAAGTATAATATAAATTTCTCACCTTATACTATTCACTTACCATCCTCAGTACCAGGGAGGAAATGCTGGCACTTCAGGTTTGCTAGCTAAAACTAGATTCTGGTAATTTGAAAAAGAAAATTAAAATATTTTCTGAGAAAAAAATATTTTAAAATATGTCAAACTCATCTCTCTTATACATGTAGATTGTTTATGAGAACTATTTGCCATGCACTTAATTTATAAAATGTGTTTGCCTTTTAGTTTTGAGAGGCAGTTGATGGGAATGATTTCTAGTGTAATATCAAACAGTGAGTGTATGAAACATAATAGCAGCTATAAAGCACCTCACTTAAGGAAAATTAATGTTATGACAAATCAAACCAAAAAATAGTGTATAATATATAAGGTCATGGTGTCTGTGATTCTGCTTAGATGCAACTTACCAAGCATTACAGGGATCAGAGTTTAATTTCTATGTATCTTTAAGATGAAACATAAAATCTATTTCATAGTCCTTGTATTGACCTAACTTAACAGATCACCTGAACCTACTCTGGTAGAAAAAGGTGGAAATAAATATCAAGTGCTCCTGATGAATAAATTACCTTAGATTAGCAATATTCACTGAGATACTTAACCTTTATATTGCTTTGTAGTTATATTTTGTTATCTTCATAAATTTTCTGAGATCAATGGTATATATTTTTATTGACATTAATTTTTTTCTGATGTTAATATAAACTTATTTGCTCTTTTATTCTCTCTCCAGAAAAAAATACAAAACAGATTATCTTCCCAACCTAACTCAGTGAGTAATGGTGGGGAAAAATTGCACCACCATGACAGAATTCATTCTCCTTGGATTATCAGATGTCCCAGAGCTGAGGGTACTTCTCCCCATGTTGTTCCTTCTCATCTATGGAGTCACAGTGTTGGTCATCTTGGGCATGATAGCACTGATACAGCTGAACTCCCGCCTTGACACGCCCATGTACTTTTTCCTCAGCCACTTGTCCTTCATAGATTTTTGTTACTCCACAACAATCCTGCCAAAGATCTTGTCCAACATCTTCAGCAAGGACAAAGGCATCTCTTTCCTAGGATGCTTCATGCAATTCTTCTTCTTTTGTACATGCGTGGTCACTGAGGTCTTCCTCTTGGCAGTTATGGCTTATGACTGCTTCTTGGCCATCTGCAACCCTCTCCTCTATATGGTTACCATGTCTCAGAAGCTTCGTATGGAGTTGGATTCCAGTTGTTACCCTGTGGAATGGTGTGTTCTCTGATTCACTTGTGTTTAGCTCTGGAAATTCCATCCTACAAATCAAATGTGGTTGATCATTTCTTTTGTGATCTACCACCTATCCTTTCTTTGGCTTGCTCTGATGTGTCTGTTAATGAATTCATGGTATTAATTGTGCCTACTGTGAATGAGCTCATTACCATGATGATGATACTCACCTCCTACCTATTTATACTCATCACCATCCTGAAGATGCGCTCTGCAGAGGGGAGGCAAAAAGCCTTTTCCACCTGTGCCTCCCACCTCACAGCCTTTGTTATCTTCCATGGAACAATACTGTTCATTTATTGCCAGCCCAGTCTAGGCCACAGTCGGGATGCTGACAAAGTGGCCACAGTGTTCTACACTGTGGTGATCCCCATGCTGAATCCCCTAATCTACAGCCTGAGGAACAAGGATGTGAAAGAAGCTCTCAAAAAGGTGATGGGATCTGGGCTGGGGTTGTATCTCAGTGGTAGAGTGCTTGCCTAGCAGGTGTGAGGCACTGGGTTCAATTCTCAGTGCCACATATAAATAAATAAAAATAAAGTTCTATCAACAACTAAAAAATAATATTAAAAAAACACGATGGGATGTAATTCCTTTTTGAATAGCATTTTCTTAGATTTCAGGGTTACATAAGGAAACTTTAAAGGGGATTATGTGTGAATGAACATGGAAAATGTAAATTAGGGAAATATTTTAGGCACCAGGGGATTATGTGGGCTTTCAGGTGGATCACTTGCCTGTATGTTAAGGCATGTGCTATACTATTTAATTATTGTTTAAGTGAATCTTCTACCTTATCTTCTCTTCTTCAATCTCCCACTTTTTTAAATGGTTTGTAAGGTAGTATAATTATACCCATTTTTTGGCTCTGAGATATGTACAATGTATTTCCAACAAAGTGGGTGTAGAAATATGTTTTTTCATCATCCTTGATGCATATAACCATTTTCACTAAATTGAATTTACTTTTACCACAGGAAAAAATACACTTATTTAATCATCTTTGCTTTTTCTTCATAATATGAAGTGTACTAATATGTATTTCTGGATATTATTTTCAGTAATTTTCCATTTTATTACTTTTTCTGTGGTGAGATTACAATTTAGAAAACTTTGTAAACTTTCTCATTTGCCAACTAGATGTAACATTCTCTACATTTATGATAAAATATTCATGAAAGTTAAATATTTTCTTAAATTCTTACCATAATACATGTATAACATTAATAAACTAGTATATTATTTTATTACATTTATTTTTACCTTTGGCTTCAAATTTTATAATTATTCTTAATTATACAATTTAATCATGTTTTTGACGCCCCCTACCTTAAGGTTTCCACATACTTGTTAATGTTTTTATTATTTATATCTGCTAGAAATGATGCCATTCATTCATTACCTTTTATAAATATAAACACTATTTAAACCCATTGTATTAGTTTGCTATGGATTCTGAAAATAATTACCACAAACTTGATGGTTTAAAACTATGGAATTTTATTCTATCACAATTCTGGAAGTCAGAGATCTGAAATTTGAATCGCTGGGCCAAAATCAAGGTGCCTTAAGAGGTTCTAGAAGAGAATCTACCCCTTGATGTTTCAGCTTCTGGTGGATCAGACATTCCATGACAGTGCATCCAACCAGGCAAACACCTTCAAACCTCTCTTGGCTCCATCTTCATCGCATCTTCTCCTGTGTGTGTGTGTGTGTGTGTGTGTGTGTGTGTGTGTGTGTGTAAGTTGCTTCTCTTTTAAGGGCAAGCTGTCTCCCTTGAGATTGCATTTACAGTATCTCCCAAATATGCAGGTCATCCAGGATAGACTCCCTGATAACAGAGATGGGAACATTTGAGAAGATATTGTTAAATATGAATACCAGATCAAGTGAGCATGAATATACAGACAATGCTTTAATCTGGAAAAGAAAAAGGTAGGGGATGGAGGTTTCACTTCCAGATGAACATGACAGCCCTTATTGAGAGAGTCATCAAAACTGCCCACAAACCAAAGGATGGCCTAGCCTTTTATTGAGTTGCTGGGTCAGGAAGGGTCTAGTATTTTTATGATAATTCTTTTAAGTATTTTCTTTCCTGTGGAAAAGACTCCTGGAGGTCTTAGGTCCTACTCTATCTGATGCTTATGGTTGATTTAATTATTAACAGGGGGATAAGATAAGCAAGCTTCCACACATTGTGATAGTGGGGAAGTAGAAAAAGACAGTTGCAGCATATTATAAATGAAGGCCCAAGAGTTTGTCTGCCATTTTTACCTCCTGATCAGTCCCTGTCTCATCCCTGTCAAGATTCTTCATCTAATAACATCTGCAAATAACCTTTCTCCAAACAAGGTAGTAGTTATTGGTTCCAGGATTATAACCTGATATCTCTGACAGTTGTCTTCAAGGTTAACATGAACATCTTTTAAAGGCTAAGTCATAATTTAACTTTCCTCGTTTCTACACTAATACTTCACTTGTTTTCTTATTCTCTCACGAATGCATTGCTAACTTCTTTTCTTCTGTATTTTGTTGAGTCACTCATTTAAATGGAACATCAATCTTTGTTACTTTAGTGAATTGGGAGGCACACTTGACATGAGATTAAACACCTGTGGTTGGGGCTGTGGCTCAGTGGTAGAGAGTTTGCCTAGCTAGCATGTGTGAGACACTGAGTTCGATTCTCAGTACCACATATAAATTATGAATAAAATAAACAACTAAAAACAAACAAACAAACAAAAAATCCCTGTGTCCATGTTCTGAGTCCTGATGAATGACTTAAGCAAGATGCTTAAACTAAACCTAAGTTCTCTCACAAATAAACTGCAAATAAGCAGTTAGCATCAGACTCCTAGTTTGGACTTAAATACTACAATGATAATAATAATAATAGCAACTACAACATCAACAACAATAATGCCTGCAAAGATCTGGCTGGAAAAAATGCACTCTAATTGATTCTTTAGAAGAAATATTTGAGGTTGAAGGTCATTTGTTATCTATTTAAACGTGTATCCCTGGAAAATACAGCAACTCTTTTTTTTTTTTTTTTCTTTTCTGCAAAAATTTATCTATTGTGGTAAAATTGACAATTAAAGATTGTGCATAAAGGAACCATTCATCAACAGGATATAACAATTCATAAATCTATATGCCCCAAATAATGGAGCACCCTACATTCATCAAACAAACTCTTCTCAAATTCAAGAGTAAAATTGACCACAACACAGTTATTCTAGGGGATTTCAACACACCTCTCTCACCAATAGATAGATCATCCAAACACAATCTAAACAAAGAAACCGTAGGCCTCCTTAAAACAATTTAATAACTTAGACTTAACGGACATATATAGAATATTTCATCCCTCAGTAAACGAATACACATTTTTTCAGCAGCACATGGCTCCTTCTCCAAAATAGACCATATATTATGTCACAAGGCAACTCTCAGCAAATATAAAAAAATAGAGATACTACCCTGCATGCTATTGGACCATAAAGGAATGAAATTGGAAATCAATGACAAAACAAGGAATAAGAAAAACTACTCCATCAACTGGAAGCTAAACAACATGCTACTGAATGAACAAGGGGTTGAAGAAGACATCAAAGAGGAGATCAAAACATTCCTAGAGGTAAATGAGAACACAGATACATCATATAGAAATCTCTGGGACACTATGAAGGCAGTAGTAAGAGGAAAAATTCATTGCACTAAGTTCATTCCTTAAAAGGAAAAAAACAACAACAAATAAATGACTTAACAACACACCTCAAAGCACTAGAAAAAAGAAGAACAGATCAACACCAAGAGTAGCAGAAGACAGGAAATAATTTAAATCAGAGCAGAAATTAATGAAATTGAGACTAAGGAAACAATTCAAAGAATTGACAAAACTAAAAGTTGGTTCTTTGAAAAAATAAACAAAATTGACAGACCCTTAGCGATGCTAGCAAAAAGAAGAAGAGAAAAAACTCAAATTAAAAACATTCGTGTTGAAAAAGGGAATATCACAAACAAAATTCAGCACCCTTTATGTTCAAGGAATATCAGGAACATCCCTAACATTATCTTAAATGGAGAAAATTGAAAGCATTTCCTCTAAAAACTGGAACAAGACAGGGATGCCCCCTTTCACCACTGCTATTTAACATTAGTACTGGAAAACTCTGGCCAGAGCAATCCCAAAAAACTCTACCAGAAAAACTTTTACAACTAGTAAATGAATTCGGCAAAGTAGCAGGATACAAAATCAATACCCATAAGTCAAAGGCATTTTTATACATCAGTGTGACAAAGTCTCTGAAAGGGAAATGATGAAAATGACCCCATTTACAATAGCATCAAAAAAAATAAAATTGGGGAATCAACTTAACAAAAGAGGTGAAAGACCTCTATAAAGAAAATTATTAGAACACTAAAGAAAGAAAATCATAGAAGAACTCAGAATATGGAAAGACCTACCTTGCTCTTGGATAGGTAGAGTCAATATTGTCAGTCAGATTTAATGCAAATTCCAATCAAAATTCCAATGTCATTTTTCAAAGAAATAGAAAAAGCAATCATGAAAATGGAAAAAATAAGAGACCCAGACTAGCCAAAGCAATCCTGAGCATGAAAAAGTGAAGCAGGGGGCATCACCATACCGGACTTTAAATTATACTATAGAGCAATAGTAACTAAAACAGCATGGTATTGGCACCAAAAACAGACGGGTGGACCAATGGTACAGAATTGAGGACACAGAGACTAATACATATAATTTCAGTTATCTTATATTAGACAAAGGTGCAAAAAATGTACAGTGGAGAAAGGATAGCCTCTTCAACAAATGGTGCTGGGAAAACTGGAAATCCATATGCAACAAAATGAAATTAAACTTGTATCTCTCACCATGCACAAAACTCAATTCAAAGTGGATCAAGGACCTAGGAATTAGATCTGAGGACAATACGCCTAATAGAAAAAGTAAGCTCCAATTTCCAACATGTCGGATTAGGCCCCAAGTTCCTTAATAAGAATCCTGTAGCGCAAGAACTATTACCAAGAATTAACGAATGGGATAGATTTAAGCTAAAAAGCTTCTTCTCAGCAAAAGAAACAATCAGTAAGGTGAATAGAGAGCCAAACTAATTGGGAACAAATATTTAATACATGCACATCGGACTTCATACCAAATTTTTCTTTTCCTTTTTTTCTTTTATTTTTTTCTCTTCTTTCTTTTCCTATGGTGGAAACAGTATGTACCCATTAGGCAAATTCCAAGTGTACAATGAAATACTATTTCCTATATGATTGTGTTATACATAAATATGCACTGACTGAAAGAATGAGTTAGGTTCTGCTTATGATGAACATTTAGTACCCAACTGATTTTCAGATGTTTAAGCCTAGATAAGATTTTATTTATTTCATGAGAGACTTTGCATGTGAAGATTAATGAAAGACAAATATTTTTCACATTTTCTTCTCAAAAGAGAACAGTGTTTCTCTACCTTGACACTACTGACATTTTGGACTAGACCATTCCATACCATGGGAATTGGTCCTATGCTTTATGGGAAGTTTAGCAGAATCCCTGACTCCTAGTCATCAGATGCCCAGGGCAGTGGCACACACATTTGTGACAAGCAAGAATCTCTGCAGACAGTGCCACATCTCTCCTGCAGCATAAGTTCACTTTCCCCAGACAAGTGCTACTGGTCTAGAGAGCATCTGAATGTGTTACTGAAAGCTCAGTCCTTGTCCCAGATGCCAATTCATACCAATTTCATAATGAGGACACCATTTTGAGAGAAAGAGAAAAGAATTTTTATTGCTTTGCTATCAAAGGAGAAACACAAGGGACTTCTGTCCCAGAGGCTATTCTGTCTATCAGGAGAAATGGGGATTTTAAAGAAACTCTTCAAGGTTTGCATTTCAGGTGTGCTCTTGTAGGGGTTCCCTGGGCACCCTGATCCTGTGTTAGATATTCACTTCTTAGATGATCTAGCAGATAGCCCTTTCCTCTGTTGGGTGTGTTGAAGGACAATTAACTAAGGGAAGAAAATATGACACTGTGTGCTTAATCTTCTTACAAACTGGGATAGGGGAGGGGAGAGAGGTGGAGAAAAAAATGTTCCTTTTAAAATAAGCCTCATGAGTTGGGCGCTGTGCGCACGCCTGTATATCCCAGCACTTTTGGGAAGCTGACGGAAGGAGGATCGCGCAGTTCAAGCAGCCTCAGCAATGGCGAGGGCACTTAGGCAACTCAGTGAGACCCTGTCTCTAAATAAAATACTCAAAAAAAAAAAAAGGGGCTGGGTATGTGACCCCAGTGGGTCGAGTGCCTGAGTTCGCAGATCCCCGGTCAACCACCTAAAAAAAAAAAAAAAAAAAAAAAAAAGCCTCAGAGGCCAGATCTGAGGAGGTATTTGTGTTAAATTCAACAATATTTGCAAGACTACTGTATTATGGTTGGAGAGCAATTCCACAGTTCTCTTCACAGGAATCTTCAGCATTGGAAATATCCCTATGTTTTAAGAAATTCTTGCAAACTACGCCAGCAGTTCTGTATTTTAGCTGTTAGAATTTTAGACACTAGACATCTTTTGTAAGATTCTTCCTCTCCTTAATTCTGCAATGTGCTATTAATCAGACAGATATCCACATGATTAGTGTATGAAACTGGGTGAAGTTTTGACATGAGACTAGGTTCCTTGTTTTTGCCAATATTTCCTCTGGCCCTTCATGTCTCATAAATTTTGAAGTATAAAATCCATGGACAATCATGGAAGGGAAGAGTAAACAGAGTAGGAGGGGTGGATATTTAATTGATATAATTAATTTATAATGGATTTCATTATTATTATTATTTAGATTGGATTTATTTAAGCAAGAAGAGATAAAACTCTGGCCACGCTGGAAGTCTGACAGGGCCCTGATAGCAGAGAAGGAGAAAAAAAAAAAAAAAAAAAAAAATAAAAAAAGGAAAAAAAAATACCTGTTTTTGGTGTGCCAAAACTTATGAGTTCTTTTTTTTTCTTTTTTCTTTTTATACTGATTGGTGTTCTGGGGTTAGAGATATGGACCCACAATTATTTTAGAGGTCGAGGTCTAAAATTATATAGATAGGCTATCAGTTGAGTCAGCAATTTAATAGTAGTGAGGGCTATTCATACTTGACTTTCCAAATCTGGGTTTCACCACCGTCTTCTAGTTTTCCAGCTCTCTAATGCACAAATGAGTTGGCTTCCTGGTGTGTTGCCCAAGAGGTGAGCTCCTCAAGGAGGAGGAAGTTATACATTGGTATATAGGTCTTGATGGTGGCCTCATTTAAATAATAAAACAAACACAAAAACCAAAACAACACAAACTCAGACCTCTATGGATCAAAGATGCCGTTTATTTAAGGCAGTGGAATTCACTGCAATCAATTTATCAGGATGGGGAAACCATTGTTCAGAAGAGAAAATAAAAAAAAAATAAAAAGGGGAAGAGATGGTATTACAACTTGGGGGTTACCGATTGAATAATTATTTTTTATATAATTGAGTTTAAAGTTGAGAGGCTTGAGATATCATAGATTCCTTATCAAGGTGAGATTTTTGTTCTTTTTTGAATCATGGCAAAAATGTGTTGGTGTTTGGGTATGTCAGACGGAAACAAGTTTGGGACAATGTTCAAAGCCTCAAAGTTAGGGGACAACCAGGTTGCCATAGTCCCCCCCAAGCTGGACAGTAAGTGAAAGACCGATCAGATGACAGAGTAGAAGTAATACCCATTGACTGTCTATTCAATTTTTTTTTGTCTTGTTTATTGTTTACCAGGAGAGCTGGAGACCACCTTCTGTACTCTTTGCCATGCTCCTTCACATCAGGAGGATATATATCAAATTTATTAAATCCATTCATATTAGTTTTTTCCTTTGGCATTTTTGGGTCTTTTAAGATCCTATACTTCTAAAATTTTGATAGTCACTTTTTGTGACTATTCCCTTTGAATAGAATATTCTAGTGTACTGCTTTTTTTTGATGTGAATTGATTTGTTATTTAAAAATCAAGTGAGATAACAAATATCATAATCCAGTTTTACATATAAACTTGCCATTTTGAAAGCCAGATACGTTTCCCTGAGGCATTCTCAAAGTGATAGACAAACACAGTATATCACCTTTGTTTGTGATTTAATTCCAGCTTCCTTAGTGGAAATGTTTAATTTTCTCACATATCTTTTTTCCCCATGGGAAATTTGGATATCTGAGTTTAAAGTTCTTGGGATATCTAATGTGAGATTTAAAAGCTGACTGTGCAAAACCTCACAGCAAATTATAAAAAGTCTTGGTTCAACCTCAGCAGACAGCCTTCTTAAGGGTAATGCACAGATTTCTTCTATGAACCCCAAAAGTCCTGCCCGATATAGGGGGTGGGGGGGGGCGGGGGGGGGGTGGGGGGGGAGGAGGGGGGAGGGTGGGGGGGGGTGGGGAGAGGGGCCGGGGGGGGCGTGAGGCGGGGGGGGGTGGGCGGGGGGGGGAGAGGGGTGGGGGGCGTGAGGGGTGGGGGGGGGGTTTGGATGGGGGGGGGTGGGGAGTGTGTAGGGGGGGGATGGGGAGGGGGGGGGGGGGGGGTGGGGGGGCGGGGGCGGGGGGGGGGAGGGGGGGGAAGGGCGGTGGGGGGTGAGGGTGTGGGGGGGGTGGTAGGGGTCGGAGGGGTGTGTGGGGTGGGGTGGGGGGGGGGGGGGGGCTGGGTAGAGGGGTGTGGGGGGGGGTCGGGGGTGCTGGGTGGGGGGTTGGGGTGGTGTGTGGGTGGATTTTATTTTTTTTGCTTGTTTTTTTATGTTTAACTGTTTTTTTGTGGTATTTTTTGTTTTTCTAGGTAATATAAAGATGGATTATACAGATACTACAGTTGACAATGTTGTTGTTTTTATTCAATTTATCAACCTCAAATTTTTCCAGGAGAGAATTAACTGGGGCTCACAACAGTGAAGTAAGAAGTTGAAAGAAAGAAAGGCAGTGATCAGGTAAAGTGTTCATGTTGTATTCCCTCGGTGATCTTAAGCACTTCCCCCTTCGTAGTCACTGAGTTTACACCTTTATAAGCCAGTCTCTTCTGCCTAGAACCAAGCAGGTTTTCAATCCGCTAGAGGCTTCCAATGAAATTGACAATAACCATATTTTTAAGCCAGCTCTCAAAATTATAAGACTCTGACTAGACTTGATTAGACATCTAAGTGTAAACACAGTTTTTTTATTACATGTTACGTGTGTTTTTGAAAGTGTGAACAGACAGATATCAATTAATGGGGAGTTAATTATTTATATTATTACTTACTCTATCTTATCATATTGATGATACCAGTTATCAATAAACAAGTAACAGGGCTGGGTGATGAGGGTTATCTATGTTGATTGTAAGAGGGAATTTTAAAAACAATAAAGTATTACAATTTAATTTACAGAACTTACTGTAACAACATCATTTTATGGAACATATTCAGAATCCTCTATTCTCACCTCAACTTTGCCTAGGTCAAGTTTCCTGGCTTCAAGGGTTTTTTTTTGTTTTTTTTTTCAATATTGAAGCATATAACATCCTTAAAAAGATTTTGCAAACATTTTTTCTTTCTGAATAGATTTCTTTATCATCTTTAATTTTGTGTTCATAAATAAGGTTCCTAAATTAAAAGTATTTTCAAAAGAAAAGTGGCTATTTCCTAATAGTCCCACCAGAAGTTCCTGCAAGAGTTTCCCTAATGATCAACCTATGTTTTTAAAGATTGTTCTTTGCAATTGCCAAAATAGAGAATGGCACAACATTGAAGCACTTCCATCCGAGGTTCACTTTCCAACCACCAGAGATACCATATTTTTCTTTTTTCTCTTGCCTTCATGTTGTGGCCATTGTTCCAATCCTTGGCCCAGTTTGTCATCTGTCTTCCATGCATGTAGAAAGGAATGGAAGGGTTGCCACTCTAAGAAGAGTTCAGATTTTCAGTGGAGGAAATAATTTGCATTACAGTCAAGGAAGAATCCAATGGGTTGACAAATAGATAAGGACTTTTTTTCCTCCATTTAACTCACCTTTTTTAAATTTGTCTCTTTACTTTTTTTTCTTTTAAATTTTATTTTTTATAATGTCTGAAAATTGCACATATTCTTGCTTCACAATAAGATAGCATATTAATGTCTAATGAAGCTCAAAAACTTGTCCCAATAGTTAAATATTAGTAGCTAATATCTATTGAATGTTTGATATGTGAAATACACATTTCAAAGGACTTTACATGAGTTAATTCATTTCATCCTAATAACCCTGTAGACAAGTGTTAGTATATGATACAATTTACATATCAGAGTGAAACACAGAGTATAGCAAATATGCTAAAGTCTTAAAAGCCTAAGTGCCAGAGTTGGGTTGATGTCAGTCTAGGCAACCTGGCTCCAGTGTGCATCCTATTGTCTGTTTCTGGATGAAAGAAGCAAAATTGACAGCTCCAGGAAGACCCTAAATGGACATTTAAGTTTGTTTAAATTGATATTTCTCATATCAAAGTTAACACATTGCTTTTTCAAGAAACAATGCAAATATTTACTCTCATCATTTTTCCAACTTCAGCATCTCTGTGTCATTCCCTCTTTTGGGTAGGGGTGCTTATTGGAGAGTGCTCTAGCCCAGTGCTACAGAACTGTCAATCTCTGGCCTTGTTTTTTTTTTTTTTTTAATAATTAAGCTCCATAACCATGGATGGACTAATGTGTCTGCAATCATCAGGTCCTTTTTCCAAAAAGAAGAAGAAGAAGAAGAAGAAGAGCAGTAATTAGCTTTATCATATTTTTTTAAATAATGAGAATTTAATTAGATTTAATAGTCCTTTGAAAATTATAAAATGAAAACAATAATTTCTAGGTGTATCACACTTATCCATGAATCATATGATTTAGCTAGGCCTTTTGGAAATAGAACAAATGTATGAAAGAGTAACTTTGATAATATGCCCAAACCATAATCATCATCATCTCCTATTTTACACACTGTTTGTGCCCAGAAAATAACTTTTTTCAGATAGTTGCAGTTTGCTTATTTACTCTTAACTGTACACAGGGTTTAAAGAAGAAATTTAGATTTATTAAATAGATGCACCCATGTAATGAAAATCAAGTAAGAATGCCAGGTTGAGGGTTGTCAAATAAACAAATAACAGGGCTGGGGTGAGGGTTATATGTTTCTTGTAAGGGAAATTTTTTTTATAAAGTATTACAATTTTAATTTATAGAACTTACTATAACATCATTTTATGGAACTCATTCAAAAACATAAAATTTTTATAATGTTGTTAGATTAGGTCATAATATGGAATGAAACATATGAGATAAATGGAAATAAATACAAATATGAAGATATTTGAATGTGCATGAATTAGAGACATAGTATCTTTGCAGTGGTAGAGATACCTAAAAGATCAGGATGACAGAACAGGCATATGTTTTGTGGGAAGTGGGATTAGTGAAATTCAATTTTAGACTTATTATTTAAGTGTGCCTGGTCTGTAGCCATTTAATGTGGGACCGATGAATTTGAAGTGGATACAGGAAAGCTGTTGCGTGGATGTGGTACCTTAGGAAGAGTTGTAGTACCGCCTGGGAGAGTGTAGTTGGATGGAGAGAAGGAGGTTAGGAATGCAATCACCACCGGCAGTGTTTGAGCAGGGGCACATCAGGATTAGAGAGGAACCAAGAGGTGACAGGAGCCAGCAGGGGTGGGGGGGGGGGTCTCTTTTTCTTAGGCAATTAAGGAAAGATTTCTGTTATATTGTGTTTAAAAACAAAACATACTGAAAAATCTTTGAATTTTGCACTGAAGTTGTAATTTATAATG
The DNA here is from genome assembly GCA_025594165.1 of Tamias sibiricus. NCBI lineage: Eukaryota > Metazoa > Chordata > Mammalia > Rodentia > Sciuridae > Tamias > Tamias sibiricus. Next base: position 19,849,663 of record CM046657.1, on the reverse strand, counting down.
TTGAAGAAATGAAACTTTCTTTATATTACTGGAACAAAAAACCATTCCTCTTTCTCAGGAATCTGAACTGTGAGTGGGGATGTCACTGTGAATACCCCTAAGGCAATAATTAAATGAAATGAAAGAAAATATGAGTAAATAGATTGCAGGGCTGCATTTTTTAAAGAAGAAATTGACAAACACTTTCATGAGCTAAAAGTTTATGAAAGATGATTAATAGAAGTAACTTAATAGAAACAAAATGGTTGATAGGATCAACTTCACAGAGAAGGGGTACATTTTCCCCACGGAAGAAAGGAAGAGAGTAGGATCACTGATGTATTCAAATGCTGATTAGATGAATTGATCAAAAAGATCAAGATAAAATTATTTTCTATTTAATATTTTCCCTATAAATTAGAAAGTATTTACTGGGAGGCAGAATAAAGTGGCAAAGTAGGATCACAAATAGAATAGTAAAGGTTTAAGATTGCTATTCCATAGGGAAAGAGCTGTGTGTAATATGAATTACCAAAGGATCTGTCTTTATATACATAGATAAACACACCAACATAACCTAAAATTGTGACCATACAAATATAAAATGTGTATGTTCAATGATCTTTCTTGCTTTATTCATTAGTTAAACTTCTATTATTGGCAGTAAAGAGAATTAAAAAAAACTAATTTGAAAGATCAGGGATTCTGAAATAAATTACATAAATATCTGGGTTTTTCCATGGAAGAGAGAAAAGCCAGTTGTCCCTACACTAGACAAAATGCACATGGACAAGGATAATTTTAACACAAATGTTGATATGCAACTTAGAGAGTCACAGATAAGAGCAAGGACAATAAAAAGTAGAAACAATTTAGAGGGAAAGCAGGTAAGATTATTTTATAACTTATACAATTATTCCCTGCAAAGGTAATTGAAACATTTCTGTTTTCATTTACTATAACTTCCTGAATTAAATGTAATAAATTTGTAAATATGACAAATCATTATTCCATATATAGATTCCAGACTTGAAAAAGAAATTAGATTTCTGGATTCACCCAGAATTGTTATAGTGACACTTGATAACAGTGAATGAACAAGATGGGAGTATACTGAAGATGTGGAAGCCAATTAATTCAGCATGTGCATTTCATGAAAGGTGCTATCTTTCTCACATTGCAGATGAAGAAACGGAACTTGATACATTTAGCTGTGCTGTCAAGGTCTTGTAACTACTGAGGAACCGTAGATATTGAAAGTAAGGATTCGGAATCATTGTTCTTTGTATGTTATCAGTGGACATTAGACATGAAGGAGAAACTCCTTGGTTCCTCTAAGGTGTAAGCCACATCTCAAAGTGAGAAATACAGACCTAACTGCTCCACCCACAAGGCTGCACTTAGAACAGCAGCCTTTTATTTGTTGTAGAAATAAACAAGACAATACAAAAGGGAACACAGGCAGTTTATTCAGTTTGCCAAAATTAGGTGCTTAACCATGATCACTCCACATTGTAAGAAAAAAAAAAAAAAAAAAAAAAAAGAAAGAAAGAAAAGAAAATTAAAGCTGAAGTTCAAGTTTAGAGCCCTGCAACTGGTTTGATGATGGTCCTATTTAATGTAGGAAACAATACCTTTAAACAATACCTTAAGGTGACATGAAAAGTGCCAGAATGGTAAATGCCCCAATTAATTTTAAATAATTTAAAATCTATGTAATAAACTAAACTAACTGCAGATATGCCTTGTTGTAATCAGTATACTCAAATGGATTAATAACCATTATTGCAATTATTTTGACCTTTTTCTTTGTTTTTAAATATTTTCTTTTGACAGTGTCCAGGTTATTATTAACACTTCCACATTTACTCTGTCAGGACTCCAGAAAGCCAGATGCACCCCAGATAATGAAGTTGGAGAATGACACTGTGAAGGCAGACTTCCTTCTCCTGGGATTCAGTGACCATCCAGAACTTCAGAGTCTTCTTTTTGCTGTGTTCTTTTCCATCTACTCTGTTACCCTGATAGGGAATCTTGGGATGATTTTACTCATCACTGCCAGTTCCCACTGCACACCCTAATGTACTTTTTCATCAGCATGCTGTCCTTCATAGATTCTTGCTATTCCTCCATCATTGCCCCAAGTTTACTTATGGACTTGATTTTTGATGAGAAGACCATTTCCTACAATGGTTGTGCTGCACAGTTATATTTTTTCTGCTCTTTGGTTGATACAGAATCCTTCCTCTTGGCTGCCATAGCTCATGACAGGTACATAGCATATCTGTAACCTACTTCTTTATGTTGTTATTATGTCCAAGAGGGTGTGTTGTCAGCTTGCACTTGGAGCATTTGTGGGGGGAACTTTGAGCTCAATTATTCACACCACCAATACTTTCAATCTGTTATTCTGCTCCAAAGAAATTAACCATTTCTTCTGTGATATCTCCCCGCTCCTCTCTGTCCTGCACTGACACTCACATGCACGACATCATTCTGGTGCTCTTTGCTAGGTTGGTGGAGGCTATCTGTCTTCTAACAGTTCTCCTCTCCTATGTCTGCATTTTGGCAGCCATCCTTAGAACAGGTTCAGCAGAGGCAAGAAGGAAAGGCTTCTCCACCTGTGCTTCCACCTGGTAGTGGTCACTATCTACCACTGCACCCTGATCTTCATTTATTTGCACCCCAGCACAGATCATTCACTGGATATTGACAAAGTGACCTCTGTGTTCTATACATTGATTATCCCTATGTTGAACCCCCTAATTTACAGGCTAAGGAACAAAGATGTCAAAAATGCCTTCAGAAAAATGATTCGCCAGAACTTGGCTTCTTAAGATGACATGAAAAGCACCAGACAACTTCAATAACGTCTGTTCCTTGATCTTTGGTTCTAACTGTTGGAAATGTCAACTTAACACGGATGTTCCTCATATCTGTGGATAATAAAATCTCAAACACAGAATAGGGTTGAAGGTTAACCTTGGAGCTGGGATCTCTCACATTAATAATGTAATCTCTGTCTCTTTATATGTTTTAAAGCTGAAATAGTAAACATCAATCTAAGGGAATATTTACTCATCAATTTCTTTTTTTTTAAAACTGTATATGTTTCATTTTATTATTAAAGAGAACATTTTATCATCATGATAATATGGTAACTTTTACAAATCAGTTTTTCCTGAGTATGGTTATTTTTCTGCCCTTAAGGAACATCTCTGGTTTGATTTAGCAGTGGTTCTGAAGGATGCATAGTTGCTTATGTTTTTTAATGACACAATGAATTTCTGAAGTGTTCACTTTAGTCAAATTCCTCTATTACTCTTCAGTTTATATATATCCTATTCTTATACATTTTCTCCTCTTTCTCTAAACTTTTTCCCCACAATTTCTTATGAAAATGGGTAAATCAATGGTTTTTCATATTTTTGCTATTTTTGTGAAAGAAAACAAATTCAATTAATGAAGTTTATTTATCAGCTAATCTTGATTCCTATATAAATATGTGCCCATTTGTTCAAACAGCTCTCCTGTCTAAATCCTACCTATTCTAAAATATATCATCAAATATCAATTCTTACATATTTGTTTTTTTAATGCCCTTTCAATTTCAGATAAAAACTTGTATTCAAAATTCACAGGAATCCTTAGTATAATTCTTTCAAGATCATCATTTTGTTTGTTTGTTTTTCTGTTTTCTTACCTTGTAGCTGTCTAGGTTCTATCCATCTTCCAGATTCATGAATTAAGTATTATTCATTATTTAATCTCTTCCTCATTATCATAGTATCTTCCCCAGTGTATATGTTAGGAGAATTGTAGCAGGTTAATGTAAGTTGACCATTGATTGTTTTTAGTTTAGGTCACATGCCTCCAATCTGCAGATACTAGTTATTTCTAGTGCATTAGTTTGGATTCATTCTCCATAGTGGGACAGTATATATAAGTGGTGGCCATTATAAAATGTTACCTAGGTTATTTTTTGGTTGTTAATTTGCAAACTGGCAGCAAATGCACAAATACTTACTAAAATAAAGTCTGTTTCAAAAATATTTTCTCAAAAGACTACTGGGTTTGAAACCTCTTGATTTATAAGCATGTAGTTAAAATTTCCAGGGGAAGCAATGCTTTGAGAACCAGCAATAGGAACTGTAACCTATGAATAGTGGGATGATGGGTTAACCTACTACCATAGCATGACACATGAAGCTTGCCTGGAAAGTAAACATGAAAAGAAAAGAAAAAGAAAAAAATATTGAAACCAAAGTTGAGTTTAAATAGTGAGAGAGAGGATAAACTAATGAGGAAGTCTTCTGACAGTGAAAATATATTCAGGGCTGTAAATCTAGACCACTGTGCTCTTCCCTAGAGGGGGATGTGCATGCATAAAAAATCATTTGTTCATCCACATCAGTAGTGAATAAGGGTTCTGGCCCAGATGGGATTTTTGATAGTGAAGACAGAAATGGCACCCTTAAAAAGAACTAAGTACTTCATCCTGAAAAATCAGTAGAAAATATTCTTTAAAATGCACGGATTTACCACAACAATAGATATTGATTCTTTTTACCTGCTATTCTAGCCATGGCCCTTGGGTTGGGGCCCCACAGAGTAATATAAAATAAAGTGCTCTGTAATGATTTAATGAACTAACTTTGAGAATGTGGGGTCCGGGAATTAAGTTAGTACTGTAGTTTTGGGCAATCAGCTTAAGCAAGTAATGATATGATTGGCAGGGATAGTCATGGAAAAGTCTCCACTACACTCTGACCAGGAGGGAAGGCAGAGTCAGTAATAATAAGTGATGGTGACTGGGAAGAGATACACAAGCATGATCTGAGGTGAGAATCTGCAACTGGATTTTGACTAACTAGGTGAACAAGCTTTCACCTGTAATCTCAGTGATTTGGGAGTCTGAGACAAGAGAATCATAAGTCCAAGACCAATCTGTGCAACTTAGTGAAAGCTTGCATGAAAATTCTAAATAAATAAATAAAGAGGCCATAATGTCATTCAGGCATAGAACACCCCTGGTTTCATTCCCTAGTACCACATTACACAGACAGGAGCTACAGTTTGAAAACAGTTTCATGATATGATGCTATGAACAACATCATTTATCTTTCTTTTTTAATCTTTAGGTTAGTTCTTTATAGTTGACCTAGTATGCATTTTTAGTCAGCTGTTTTATCACCCTGAAAATAGACCTGGAAAGAACAATGTAGAGGAGGAAAAATTTATTTTGTCTTATGGTTTTGGAGGTCTCAGTCTAGAAAGAGTTGAATCCATAGATCTGGGCCTAAGGTAAGGCAGACCATTAGGATAGGACATTATGACAGAAGGGCTTGGCAGAGGAAAGCAGCTCAGGACATGGCAAGCAGGAAGCAGAGATAACTCTCTTCTCTCCAGGGACAACATATACACCCCCAAACATACTCTCTGTGAGCTACCTCCTCCAACCATAACCTACCCATCTATAGTTACTACGCAGTGAATCCTTACCATTGAATTAATCTACTCTTTGCATTACAACTCTCATAATCTAATTCACCTCTGAATGTTCTTGCCTTATCTCATACATGAACTTTAGGGGATCTTCTCATATCAAAACCAAAACAGTATCATTATAGAAACTTTACTGAACAATATTAGATATATTTCTATATAACTGACGGATAAAATCTTATAATATTTTTATTAAAGCTCTGTTTAAGAGAGAAAACAATAAAGCCTGATAATGGCCATAAAATCAATAAGTAATCACCACATACAGATTCAAAATCACATGTGTCTTCCTTCAAAGTTTAAATTCTTTCATTAAAGCCACTTTCTTCTTTATTATTTTCATAAAAGAAAAATAAAATAAAGCAAATACATGCATTATCATTGTACAGAACAAATATTTATGAAATAGAATAATATTTCTTGCTTCTTCTCAACTCTGTTAGGTCAATAATGTAAGACAAATATCCTGTCAAAATTGCATATTCTTTACAAATTGTTCAATTGCTATGATGTTTTGGAATATATAACATTTAGTCCATTGTTTTTCTCTTTCCACATTTTATTGGTTCATTATAGTTGTACATAATGATGGGCTTTGTTGTTACATATTAATATATGTACACAATATAATCACATAATTTATTCAGTATCACTGTCCAGCACATCCCCAGCACATTCAGTCCATTTTATAACTGAAAGTATATAAGTATATACTTATAAGTATATAAGTCAGGGAAGAGGACTTGAATGGCAAACCCTGTATCACTCTCCATGCTCCGTTCATGACAACAAGGTAAAATAAGATAAATATTTTTTAGAGTAGAAAGCCAGAACAATTATCAGCAGGAAGTTCAGTGACATCAATATATTTTTAATTTTTGGAAAAAAAATGATTCTTTTTTTCCCATTTGGTACTGGGAATTGAACTCAGAGGTGCTTTACCACTGTGTTGCATACACAGTCCTATACATACATGTACTTTGAGACAAGATATCATTATGGTGCCAAGTCTGTCTTCATATACAAGCAATCCTCCTGCCTCAGCCTCCTGTGTCACTTAGATTACAAGCATGCACCACCTTTCCTGCTGGTGTAATATTATTATTGAAAATTCTTAATGTCTCTTGGTATTTCATTTTCATTTTTGTTTGATGATTCTGATACTAAAATACCAAATCTACTTTTGTGGGAGATATTAGAGGTAAAGCTCTGTTCTAAGTAATTGCCAATAACTTTTCGACAGGTTTACTGAAGGACCTAATGGAGTTTTATTAATTCTCAGGTGCACATTTGGAGAAAGTGGAATAATCTTTGGGCAACTTCTAGTTGCTCTCCTCTTTTCCCCCTCAAATGCTCCCCTGTCTCCAGGGATGCCTCATTTCCTCAGACTACACTCTGCTCATCCAGGATCCAAACAACAACTTCATAAACAGAGGTACACCTGAAGGCCATGTAACCCATCCCCCACACCCCATTAATATGGGGGACAGGTTGCAATATGTTGTGGAAAATTGCTTCATCTGAATTACCTGTGGTGTCTAATCTCCTCTGTCCCTACTACAAATTGAAACAGAATTGACAAATTTATTGGGTACAGTGTGACATCAAGTTATATAAAAATGAAAAAAATAAAACATTGAAAACACATAATTCTAGTATGTGTTAAGAGATAAAGGCTTTTTTGTGAAGTTGGTATTAAACTTTGCAATCAGTAACATATAGAATATATTTACTTATTCAGATTATAATATTTGTAGTCCTAAATCAGGTCAAAAGCTTTTTACTCTCAAATGCATGGACTCATCCTTATGCCTAATATTGTTTTTCTTGAGTAACTGGAAGAAAGTGCAGATTTACCTGGTATTTAGTACATCCCATTCTATATGTCATAAAACGTGAAGCTGAAAAGAAGCATTACCCCTTACACTCTTATAAATTTTATATAGTTGTCTGGGATCATGAGAATTTTTATCAATAGACTGAACATAGTGAAATAAATCTTGACTGTGAGACATGGATTATTGATCTTATAGCATCCCAGTTTTGCATTTATTATAATAGTAGCAGCCCATCAAGTGACTACTTAGAAATACCACATCATCTTTATACTTAAAAGATTTTTACAAAAATAAAATTTGCATGAATTAAAAAGAGTCAGCCAGGCATGGTGGCGCACGCCTGTAATCCCAGCACTTTGGGAGGCTGAGGCAGGAGGATCGCGAGTTCAAAGCCAGCCTCAGCAAGCAATGGCGAGGCACTTAGCAACTCAGTGAGACCCTGTCTCTAAATAAAATACAAAAAAGGGCTGGGGATGTGACCTAGTAGACGAGTGCCCCTGAGTTCAATCCCCAGTACCACACACACACACACAAAAAAGAGTCATATACATATTACATAATAACAAAAGCAAGGTGATTATCATATCCATTATCGCAAAAAAGGTGATTACCATATGTATTCTCTAAGACTTATAATTTCTTTATTGTACAATATTCAGTCTTTCTTTCACTTACTTTGAAATGCACAATGCATTATCACTGACTACAGTAATACTATATTCAGTAGAATACCAAATTCATCTCTCCTATGATATTCAATCAACTCAGTAGAAAAGAAATAAGAAAAAAGAGAACTCAATAAAAAATTTTAGAGATGATTGAATAGAAGAATCAACATTTCTTTAAAGAAGTTATACAATTTAAAAATTTCAACTTTACTTATCACTACGGAAATGCAAATCAAAAGCAATTGGTTCCACATTCCTTACATTTTGGACTTAATTTTATCTGATGTCATTTTCCTGCCCACTTCTGGATCTCTAATTCTTGTCTCCATCTGGAATGCTTTCTTCTCCCCACCACACTTCCAGTGCATCCTAATCATTGGTTGCTTAGATCTGAAACTAAAAACCTCCATTACAAGGAATCATTTGTTCACTGAAGTCTATATTTAGACATTGGCTTTTAAATAGATCACCTAGCCTTTAGACTTCACAGTGTGCTACAGTTAAATGTAAATTACTTGTAAGTAAAATTAATTAATGTTTCTAATTTCTAATACAATATATAGCTCGTTTGCTTTGGAATTATTTTGCCATGAAAATCAAGGCACATGTTAATGCAAAAGGCACACACTAAAAACCCAATAACTCTTAAAATAATTAAATGTATAAATCTACACAAAATGAATGACATTTTACTACACTAAAACACAGACTGAAAAGTTTTCCAAAACTAAAGTGTATCATATTTAAAGTGAAGACATTTAGGGACATTTAATTATCTAGAAATTATTGCATGTGATAATTCAATAAAATTAATATTATGTTAAGATATAAGTGATGATTTCACATTATAATGTGTGTTTTAAAGAAAACAGCATGATTACAAATTTCTGTATAATATGTATTTGTAGGACATTTATTAAAATAAAATTTTATTTTTCAGTTTTTTGACACTCACTTTCACAACTTTGTTCCTTTGGCTATAAATCAGAGGATTCAGCATTGGAGTCACAAGGGTGTAGAACAGTAAGGTCATTTTGTCTTGGTCTAGAGAGTAGGCAGAACTTGGTTGGAAATTCATGAAGAGCAAAGTGCCCTGCAAAATTACAACTATAGTTAAGTGGGAGGCACAGGTGGAGAAAGCTTTGAGCCTCCCCTCAGCAGAGTGGATCTTTAGGACTGATGAGGTGATGTAGCAATAAGAGACAAGGACTATGGAAATGGTACTTAGTTCAATAAACCCCAAATTGGTAAACAATACCAGCTCATTGACTTGTATGTCAGACCAGGAAAGGAGGAAAAGTGGAGGTAAATCACAGAAGAAATGATTAATTTCATTAAACCACAGAAACATAAATGGAATGTTAATTTTGTATGTGTCAAAGCATCTGCTAGGCTTGTGACATAAACCCCAGCCATGAACATTGAACGCACCTCTGTGGACATGTCTACTGCGTAGCACAAAGAGTTGCTGATGGCCTTGTACCTATCAAAGGCCATCACCGCCAGTAGCAGACACTCAGAATTTGCAAAACTACAGAAAGTCAAGAACTGCACAGCACAATCAGGGAAAGAAATTGATCTGTTCTTAGCAAATACATTGACCAGCACCTTGGGTCCAACTGCTGTGGAATAGCAGAGGTCACAGAAAGAGAGGTGGCTGAGGAAAAAGTACATTGGTGTGTGAAGCTGGGGATCCACTATAATTAAAAAGATCATTCCAAGGTTTGCCAGAAGATTAATGAGATAAACCAGGAGAAACATGATGAAAAGGATCACTTTGAGGTGAGCATTACTAGTAATTCCCAAGAAAATGAATTTATTCAAGGATGAACAATTTTTCCAGTCCATTCTTCTCTCTTATTTAAATGTTCAAAACATAATAAATACATATCCAATTCCTTTTTTTTTACCAGAATATAAAAAGGACAGAACACATTTTATATCTGTAATTTCTAGTCAAGTGTTCTACTCTACAAAAAGATATTGTATGCTTTTGACAGTAAGTCATGAATAGATAGTAAGAGAGAAATTTTGTAATTCATTTAGGACATGACTTTCTACATCTTTAATATCTCCAGATCTTACCTTCATTTTTTATGAAATAAAATTTGATACACTCAAATTTCAGTAAATGTTTAAAACAATATTTAATAACATTGTCTAAGATATCTTAGGAAGTGACATAAATGATTAAATATTTGCTATGTTTGCAAACACTCATCTAGATATTAAAAAAAATTATGATTTTTCCAAGATCAATACTAGTGATTGGTTTTTAACACCACTGTGTGAGTTATAGAAACAATGAGTACTATGCTTGATCTATGTGCTCATTTGTATTTGATGAGATACAATATAAGTATTCTTTCCAAGAAACGTGTTAGACTGACATAAGACTCATTGCCTATTTGTAAATATAGTCTTGAGGCTACAAGGAAGTTTTCCTGATCACTGAACAAATCATGCTCAAACAGATATTATTGAACCCTCATAATTTAACACATACCTTGCATTATATCAGATTTTTATTAGGACATATGTATCTAGAAAGTGAGAACAGGATGAGGGCCAATTAATAGTTCATACATATATGGGTTTCATGTCATTAAGTGTGTGTGTACTTATGAATACATAATCTTTGTACATGTGTGTATGATTCTCAATTGTTCTAAGCTATATGGACAGTGGGGAAAGGGTATATGCATATTTTTATTTGTAAGCTTTCTTATTACTGTGGTGCTTCTATGATCAATTAATTAAATGATCCAAAAAATTTTTTGAAATTTTATATTCCTGTGTATCCCTACTCTATGATAAAATAAGCAAAGGCTTTCTTATCATGCTAGATATAAATAAAATAATGTTATTTTGTGAATACTATCAAATTCACTCAGTTTTCCAGTTCTGAGAAGATATATTATTTTTGATCATTAGACTTCAGAATTTACAAAACTACATTATGAGATATAATTTGATTCATTTATAAACATCCCATTTTTTTCCAAATAAGTTAATTTGTTTTATTTTTAATTTTTTATTATTATTATTTTTACTTTTGTGCTGCTGGGGATTGAACCTGGGGTCGTATGCATGTGAGGCAAGCACTGTACCAACTGAGCTATATGTTAATTGTTTTTTAACCTTACAGTTTTAAGTTTGGAAACTCAGGATCTTACCTGAGATGAGTCATTTATTGGTAACTGAGCACTGAGCAGACACCATTGTGTTATAACAGGCAGCATTGGGGACTTTAACTATCTGAAGCTACTTCCCTCAGGCTTTGAAATCATGCAACCATGTAATTACCTTTCTGGTTCTTTGTTTTGCCCTGTGAATGCGTGAACATCTTTAGTAAATGTTAAGCTGAAATATGAAGTCACTGAATAATGTCTTTTAGAAGGAAAACTGCAAATTAATTCTTCCTATAAAATATATAGAATATGTGCATATTTTATATTGTAAAATATATGCTGCATCATCCTTGTGTAGCTGAAGCAGAGATCAATGAAATTTTTAGCCCCATGGTGCTGCTCAAAAGAAAGATGAGGGCTGAGCATATAGTTCAGTTGGTGGAGTGCTTCCTTGCATGTACAAGGCTCTAGGTTCAATCCCCAGCACTGCAAAAAGCCAAACATACAAAAATTCAAAAGAAAGATAAACAAAAGCATACGGGCAAATTGAAAATATGTGGCACAAGCAGAAACCCTTAAGCCTGTTTTGGAAAGCAACACTCCCTATATGCTTCCCCATGTTTTTTTTTTTTTTTTTTTTTTTTTATCAATACACTTGGATAAAACCTGTCATAGGGTTCCACTGATGCCACTTTGAAAAGCCTAGGTGCCTCCTGCGCTTTACTTATATTTTGAGAGTTCTCACATGGGGTATTTTATAATGACAGTTCTAAAAGCTACAACCTTTTAGATCTTTAAGTTTGTAAAATTTTAGTGGATAATTAAGAATTTCATAGAGTTGTACAATCCTTCTAAAATATGGCCATGTTTGCATTTTCTCAATAAGATTCTCTTGGTGTTTGGACATCATAAACTTGAGCAGAGATGAATGCAGTAACTGAGTATTGATTAAGTACTTAGATGAATGCTTTCAGCTTAATTGACACACTTTTGTTTATTCACTAACTTAGAATATGCAACCATTTTATTTGTTTTCCAAAGATATAAAATATTTAATCAAAGTACATTGCATATCCTCCATTCACTATAATTTTATATCTAATAAGCACCCAAATGTTACTCCATGGATTACTTTTTATTACTTATTTGTTTTTCCATTTTGTGTATCTGTCAAAATGCTGTGAAAGAATGAGAAGCATAAGACATGCTGTCTTTCAGCAAAGAATGCTCACTGTCTTTCATTGAAGGTCAAGATTTAATAACCAGAGCAATGGAAAGAATAATGCCTTTAGGAGAGTATTATTTGTTAACCCAAAAGGTACCCATTTAATCAAAACTGAAAAAGGAAAGAAAGGAAGAAAAGCTCAGAGTTGAGAATTTTAGTATAATCTGGACTTTATTGATGTCCTTCATTTACAATTTTTCTTCATTTCACTTTATTGTTAATTGACAAATTTATGGGGAACAGTGTGACATCAAGTCTTATATTAAAAAGGAAATATTTAAAACACATAACTCTAATGAGATATTTTCTTTCATTAGATAATCATCTATTGTGAAGTTGGTTTTAAATTTATAATCAATAACAAATAGAATGTTTTATAGTTATTCAGACCATAGTCTCTGTTGTCCCAAATCATGAAAAAAGCTCATTACTTTCAAATGTATAAATAGATTTATCATTATGCCTGATATTGTTTTCTTGTGTTACTAGAAAAGAGTGCAGATTTAACCAGTATGAAGTATGTACTATTCTATCGGTCATAAAATGTAAGGCTGAAAAGAAACATTGACACTTAGACTTTTAGAAACTTTATATAGTGGTCTGGGATCATGGGAATTTTTATCAACAGACTGAACATAGTGAAATAAATCTTGACTCTGAAACAGAATATTGCTCATACAGAATAGCAATTTGCATTTATTATAATAATAGCAGCCCACCAAGTGACTACTTAGAAATACCACATGTTCTTTATGCTTAAAATATTTTTACAAATATAAAATTCACATCAATTTTAAATAGTCATATATACATTACATAATAATAAAAGCAATGTGGTTATCATATCTATTATCTCAAAGAAGGTGATACCCTTATGCATTATCTCAAAGCCTCCTGATTTCTTTATTGCACAATGTTCAAAATCTTTTCTTCTACTTACTTTGAAATACACAATGCATTATCACTGACTATAGTAACCCTAATGTTCAGTAGAACACCAAATTTATTTCTCCTTTTGTACTCAACTCAGTAGAAAACAAACAAACATGCATACAAACAAACAAACATAAAAAGAGCTTGAATAAAATGTTCTAGAGAAGATTGAATAGACATTTCTTTAGAGAAGGCATACAAATAATTATAAAGTATCTGAAAAAATTTCAACTTTGCTAATCATTAGGGGAATGCAAATCAAAAGCACTTTGCTCCATATTCCTTACATTTTGGACTTTATTTTATCTAGAGTCATTTCCTTGCCAACCTTTGGCTGTAATTCTCATCTCCATCTGGAATCCTTTTTTCTCCTCACCACACCTCCACTGTATCTCTACTCATTGCTTAGATCCGAAACTAAACATCTCCATTACAATGAATTAGTTCTTCGGTGAAATCTAGATTTAGACATTTGCTTTTAAATAGAATACCTGGGCTTATGTCTTCACAATGTGCTATAGTTCAATGTGAATTACTTGTAAGTTAAATTAATTAGTGTTTCTAATTTCCAATACAATACATAGCTCATTTGCATTGAAATTATTTGACAAGACAATCAGTACACATGCTAATGGAAAAAGCACATGCTGAAAACCTAATAACTCTTAGAATAATTAAATGCATAAATCTACAAAAATGAATGACACTTTAGTACACTAAATACAGACAGAAAAGTTTTCCAAAACTAAAGATTACCATAGTTAAATTGAAGACACATAATGAAGTATAGGATATTTAATAATCTAGCAATGTTAGTATGTGGCAATTCACTAATATAAATGTTACATTAAGATATTAGTGATGATTTGTCATATTATGGGTTTTGAAGAAAACAACATGATTATGAAATTCTGTATAATATGTATTTGTATAATATTTATTAGAATAAAATTTTATTTTTCATTTTTTTAATGCTCACTTTCACATCTTTGTTCCACAGGATGTAAATCAGAGGATTCAGCATGGAAATCACAAGGGTATAGAATAGTGAGGTCATTTTGTTTTGATCTAGAGAGTAGGCAGAACTTGGTCGGAAATACATGAAGAGCATGGTGCCCTGGAAAATTACAACTACAGTTAAGTGGGAGGCACAGGTAGAGAGAGCTTTGAGCCTCCCCTCAGCAGAGTGGATCTTTAAGACTGATGAGATGATGTAGCCATAAGAGATAAGGACTCCAGAAATGGTACTCAGTTCAATGAAACCAAAGATGGTGAATATTACTAACTCATTGACCTGTGTGTCAGAGCAAGACAGTAACAGGAGAGGAGGGACATCACAGAAGAAATGATTAATCTCATTAGACCCACAGAAACATAAGCAGAATGTTAATGTTGTATGTATCAAAGCATCTGTCAGGCCTAACAGGTAAACCCCAGCCATGAGCAGTGAATGTACCTTGGTGGACATGTCTACTGCATAGTGCCAGGGGTTGCTGATGGCCTTGTACCTATCAAAGGCCATCACTGCCAGTAGCAGACACTCAGAATCTGCAAAGGTACAGAAGGTCAAGCACTGCAGAGCACAGGCAAAGAAAGGAATTGATTTGTTCTTGGCAAATATGTCAACCAGCATCTTGGGTTCAACTGCTGTGGAATAGCAGAGGTCCCAAAAAGAGAGGTGCCTGAGGACAAAAGTACATTGGTGTGTGAAGCTGTGGATCCACCCTAATTAAAATGATCATTCCGAGATTTAAAAGGAGAATAATGAGATAAACAACTAGAAATACAGGAAATAGAATCACTTTCATCTGAGAATTACTGGTGATTTCCAATAGAAAAAATTGAGTTAATGTTGAGCAATTTCCACTGTTTATTCCTCTTGGTTCTTGTAATAATCTGTTTTAGAAATCAATAAGGGAATAATAAATTAGGGAATGCTTTTTATGCATACATTAAAAATGTTATTATGAGGCATAACCTGATTTACTTTTTTACATTGTTTTCTTTATCCTCAGAAAATAGCCTACACAAACACAAATGTCACGGATAAGAAGCATTATCATATGTTAAAAAGAACCTGAAAATGTCTAACATAAGTATTTGATTAACTTTGCTTCCAAATTTATATATAATTTCTGAGTCTTTGACTTTTGACCTAACATAGTGAGGGGTCATTGGCATACATTGGCATTTGCATTGTGTTTCCTCTATTAATATTTGAATAAAAGTAGAAGAAACTTAAATTTGCATGTGCCACATGCCTTGGAGAATGATTTTGTAAAAGAGTGGATTTCTAAAATATGACTAAGTAAAAGTTTACAGTATTTACTTAAATGACAAATGAAGTCAGTTAAACTCACACAGGTCTATCAGGAAAACATCCTTGGTCATTACACTGAGGGCTTTTTACTTGAGTAAGATGTTATAATACTATTTACCTATACATCTGTCAAGACTTAATTTCTCATTAATAAGTCAAGTGATATTTTTCCATTACTCTTAAGCATAGACACTCAGAGACTTACCCAAGATGAGAAAGTCTGTCTGTCCTTATCTCTGGTGCCTGAATGATATGTAGATCACATTTTATTATTTTTTTAATTTTTTATAATTATAGATGGACATAATATATTTTTATTTATTTATTTTATGTGGTGCTGAGGATTGAACCCAGGGCCTCAAGCATGTGAGTCAAGCATTCTACTACTGAACTACACATCCAGCCAGATCACATTTTATTTTCACCTAGTGACTGTTGGGAGTTAAATCTCCTAAGCCACTGCATCACTTTTTTGTGTTATTCAAACATGATTAATTAGATTCTTGTCTGAGTATTTTCTCCTGAGAATACTGAAACAACTTCAGCAAAGACTGAACTTTTAATTCTTTGCCCTTGTCACAAAATTAATGAATGTCAGAAATGGACTTATTTAACATTCTTGCTTCAAGGCTCTCATGACCCTACCAGCTATCTAAAGAAACCAGACATGTAATAAAACTGAAATTCATTCCTTATTTGGTGGGTTCCAGGTCCTTCTTCTTTATGTCTAAGATTGTCTCCTGCACTACATTATAGACACATGGTACTCCACAGGCTACTTCTTTCAGTATTCATTGTCAGATCCCTCCTTACTACCACACCAACTGCCCTCATTTCAACTCACTGTCTCCACTACCCACTGGTCCTGTATCAAATATTTGTACATTTCATCATATGTGAGTACCTCTAAATTACCACAACTATTTGCACAGAGATTTGTATGAGTAAAGAGTGTGTAAATGTGTTTAAAAACATTTTAATGTTAGGTTGTAGATATTCAACAATCAGCAATGACTATATTTCAAGATTTATTCCTGCTAACTTAATTAACATGTAAAATGAGCTCATTTAAAAAAATAATGTATATGTGTATGATGTTTTCAAAGAAAACCCTGAGGTTTAATTTTTTTTTTCCAAAAATAACTTTTGCATACAATTATTTATAGTAGGTACTGGAAGTATAATTTTTAGTGCACACTCATTTTTCTTGTACAGCCACCAATGACTGTGCTCCCTCTTTCAGTCCTGCCAATCATCTTTGTCTTTGACTTTATTTGACTCGTTTGTAGATACAAAGATCTCCATCTTGCATTACATTCTTCCCACCATAAAAGTGTCTCTATCTGTAAATGTGTTCTTCAAGTACCTTTTCATTCAGCACTGAATTTATGAGTATTAATTTAGTTATTAATTTAATTATAGATCATTGTGGATATCATTCAAAATGCCATTTACTTTCATACATTATTCAACCTATTTCCCTATATAATATTAAACATACTATTTTTTCTATCTCTTAACAACCTCAGATTCTAAAAGTGAGATAAACGAGTAATCAGTAAACTTCTGGATTCCCATAAACATCATATTTGGACTCTAAAATGCCTATTCTCATTAGGTTTCTCACTATATATCTCCTTGAAAAAATTATTTTTGTTGCTTTAATGAAAAGGTATAGTCTTTTTGCAGAGATTCAGATTTCTGAGATGATGGAAATTGTCATCCAAGTCTCATTCACCTCTACACCTAGGCAAGATTCTCCCAGAGATTAAGTACAGAGGAGAGCAGTAGGAAAAGCTTTAAGATTGATGTATAATCTGTGTTATTATTTTTTACCTTGATACTTCCATATCATTAACTTTGTTTTGCAGAGTTTTTCCATATCACACAATTGTAAGAAGCACATACAACATAAAAATAAAAAATAAAAAATAAACCCTGTGCCCCAGGGTCTGTTCCATGTTCTGAGTGATATTTTATAATTTGTCAATGGCTCCAGAATGAACAGATTTCTATGTGTTGATTAATTATGTTGACTCTAATGTACAATTATATAATATATATGTAAAAGCATATTTTGTGTAATATTCTAATTTTAGTAAAATAAATGACAATTTTATATATGCAAAATTAATATAAGAGCTGATAAACATAAATATAAGGCTGTATATGTACATAGATAGTGCAAGTATTTCAGTGTCTTCTCAAGTCTTACCTGGAAGTAGCCTGGAATAATATTTCCTGAAACCTAGGCTGTACATTAAGCAAAACATAGTTTCAGGGGAGGAATCACTCTTGGTTCTTTAGCATAGTAAAGTATTTATTGGGTAAATCTATCTATCTATATTTCAAAATAACCAGAAAAGTAAAAACTTCCCAACACATAAAAATGATTAATTTTGGACATATATAAATGCTTATTGTTCTTATTTGATTAATACACATTAATTGTATACACCAATTAAATTACCATAATGGATCACACAAAGATGTATAATATTTTAAATAAAACTAAAATCACTAAAATGATATTTATTTGGGAAAAGAGTTCTGGTTATTTAGTGATGCATTTCAATCTCTTTTCTTGTTTCATTGTTATTCTTTGAATGATGGTACTGCTATAAACATGCTAAATCTACTGCCTACTGTAGAGGGTATTGGTGAGTCCATGTCCTAACTAAGAAATAGTAATTTTATACACCCATTAATCTGAAGACACTGACACATTTGTGCTACCAAGAGGATTACCATGCCTATTATTTTCTCTGTTGCACATTTGAAGAAATGGGAATTTTTCTTCATTTCAATCCATTTTCTTATCAGGTGATCCATTCCAGGTCTCCTGGGATGGATGACAATTTTCTTCAAGTTGCATTTGGCTTAGGAAAGACCTAAATTTGCCTTCCTAAACTTGACCCCCCATCAGTAAATGTAGTATAACTTCTCTCCAATGATTTCTTTAAAACCTGAGTAAAGCAGCCTCATTATTATTACTAAAAATTGAATGATTATATTTCTAAAGGGATTTGTAAATCATTGAAGGTGGATCTTGTGAATCATGAAAGAAAATGAAAGAATCTAAGAGATCAGAATTAAGCCAATTGAAAATCATTTGATTCTGAACTATGTCCTTGATGGTCATAGTTTCCCCTAAACATTAAATATTAGAGTGGCAGCTGTCTACCTGTGAGCTCCTTCCTTCAGAGAGCATCATCTGACCTTAAGTCATGGACCATTATTAATAAATTCAATGTATTGTACTTAACAAACATGAATTCACATCCACTGAGCTTCCATTTGGCAAGAATCAATGGTAAAATCTAATAACTTCTGCTGAACAATCATTGGAGCTAGGACACTTGTAGACTCAATTGCCAAGAACTGGTCAACTTCATTCTTTGGCTGTGATATAAATTTCTTGATCCTCCTCTACAACAATGAAGTAACTGTTTTTTTCCCCCCCAAATCTACTTAAAACAGTGCAATGGGTTTAATAGGACATTCTTGTTTTATAAAATAAATGGTAACATTTTTCCTAAAAATATAACTTCTTTACAAAATAGGGAAAATTCTTCAAATATTCTGGGAACACTGTATCATTTATTTCACAAAATATTTTATTATACTATACACAAGGCTTTACTAGGGATAAAATCAATAATAAAATCCTGAAATTACAATCTAATGCTGAGTAAATTTTACATTGAGAAAACTATTTGAAGTGTTATGTGCTCAGAGATAATATTTAATTATAAGAATAAAATTGATTTTCTTTCAATAAATGTGATAAATATACTTGTAATAAGGACCCAGATCAATAAACAGAGCAGTAACAGAATCTCTGAGTCTTCTGAAAGCTCCCTCTTAAGCCAATATGGTATTACATACAGGGAGTAATTGCTCTTGGAATTTAATGGAATATTTTAGTTTCATATTTTTTAACCATTTCTTAGTGGATGCCTACAGTGTGCACTGTTTGCACAGTTTTATCTGACATCATGTCTGCGAAATTCATAAAACTTCTTACTATACAGCTGTAGTAGACCATTGTCATCATTGTCATATTGTAAAGTGATGCTTTACACAAATTTATCACTTGTTTATTGCCGGGACTGTTGAGTTATTAATGGGGCTGCAGTCTAAAGCTACCCCCCTTTTTGGGCCCTAAAAGGGGTTTCTTTCTGCCTGCAGAAAGAATGTAACTTACCGGGCGAAGATGGGCTTAACGGGCAAAAGTAGTTGAGTGTCTCCTATCTGCCTGCTGGACAGATACCACGCCACACCCAGGGAGTTTTGTGTAGAAAGAGCAAGAAGCCAAAAAACTCAACTTTATTGGCAAGGTGCTGAACTTAAATAGGTCTAGAACTAACCAATCAACCAGCAGGGAGGTTCGGACTCTCACGCTACGTCATAGCCACACCCCTTTGCTTAGCCCCGGTCCTCCAAAGGGCGTGGTAAGCAGCCAAAGTCCTTCCCCTTGGCAGACATAAGTCCCAACAATTCCTCTTTTTTCGTTTTTTCAAAATGGGGTCTCTCCATTTTATATTTTAAAAATGGAATGTCGCATCTTGTAGGGTGTCCAACTCATTCGAGAGTGTGCCTGTCTAGGTTGATTTCTCCTCTCTGGGAAAAATCTTACCCGTCATTGGCTATCACTCTAGCACTTTAGGTGGACATACCTAGGGCCAGCAAGTGGCCAAGGGGAGCACACGGGACAGGACAGTCACCTTTGGGAAGGCTTGACAGGATGGCAAACCCCTGCATCTGTTAAGGACCATGGCCAAGCCTGTAGGGCTATAGCTCAGCGCGACAGCAGACCACATAGCTGTATCAATCTGGTTAGTTCTATAGGGCTAAAAGTGCACACAAAGACAATGACAATCAGGGATTTAACCAAAGGGAGAAAGTCCATCCATTTAGCAGGGATTTTATCAAAGGAGAAAGTCCATCCATTTAGCAGTCTAAAGGAAGCCTTCTGGCATAAAGTCCGGACAATTGTCACAGGAATGGGACTCTTCTCTTAGAGTCCAAAGGAAGCCGTCCAGCACAAAGTCCAGATAATTGTCATAAGATATAGCGCTCTTCTCTCAGAGTCCAAAGGAAGTCGTCTAGCATAAAGTCCAGATAATTGTCACAGGAATGGCCCAGTCTATCTTCTCTCATCGCAGAGGGTTGAGATACTGACAAAGAAGGAGTCCAAGATAGTGTTTTTGATGAATTTTGGAATGGATGTGATGAGAAGTTTAATCACAGCAGGACAGGAGATTTGTCACGGTGTTTTTATTTCTGTGGAAAAAAGAAAGGATCACTCCTCAAGAGCTTGTGCTCCTGGGTAGTCATTTTGGTCGGATTGGCAGTATTTGAGATCTCTGGCAGGTACCCATATAGGGTTTTGTTCTCCCATTGGGAAGACACATCCAAAACCTATGCCAGCACTTATTAACGGATCAGGACCTCTCCAGAATCTAGTTAATGGGTCTTTCCATCGGACCTCAACTTTTATATAAGGCGTTTGGTTAGACCAGTGTCTTTGAAACGCAGATAGAGGCTGCTGTTTGGAAAAATTTAAAATATTTAAAGTAAGCATAGCTGTTTTTAACTGGTCATGGGGGTTGCTTCCCCCATTTTGTTTTATTAATTGGTCCTTTAGGGTTTTATTATGTCTCTCTATGATGGCTTGTCCTTTTGGGTTATATGGGATCCCTGTGGTATGTTTAATATGCCAAGTTTGGAAGAACTTTTGTAATGATTTGCTCACAAAACAGGGTCCATTATCTGTTTTAACTTGTTTTGGCAATCTAAGAATAGCAAAGTATTGTAAAAAGTGACTTTCAGCATGTTTAGCCCTTTCTCCAGAGTGTGCCATGGCCCAACAAGCACGTGAATAAGTATCTATGGACATAAATATATATTTTAATTTTCCAAATGGCACATAATGGGTTACATCAGTCTGCCAGATAGCGTTGGGCCTTAGGCCTCTGGGATTTACCCCAGGGGACTGGAGAGGTGGGACTTGTAAGAAGGGCAAACAGGACTTACATGTCCTTACAATCTTTTTTAAATCTTTTATAGGAACTAAAGGAAATTTATGATGTAGTCCTCTCCAATTTAAATGAGTAAGGTTGTGAAGACCTTGGGCCAACTGAAGGTCTTGTTGATATGGGATTGTAACTGTTAATACACCTGTGGTGGCCAAACGGTCAGTGGCCTGATTTCCCTCAGATAGGGGCCCAGATAAGCCTTGATGTCCCCTAAGATGTTGGAGGAAAACAGGTTCATTACGCCCCTTTAACAGGGATCGAACCTGAATCATTAGAGGGGTGATAGGATTATTATCTATCTTTACATATGAGGCATTTAGAGTAGGTAATAGGTTAATTACATATAAACTATCTGAGAAAAGATTCATAGGCTCTTGGACATGGGTCAAGGCTAATGCAACAGCATATAATTCTTTAAATTGAGCAGAACCAGTAACTGCTTCAAAGTATTGTGTCCTTTGGCCTGAGGATGGGTGGAATACTATAACTGCTGACCCTTCTTTTCCTCCATCTGTGAAGACATTTACTGCCTTGGGGAGTGGCTTGATGGAAATAAGGATGGGGGGAGTCCACTCCAGTTTGGGAAAAGAAGAGGTCCATTTGGTTGACCCGTAATGACAGTCAACTTTTCCTAGAAATCCTTCTAAAGCATAGGAGAATCTAGGGTTGTTTCTCTGCATCCACTCAAAATCTGACAAACGGTAAGGAATTGTTAAAATATCTGGGTCTTTTTCATAATGCCTCAATGATGTATCTCTCCCTTTTATTATAAGATCTGCTAATTGATCTAATTGGGAATAAACTCGAGGTGCTCCTCCCACAGAGTAATGTATCCACTGTAAGGGATTTCCCATCTGGGTGACCACAGCTGTAAGGAGCTTAGCACCTGAGAAAATCCACAGATATAGAGGTTGCTTTGGTTGGTATCGAGCCAATTGGGTTGAATTGAGGGCATCTTGGACTTTTTGTAATATTGACAGATGACTTTCTTTTAGTAAAATCACATCAGAGGGGGATTTTCTCCATAGCAACTCAAAGAGAGGTAATAAATCCTCAGTAGAGATATGAAGCCATGGTCTTAACCAGTTTAGCTCTCCTAATAGCTTCTGTAACTCTGCCAAGAAATAAGATTTTTGAATGACTAGTTGAGGTTTGAGAGGACAAACCAAGTCTAGGCTAAGTTTTGTCCCCAATATTTTAAAGGGAGGAATAGTTTGTATCTTATCATTGGATATGTGTAACCCTCCTTTTTCTAAGAGCTCTCGAAGGGTTAAGTAAGCTGAGTTTAGTTGTTGGACATCAGCAGCTCCCAGGATGATGTCATCCATATAAACATATAGGGTGAGCTGTGATTTTCTCATTAATGGTGACAGAAGACATGAAACATAATATTGACAAAAGACTGGGCTGTTAGCCATACCTTGAGGGAGAACTATCTATTCATATCACTCATCTGGCTTCTGAAAGTTGACTGAGGGGACAGAGAATGCAAACTTTTCATAATCATCTGGATGAAGAGGTATTGAAAAATAACAATTTTTAATATCAATAACAATTAAGGTTAAATTTCTTGAGATAGAAGGGATCCAGGGGAGGCCACGCAGAGGCGTGCCAACAAGAAACATCCTATCATTAATTTTTCGGAGGTCTTGTAACATTCTCCATTTCCCTGTGGCCTTTTGTATAACAAAAACAGGACTGTTCCATGGGCTAAAAGAAGGTCTAATGTGTCCTAGGGCTAACTGTTCTTGGACAATTGCCCTTAAATGGTTTAGTTTTTCAGTAGGAAGGGGCCACTGCTCCACCCAGATTGGGGGGCCATCTCACCATTGAATGGCAGGAACTTGGGGAGCATTGGCCCTTAGGATTGGGGGTGAGACCCTATTTGATGATTGGAAGTTTTTCTCTCCGTATCTTTAGTTAACATATCATTTTGAAGCTCTCTATGGGTTGTAGTAATGTAAGCCTCAGCTTCTCCTAAGATGTCTTGGCCTAATAAATTAGAAGTTAATCCAAAGGCCACAAGGGGACGAACTTCCCCTTGGTTTCCATCTATATCTCTCCATCTAAGCCAATTTCTGGTCTCTTCTGAATGAGTGTTTCCACCTACTCCAAGTAACTGAGGCCCTGGAATTAGTTCTCATTGGGGTGGAATTTCTTCCTTCCTTAGTATAGTACGATCTGCCCCAGTATCAATTAAGCAACGAAATTTCTTTCCTGATATATAAATATCCATCTTTGGTCTAATCCCTGGAACAATAGGAACTGTCCAATGGACCTTAGGGGAACTGTGAGCAGGGGAACCTCCTTGGTGTAACGGGGCTGGAGGCTGCCCCTTCAGGAGTTTAAAGGTTTCCCCTGAATATCAAATTTAGACCTGCAATCCTTTTTCCAATGATATCCTCTTTTACACCTAGGACAAAGTGTTCTAGGGGCAGCTGGACTTTGAGTCTGGCCAGGGGAACATTCTGGAGGCCGACCAGGGCCATTGGGGCAGTCTTTTTAAAAATGGCCCTGTTGTCCACACTTAAAACAGGCTCCTTTTCCATTTAAAACTGTTGCTAATACTTCAGTGTGGGCATTAAGGGCATTGGTCAATATTTGAGACTGGTGAGTTGTCGAACTCACACCTTTGGTGGCAATAATGCATCTCCCCATAGATCTACCTTTTAACTCAGCACAGGCCAGCTTGTGATCTGCAGTCATTCCTTCCCAAACTAACACTTTTGCAAATTGGTCCCTCATCGTACCAGGTGGAAGTTTCCTTTGAAGGCTTTTTTCCACTCTCTCAATAAATGTGGCCAGATCCTCATTAGCTTTTTGAGTGAGTTATTCCAGCTATAGGAGGCTCTGTAGGGCCTTCCTCTAGCTTCTTCCATGCTGCCAGCCCTAAAGCTCGTACTTGCTCTCGGTAAGGAGCTGGTAATGCTGCTTGTTGAATGTCTGTGGCATATTGGTCACTAGTTCCTGACAGCATCCCAAAAGTTATTGGTATGGGAGGATTTGCAGCTTGGTTCCTCTCAGCCTGCATATGGCATTCATCAGAAAAATCTTCTCTCGGATTTAAATTAACTGGAAATGCCATTACAGGTGAAAGCCCACCAGAGGGCGCTAGCAGCTGCTGTGATATTGGTGCCTCTTGGTACAGCGGTGGGGCAGAAGGCTCAGCAGGGGCTGGCTCATAAAATGGTGGATCCCGCTCACAAGGTGGTGAGCCATGTGGCCGGTGGCCTTTGTCCTCAGGGAATTTCTTAGAGCTCTCTAAGGGAGGGGCTGTAATTTTTTCTAATTCCCCGGAGCGAGATTTCTTTGTTTTTAGGGATTGGTTAAGCTTCTCCAAATCCGCGGCCCGGGAGGGATTGTTTATTTCTTCGGACCGGGAAAGACTAGATATTTTATTTTCCCGCAGGGCCTGCTCTGTTACCTCAACTCGTATGATCTGAGGTGCCTGCTCTGTGGCCTCTGCAGATTCTTTTGCTGTCTCCAAGAGAGAGCATGTTTTTAGGGCGGATAGAGTTGGATAAACTCCCGGAGGCGGGACTTCCCCGTATTCATTTTCTCGCTCTCTTAAAATTTGTTCCACTTTGCGCCACGTTTTCTAAGAATTAAAATCAGACTTTGGGAGCCAGGGAGCCGCCCGTATTAATGAATTCCAAATATTTTCAGCTTGTGTATCAGAAATTTGGAGACCTTGCTTTCTTAAAATACACTGCCATGCCTCGAGGGCTGGGTCTTGAGATTTTCTAAATATTAATGCTTGCCCCATAATAGAGGGTATTTTTGTCAGAGATAGACGCTGCTTCTCTAACCGTGCTAAGCCCACTGATAATATTTGTGCCCCACGTTGGGCGCCAACCTGCCGGGACTGTTGAGTTATTAATGGGGCCGCGGTCTAAAGCTACCCCCCTTTTTGGGCCCTAAAAGGGGTTTCTTTCTGCCTGCAGAAAGAATGTAACGTACAGGGCGAAGATGGGCTTAACGGGCAAAAATAGCTGAGTGTCTCCTATCCGCCTGCTGGACAGATACCACGCCACACCCAGGGAGTTTTGTGAAGAAAGAGCAAGAAGCCAAAAAACTCAACTTTATTGGCAAGGTGCTGAACTTAAATAGGTCTAGAACTAACCAATCAACCAGCAGGGAGGTTCGGACTCTCACGCTACGTCATAGCCACACCCCTTTGCTTAGCCCCGGTCCTCCAAAGGGCGTGGTAAGCAGCCAAAGTCCTTCCCCTTGGCAGACATAAGTCCCAACAATTTATCTACTGTATTGTTGATAGGAGTTGATTTGTTTTCTCATTAATTTTATTGTGCATATTCTCATGCATTTCTTTGGGTAGAGACATATGTTAATTTATCTTTTGTACAGAAATAAGGATCAGTAATGTTTGTGTGTGGTTGTACAGAAAGATCGCACTTCATCTCATCATTTTTTTTTTTTTTTTTTTTTTTTTACCTGACAGAGGAGTAGTGATGATGCCAAGTATGCAGGATGATTTTCATAAGGTTGAACATTTTGAAACACTGCCCTATTAACTAGCTTCTTAAAATTTAGAATTTCATAGATACGTCATGTTAGTGGATATAGAACTTTATTGTTCTTCATTTTTGTTGTGGTGTCTTGGGTAAGCATCCCCAAGGTCCATGTGCAAAGACTTGGTCTTCATCCCATGGTGCTATTGGGAGGTGCTGGATCCTGTAAGAGCTGAGGCCTATTTGGATGTTTTCCAGTAATGTACAGAGTACAGTTGATGGGGACACTGGCTCCCTAGCCCTTCTTCTTTCTTGCTTTTTTGGCTTCCCACAAATGATTGCTTCTCTACAGGTCCAAAAGCAAAGGGAATAAAACCCCCAAATCATGAGCCAAAGTAAAACTTTTCCCCTTAACATTAATTACCTCAGTTACATTATTATTATAATAGAAAACTGAGTTACAAGGTCATTTTCTAAGAATAAAGAATATAACATACTGAAATAAATCCTTTCCGACCTACAGATTCTCAGTTTGCAATTGTCAAAATGAGGTAAAACTTTGGGAATTTCTGTAACACACCTCTAGCATTTCAGAGGAATAAATAAGAATAAAGGGGAAATTCCTTTTCCTTGCAGGAATTCCTTCTCTTGTAAATATTTGAATATCCAGGAATCAAAAAAACATCCAGCATATTTCTTGTTGTTGATCTCCTTCTTCTTACTGCAAACCCAGTAACGGCATTTTAATTGGACTGGATTCCCAACTTCACACACTACTGTATTTTTCCTAAGCCACCATCTGCTCTTTGAATAACTTCTGCTGAACAACCATTAGAGCTAGGATACTGTTAGGCTCAATTGCCAAGAACTGGTCAACTCCATTCTTTGGCTGTGCTATGCAGTTCTTGATCCTCCTCCACAACAATGAAGTAACTGTCTTTTTTTTTTGTTTTTCCCCAAAAAAAACTATTTAAAAAGTGCAATGGGTTTACATATAATAGAATCATAATTTATAGAGACAGAATGAGACATCTAGAAAAAACATTGCAAATAATCTATATTAAGTCTCTGTTATGTAAAAGAGTGAAAATTTTTACCCGAGTTTACTGGGAGGCCACACTTATCCCTTTTGCCTAAACCTCACACATTTCAAACAACGCTTTCACCATTTTATTATGCAATTTGAGCTGTTGCAACAAAATTCCATAGAAGTGTTGGCTTGTAAACAACAAAAATTTATTTTTTAGAGTTCTAGAGACTAGAAGTCTAACGTTTAGACTATCTGAGATTCAGTGTCTGGGGAGAGCCTTCTTTTCTGGTTCAGAGACAGCCCTGTTTTCACTGACTTCCATGGCAGAAAGGAGCAGGGAGATCTCCTGGCCTGTTTTATGAGGGCACCAATCCCATTATGGAGTACCCTGCAGTCATGAATTTATCACTGCTGGAGGGTGATAGTATTATCATTTGGGGATTTATGGTCACGACGCTTGGGTGAAAGATAAAAGAAATATAACCATGTATAGAATGCACAATTTCAAAACATCAGGAGTTAATTCAGAAATTATTATTTTGTGGAAATACATGTCTTTTTTAATAAAGCAAAAATCCTTTGTAGGTATTTTCTCTCATGATATAATTTCCTGACTGTGACTATACTCATATTACCTAGAAAGCAGAGGTACTTAAGGGCTTTACCAGGATTTTGAAACATTTAATACAGAGATGACTCACACTTGCAGCTCTAAAACCTGAGATAAGCCTTGATTTTATCTTCTGTAGTTTTAATGGATAACCAGAAGTATCTGTATGTGTTCCCCAATCTTTCAAATAGTGACCGTGTCCATATTTCTTCAAAAAGCTGACTTGGTACATGAGCCCTCAGACAACTAGAGCAGAGAAAGATGAAATGTCAATTATCAAAGACCCACAGATGGGAGCTCTTTACTTCTGGGGAAATGCATGTCCATGTCTTTATAGAGTTATTACCTCAGTATTGACAACTATTTTATATACTTTCTTAAAATAAGAGCCTGTGTGTATGTTTCACAAACCATAACCTTGGTTAATTTTGCTTTTTTAAATATCTAGCAAACACTCAAAATGCTTTTTTTTTTGGTCTTTTATTTTATTTTTTCTTTGTTTTCCCACTCTGTGCCCCAGGTGCAAGGCTAGTGATTTGGATAACAGGGTGGAAGTTTGATACTTGTTGCTGCCTGAAGCGGAAACCGCCTTGGAGCAACGAACGCCGCAGGAAAATTCGGAGGCAGGATGAAAATGAAAAAAAGGTCTTTTATTCTTCTTCTCTCTCCGGCTCCAGCAATCACTCCAAACGCTCTAACTCCAACCACCACCTTCTTCTTCTTCCCACACACACTAACTAAACTCACCCAGTTATATACATATCGCTTTAACAAGGACACGTGCTTACAGCTCGAGCTTACAGGTGCGTCACGCAGTGTTCACGGGCATACAAAGATTCTTTGGATAATGTATTACTATCAGGTGGAAACTAGAACATCTTTTATGGCTCTCAGCTAACCGCAATCTTTAGCTATCTCCTTGATTATAGGCTCCTTCAGATACTTGATCAAAATATGCTCAATTCTTATACTGGAGATATTGCCTTAGAAAAAGGGCTAAATCGCTTAGCAGGTTCTATGTTACAGAGAGAGAGAGAGAGAGAGAGAGAAAAGGGAGAGACATTGGGGGGGGGGTGCTGTGGGGGGAGACATTGGGAAGAAATCAAAGAAAAACTTCCAGAAGGTGATGAGGACCTGAATGTTGTAAATTCCAATGCACACATATACTGATACTTACCAAAGCTCTTTTTCTTTTCTTTTCTTTTCTTTTCTTTCTTTCTTTTTTTTTTTTTTTTTTTTTTTACATCCCAGACTGTTTGGATTCTTCAGTGGTATTGACCTACATACCTTAAAACTTCTCTATTATCAAATCATCCACTAGAATCCCTTCCACTCCCCAATGCAAGTATTTTCAGATCTGAGAGCCCAAAACCCATGGCAGGAAGACATTTTTTTTTTTGCACTCTGAATTTGCATATTCCCCTGTGGATTATATCTCATTGTATTTTTTATATACTGTTTTGAAGTCATTGGGAATTTTTTCTGTGCTCAGTTAAGTAATGTCTGCTACTTCAATAGAATATAAAAGTAACTTGTAAATAAGCTACTGAATATACAGTGGCATGCAAAGTGATTAAATGTGAAAAAAGACAATTAGCAAAAACATTTTCTAAATTTTGGGAAAATTGAATTTGAATGAAACATTTAACATATAAAATGTTATAACTTGAAAGTCTCAGAGACATTAATTCAAGAGAAATAATGAAACATGACACATGGAAATCTACAACCTTTTCTTACAATCATACCTTAATACAGATACACATTTTACTACATTAAATTATGTAATACAATTTTTGTTACTTCCATATCATGAAACACAATTTTGAATAAACAATCACTTAAAATAAATATGCATATTATAAATAGAGACATTATTTAAAACCACCCTTTGCTTTTAAGTTTTTGCAGGGCCTCTTTCACATCCTTGTTACTTAGGCTATAAATCAGGGGGTTCAACGTGGGAATGACAAGAGTGTAGAACAGTGAGCTCACTTTATCTTGATCTAAGGAGCAAGAAGAACTTGGCTGGAAATACATGAAGTGTATAGTGCCCTGAAAAAGTACAACTGCACTTAGGTGGGAGGTGCAGGTGGAGAAAGCTTTGAGCCTTCCCTCAGCAGAGTGGATCTTCAAGACTGATGAGATGATGTAGCAATAAGAGACAAGGACTCCAGATATGGTACTCAGTTCAATGAATTCAAAAATAGCAAATAATTCCAGCTCGTTGATTTGTATGTCAGAACAGGAAAGAAGGAAAAGTGGAGGTAAATCACAGAAGAAATGATTAATCTCATTAGACTCACAGAAACATAAGTGGAATATTAATGTTGTGTGTATCAAAGCATCTGCCAAGCCTATGATGTAAACCCCAGCCATGAGCAGTGAACGCACCTTGGTGGACATGTCTACTGCATAGTGCAAGGTGTTGCTGATGGTCTTGTACCTATCAAAGGCCATCACTGCCGGTAGCAGACACTCAGAATCAGCAAAACTACAGAAAGTCAAGAACTGCACAGCACAACCAAGGAAAGAAATTGATCTGTTCTTGGCAAAAATGTCGACCAGCATCTAGGGTCCAACTGCTGTGGAATAGCAGAGGTCACAGAAAGAGAGGTGGCTGAGGAAAAAGTTCACTGGTGTGTGAAGCTGAGGATCCACTATAATTAAGAATATCATACCAAGGTTTGCCAGAAGATTAATGAGGTAAGCCAGGAGAAACACGATGAAAAGGGTGACTTTGAGCTGAGCATTACTAGTAATTCCCAAGAAAATGAATTCATTCAAGGATGAACAATTTTCCCTGTCCATTCTTCTCCTCTCTTGTTCAAATGTTCAAAACAAAACAAATATTTGATTCCTTCTTTTTTACCAAAATATAAATAGGACAGAACACCTTTCATATCTGTAATTTTTTATCCTAAAGAAAATCAAGTCATGTGTTCTATTCTAAAAAAAGACATTGTATGCTTTTTGCTTTTTTATTTTAATTTGTGATTGTTCGTGAACCTTCATTTTATTTGTATCTGTAACTTTTTTATTTTTTTTATTTGTTAGTGTACATGCATCTGTATTTTAATTAATTTTTAAAAATACTTTTCATGAACCCTTGGATTTTTTTAAATTGTTGATAGACTTTTATTTTATTTATTTATATGTGGTGCTGAGAACTGAACCCAGTGCCTCACACATGCCAGGTAAGTTTGCTACTGCTGAGCCAAAGCCCCAGCCCTTAATTTTTGTTTTGTTTTGTTTTGTTTTATGTTGTGCTGAAGATCAAACCCAGTGCCTCATATGCACCTGGCAAGCACCCTACAACTAAGCAACAACCCAGCCCTGTAATTTTTTTATTCTAAGAAAAATATCAAGTTGTGTTTTACTCCACAACAAGACATTTTATGCTTTTGACAGTAAGACATGAATATATAGCAGGAGAGAAATTTTATAATTAATGAGGTACATGACTTTCTACATCTTATTATCTCTGGATCTTACCTTTCCTGTTTTAGAAGAAAAAAAATTGATACACTAAAATTTCTATAAAATTTAAAATAATATTTAATAAACACAGTCAGATGTATTAGTGTTTAAGCAGTTATACAAAGTATTAAATATTTGATATGTTTATAAAAATTTATCTAGATGTAAAAAAAAGTTGCAATTTTTACAAATCAAAAGTAGTGATAGGTTTTTAAGAACACTGTGTGAGTTCTAGAAGCAATGAGTACTATGCCTGATCTGTGTGCTCTTTCATATTTGATGAGACACAATATAAAAGTATTTTTTCTTTTCTTTCTTTTTTTTTTGGCGGGGGGTACTGGGGATTGAACTCAGGGGCACTCAACCACTGGGCCACATCCCCAGCCCTTTCTTGTATTTTATTAGAGAAAGGGTCTCACTGAGTTGCTAAGTGCCTCGCCATTGCTGAGGCTGGCTTTGAACTTGCGATCCTCCTGCTCAGCCTCCCAAAGTGCTGGGATTACAGGCTTGCGCCCTGCATTTTTTTCTTTTCTTTCTGAGAAATATATTAGATTGACATAAGGCTCAGTGCCTATTTGTAAATATAATCTGCAGAGAAAGGGAAGTCCTCCTGATCATTGAAAAAATAAGGCTCAAACAGAAATTATGGAACCCTCATAATTTAACAGATAAACTTGCATTATATCAGGTTTATAGAATGACATATTTATTTAAAAAATGAAAATGGGATGAGGGACAATTAATAGTCAAACATATGTAGGATTCTTTTCTTTAAATGTATTTGTATTTATGAATATGTAATCTTTGCGCATGTGTGTAGGATTTTTATTTTTTTATTTTTTTCAAATTTATTTTTTATTCTAAGTTGTTAGAAATGGGAGTAGAATGTATTACATTTCATATTATACTTGTAGAGCACATTTTTACATATCTCTGGTTGTTGTATTGAGATATGTGGACAGTAGAGAATGGATATATATACATATATATATTTTATTTGCATGCTTTCTTATTACTGTGGTGCTTCTATGATCAATTGATCAAATGATCAAACAAAGTTTAAAAAACTTTATGTTCCTACACATATCTACACAATGATAAAGTAAGTAAAGTCTTGCTTGCGATCCTAGATATAAGTAAAATAAGTATAATGTTATCTTGTGTATACTATCACGTTCACTCAAGTTTCCAGTTCTTAGAATAATACAATTTTTTAATCATTAGATTGCAGAATTTATGAAACTACATAAGAAGTCATAACTTATTCATTTACAAAACTCTCTCTTTTTTTTTCAAAACTGTAATTCTTTTTAACCATATAGTTTTAAAATTTGAAACTCAGGAGTTTACCTGAAATGAGCCGTTCTTTGGTAACTGAGCACTGAGCAGATACCATTGTATTATAACAGACAGCATATGGGACTTAAACTCTCTGAAGCTACTTCCCTCAGGTTTTGAGATATGCAACCATGTGATTACATTTCTGTTTCTGTGTTGTCCCCTGTGAATACATGAACATCCTTAGTAAATGTTAAAATGAAATCTTGAAAATAGTCACTGAATGGTATATGTCAGAATGAAAACTGCAAATTAATTTATCCTAAGGAATATATAGAATGTGCATATTTTACCTTATAAAATATAATCTGCATCTTCCTTGTCCTGCTGAAGTAGACTCAATAAAACTAATAGTCTTTTATTTAATCATTTCCAAACACTTTCTGTGGTTCATCTTTTCTTTTTTCAGCACTATCCTTGACCATGTAAATACTTTTTATTGAGCTGTAATTCATATATTATACATTTCACACTTTAAAGTAAGCTTATCTGTGGATTTGACTATCTTTGGAAGGCTGTGCACTCTTTACCCTCCATTTGCAGAACAGAACATTTTTCATCCCCTCTGCAGGAAACTCAGGCTCATTAGTGGTCACTCCACTAGTCCTTCCCCTCAGTCCCTGGCAGCCTATATCTACTTTTTGACACCATGTGTTCACCTAATCTGGACATCAACTGTAAGAAAACTCACATACTATGTGGACTTTTGTGTTGC
The DNA here is from genome assembly GCA_025594165.1 of Tamias sibiricus. Taxonomy (NCBI): domain Eukaryota; kingdom Metazoa; phylum Chordata; class Mammalia; order Rodentia; family Sciuridae; genus Tamias; species Tamias sibiricus. The sequence continues at coordinate 19,816,381 of CM046657.1, read as the reverse complement.
CTTTTCAATTGTTTTACCAGGTTTTTGAAACCTATCCTTTGCATATCAAGTAACAGAATTTCCTTCCCTTTCACAGCTAAATAATTTTTAATGGGGGGGGGGGGGGTATAGTACATTTTAGTTGCCCTTTCATCAATTTCAAGATATTCAAGTTGTTTCTGTGTTTTATCTGTAATAAATAGTAATGGTGTGGACATTCATGTTCATGGAAGCTTTAAGGGTCACTTTTCACCCAGTATTATCATAATCCCATTTCCCGTCCACATGCCATCTATCCAAATTTCTCTGATTGTATGACTAATTCACATTCTCTACTTTTAGTACTTGTTATGGTGTGGATGTAAGGTGTCCCCCAAAAGCTCTTATGTGAGACATTACAAGAAGTTTTAGAGGAGAAATGATTGGGTAATCAGTGAATTAATCCCCTGGTGGGATTAACTGAGTGGTAACTGAAGGCAGGTAGGATGTGGCTGGAAGAAGTGGACACTGTGGGCTCTGTTTGGGGTGCATAGTTTATATCTGTTCAGTGGATTCTCTTTCTCTGTGCCCTGATCATCATGTGGGCAGCTTCCCTCTGCCATACTCCTTCTCCATTCTGCCTCACCTGAGTCCCAAAGAATGGAGCCAGCCTTCTATGGACTGAGACTTTTGAAACCCTGAGCCTTCAAATAAACTTTTCCTCTTCTAAAATTGCTCTTGTCAGGTCTTTAAGTCTCAGCAGTGAAAAACCTGATTAAAACAGTACTTTCATTTTAAATTAAGCATAATTTATTCAGTTAAGAATAAAGTTTTAGGAATAAAATTCATGTTTCCTTTTTTCATATTCCCTACAGTCATTAGTAAAAGTATTTGTAAAGGTATTTGTTAAGTATTTGCTGTTAGCCGGGCGTGGTGGCGCACGCCTGTAATCCCAGCACTTTGGGAGGCTGAGACAGGAGGATCACGAGTTCAAAGCCAGCCTCAGCAATGGCGAGGCACTTAGCAACTCAGTGAGACTTAGCAACTCAGTGAGACCCTGTCTCTAAATAAAATACAAAAAAGGGCTGGGGATGTAGCCCAGTGGTTAAGTGCCCCTGAGTTCAATCCCCGGTACCACAAAACAAACAAACAAACAAACAAGTATTTGCTGTTAACTATTTTAGCCTGTTTGTAATGGATTATACTGCAAAAAAGTAGAAGCACACTGCCCTTGAATTTTTTTATACTAGGATTTTTTATACTAGTAGTATACATATGTGTAAAAATTATTCATTTAAGAATTATGCATGAATAATGATTTGTCGAAATATAGCAGAGTTCTGCATTTTTCTACAAATGATTTAGTTTACTGATATCCACATTCATTCTTCACAAAATTGAGAATTACTGATAGTTGACCTTGATATTTTGCAAAAATCCTCCCAGAAAAAAAAGTAATATACTTCTCTATATTTCTTGAATCTTGTTCTACCAAGAACAAGATTAATTATATTGGGCTACTTCAAAAGGTCGCAGAAGTCGCCCTGCATTCACAATGTCTGACCCTGTTACTCTCCTTCTATTATATGTGCTATTCAAGTACTGTTTTATTCATTGGCTTCAGTAGATATGTGCACAGCAAAAAACGGAAAATAGATTACACATATGTTCCTTAACTAAAAATGTTGAAAGGTAAAAATAAAATAATTTAAAATGCGAACTTTCAGAATTCTACATTGGTCAAAGACTGTGTGGTCATATTTAAGATGGCTACACGCTTTGAACACATTTCTCTTAGAGACATGTGGCTCTTTATTCTCCCCTTGGCATTTTGCTGTCATTTAATTGACTCCACCAACAAAAATAGTACAGATAGTTCTATGGCATGCCAGTTATATCCTTTCACAAATTAGGTCTTTCAGCCATTAACTGCTGACAAGACAAATAAAGTTGAGTGTACACCATGTGACCTGCTCTGAAACTACAGGGGGAGGGAAAGAGAATGAGATGATGGTTTTTTTTCGCCCTAATCACCATGGTGTCAGTTATGAGGCAGTAGCCTAGACTGATCGTCAGCTGAACACCACAGAGTGACCACAGTCAACATGAGGAAGAGCAGAAAAGTTGCCCCTCTCGTGGTTATTTTAACATATATTCCAGGATAGTAGTTACATAGCAAAAGATAACTGAAGTGGTATGGATTGAATATATTCAGAGAGAAACATTTTTAATGCTTTTATCAGTGCATTACAGTAATACATAAATATGGGGTTCATTTTCATATAAACATATATGCATGGAATATAATTTATTCCATTTTAATCCCCAGGGCTTCTTTCCCTGTCCTTTTGGCTGCCCTTATTCCCCTCCAACTGGTCTTCCTTCTATTTTTAATTTGTTAATTGGTGCTTTATAAATATACATAAAGGTGGAATTCCTGTGGTATCCATGCATTTAAATTAGAGGGAGATATGTTGGAATAATTATTAAGTGCTTAAAATTACCCAGATATTATTCTCAGTAATTAACTGTTAATTCAGTGAAACATCTAAAAATTAATGATCACCATTTTGCATGTATTTTAAATGAAGAAGAGAATTATTAAGTAACATGTTAAAAATTCAATTAAGTAGCCAGATACCAAGATGGCATGCAAGTCAAGGAAAGCTGGCTTCTCTCATTTAGTAATCTCCCCTTGTGAAGGAGATGTCCTACACATCACACCTGAACACCATTCACACTTTTTATGAAGCATTTACTTTATTCATGTAGACAACATGATACAACTCACTTTAACATAAAGCCCACACTAATAATAATTTAACAGTCTATTACATAAAAACAATTTTTTAAACTTTTTTTTTTTTTTTTTTTTTTTTTTTTTGTGGTACCGGGGATTGAACTCAGGGGCACTCGACCACTGGGTCACATCCCCAGACCTTTTTTTTGTATTTTATTTAGAGACAGGGTCTCACTGAGTTGCTAAGTGCCTCGCCGTTGCTGAGGCTGGCTTTGAACTCGCGATCCTCCTGCCTCAGCCTCCCAAAGTGCTGGGATTACAGGCGTGCGCCACCACGCCTGGCTAATTTTTTAAACTTTTTAATGTTCACTTATAACTTGGAATTATGAAATGCATTTGACTGAATTTAAAACAAGCTATACCCAAATAGAGGTGTAGCTCAGTGGTAGAACACTTGCCTAGCATGTATGAGACCCTGGGTCCTATCCCAGCACCTCCACCAACAAAAAGGTGTTTGATAAAGTCTCAAGGCATTATCACCATGGTGTCAATTATGAAGCAGTAGCCTAGACTGATTGTTAGCTGAGCACCACAGGGTGACCACAGTCAACAAGAAGAAGAGCAGAAAAGTTGCCCTTTCAAAGGTTATCTTAACATACGTTAAATTTCTGGTTTTAAATTATTTTAACTTTCAACATTTTTAGACAAGGAATATATGTGTGATCTCTTTTCCATTTTTTGTTATACACATATCTACTGAAGTCAGTGAATAAAACAGTACTTGAATAGCACATATATAAAAGGAGAGTAGCAGGTCAATCAGACATTGTGTCTTTCCTGGTAGAGTTGTAACAAACTCCTGATAAGAATTTCTGCTTGAAAACTTGGCTTAATCTTGAAGCACATATCTCACAGGAAACCATCCTTTATCTTAAAGCTTTCTTAGTTACACCTTTTACATCATTATTCCTCAAACTATAAACCAATGAATTTAGCACTTTGATGATAATGGTGTAGAACACTGATAATTTTATCCCTTTCAGGTGAAAGGTACAGGTAGAGAAGGTTTTCTTCCTCCCACCAGCAGAGCAGATCTTTAAGACTGAGAGAAGGATGGAAAAGTAGAAGGTGATGATGATGATGAAGCAGATTATCTTCACTGAGCTGCCATATGTGGAGAGGAGACACTCGTTAACTGATGTCTGTGCAGGAGAATTTTAGCAGGGACGACTGTGGTCACAGAAAAAGTGGTTAATGATATTTTTGTCACAGTACTTCAAAATAAAGGCAAAAGATGTGTGACCCAGGGAGCTAATGTTGCCTCCAATGAAGGACAAGATGATCAGCCATGTGCAGATGCCTGTGACATCACGCCTGTGTAGAGTAAAGGGTTGCAGATGGCCATGTAGCAGTCATACGCCATGGCAGCCAAGATAAAAGGATTCAGTATCTGAAAAAGTGCAGAAACATAAAACTTCAGGGCACACCTATTGTAGGAAATAGATTTGCTCTCAGAGAGGAGATTAATCAGGGTCTTGAGCACAATGACCGAGGAATAACAAAAAGAGCAGGTTGCTGAGGAAAAAATGCAAGGCAGTTTGAAGGTTTGGATCAGTCCTGATTGGCAGCAATCAATCCAGTGTTACCCATTAAAATCATACCACATAGTATGAGAAATACAAAGAATATGAGAAATAGGACAATCTGCAGTTCAGGGCAAGTTGGAAAACACAGTACAATAAACTCAGTGACCAAGGAATGGTTTTCACCTGTCAATTTCAACCTCTTTATTCCTTTCCTTTTATGATAATTCTAATATCCTAAAGTGTTGTATTGATGGAAAGAGAAAAATAATTCAATACATTTATAAATTATTTTATTAAAACAAAGATACAATCACATAAAGACACCATGCCCTAATTTCTGTCAAACAGAAACTCTAAAAGATATACCAAAATTTATTAGTTAAGATTTCATGGTGGCATGTTTATTTTATTTGTCTGATTAGTAACAATATTTACCAATGGATACTTGGTTTCCCATTTGCAGGGATCAATGTATAATTTAGCTTACATTTTTAATTCAGTATGAATTGGCTGAGAGAATTGAATGAATTATATATTAATGCATGGATAAAACAAATGCTATGTATATGCTATGTATATATGAAATAAATTAAAGTGTGTGAATTAGAATACTAGTTAAAGAATAGTGTGCTATTCTTTTCATAATTTATTAAACAGATACTAATATGATGCATCTTTTAAAATTGTGAGTGCAGTGGTGTAATTAAACATATTCTAGCTAATTGTGTTTTAAAATGTATATGAATTAGAATTAAAACTAATGAGAAATCCAGGTGTGGTGGCCCACACCTGTAGTCCCAGTGATGTGGTATGCCAAGGCAAAATGATCATTTGAAACTTTGGGTTTGAGACTAGACTGGGCAACATAATGAGTTTCCATCCCAAAACACACAAAGGAAAAAACTGAGAAAAATAGACATCAATAAACATCAGGTGTGAGCATGGATCACACATTTACTAGAAACAGATTTGTAGTCTTTATAATACTTTTAATATATTATCTAATAATTCAATTTAGAGAAATGTAAAAGAGAAAAAAGAAGGCAGGAAAGTGAAGTTAGAGAAATAGAGTAAACCATGGGCCTTTACATTTAAATGGATTTAAGAAAACAATCAGTCAAAATACTAAGATTCAATAAAATCTCCCTGATACCATAACAAGAATATCATAGGTTAGAAAATAAATTAATTCAAACTAATAAGTAGGCAATCGTGCATTTGTTCTTTCATTTGTGACAAAAAAGTGAATTTAAGCAAAAAGTGTTTTAGTAGCCTATCGCTTCAACCACTAAACCACCTCATTGTTTCAAAAGGTGTTTTAGATACATAGAGAAGCTATGCCACAGAGCAACACAGAGTGACACAAAATTGATTACATTGTAAAAACAAGAGACAGTGATGGCAGCTGGGGGTGTGGCTCAGGGGTAGAGCGCTCACCTAGCAGGTGTGTAAAAATAAAATAAAAATATTGTGTCCACCTATAACTAAAAAATAAATATAAAAAGAGGAGAGAGTTATAAATATATTTTCCCACCTGTTGGGGATGCACTTTGGTGGTTTTTGCTCTCAGAAACACAAAAGTTGAATTTTTGCACCATTCAGGCCAGCCCCATAGCCACAGAAGCAACTTGTCCAGGAAAGAAAGGTTTTCAGATTGCCCAGGTGAATTGTTTTACAAATAAAACTGGGGATTTTGTAAGCATTTTATATCACTGCTAATAAGTGAATTTTAAACATGTACTCTTTCAATTGACACCTATGTAATATCATTGTGACTCTTCTCTAAAAGTATATTGAGGACAGTAATACATTTATCATTCATGATAGCTTGAATGGTTACTTTTTACTTTTGGTATTATTGGTGGTTTTTAAATTAAATTTGGAATTCTACAAAAGGCTTTTTTGATTGCTTAGGATCTTTGAAAATAATCAAATATTTTAAAATGTGTCTGTTGTATTTAAATTGTGTCAGACATCTTATGAAAGCTAAATAATATTATTTATAATAATCACCTATACTGAAGATGTTATATATTTTGTAGGCCTTAAGGGGTGAACTCAGTGGAAGTTTCTATAGAATTTGGAATCAACAGGAGCTTTGTGAGAAGGGGAACAGTCAGAGAGAAGCATCTTATGTCAGAGATCCTGAAATGATGGCAAAGCCACAATAGTTAATGTATACTGGTTCTTACCATCAACAGAATTGCTCCAATACACTAATAAAACAATAAGATTTAGGAGCTAATTGTCATTGGTGGAACACCAATATTTTGTATAAGCTTATATTTTTCACAATATAATATCAGTTTACTTCTGTTTCCTCTATGTATAAAATCTTAGAACCTTTGTCTGTTTTTGTTTCTTCTTTGTGGTACTGAAAATCAAACCTTGTGCGTTGTACCTGCCAGACAACTGTTCTAACACTCAGTCATACCCAGAACTGAAAGGAATTTTTAAAACTACTTTACATATAATAAATAAATGAAATTTTTCATTTTGAAAATAGGAAACTCCTTCTGATCAATAAATAAAATAAAATATGCTAAAAACAAATACAAATTTATCCACAATCAAGGACTTTTAAATAACCAAAATAATATCTTCAGGAAATGATTTTAAAAATAGATAAATGATGATAAAATAATGGTGAAATTCACAAAGGAATTGGAATTCATGGAAAATAACGTGTTCAGAGGTGCTAAGATATAAGATAGGGACATCACTGGGAACACTTTTCCTGTCACAATATCTCAATGAAAAGGATGACCTATTTATTTAAGGTCTACATTTGATCGCTGATGCACTGAACAATATTACACCTGTTTTATTGCTGTTTAAGTTTCTCAGAACTCAAGAGCTAATGTGTTCATGTTAATTGATGGGTTTTAAATATTGGTTTCAAAGAGTATCTTACCAGGGGCATAGAACTTATTTGGCAATGTTGAACTTATTGCATAGTAAAAGTAGGTAATTATTCTAATTTGTGAACAAGTGGGCTTATTTTTCTGAGTAACTGGTAATGTGTAACATATCTTTCTTCAAAAATAGCATTGAATGATTACATCAATTAAATCAAATATAAAATACAACATAACTAATAACTCCTCCAAGAACTTTATATAAATACAGGCAACAACTTCATTTTCTGTAATAAAAATTTTAAAGGAAGCAACATTAAAGAAAAATCAATGAAAAGAGCTGATTGTTTGAGAATTAGGTATTGGGTAGATGGACATTAATTGGTCTATTAATAGACACTTTTTTGTATAATAACAGTTCAAATATTTCATAAACAATTTAGAATGGATTAAAAGTATGAAATATTAGAAAAAGTAATAAAGTGCAACTGTGTGAACTTCACAAAATCCTGTAAGTAGCTTCCAACATTTTCCTTTGCATTTTCATGAAAGTACATTCTTTATAAAATATACAAAAGAGGATTAGAGGAACACTAGAGTGGCCAATGGGGAAGGAGGGGAAAGGAAGGAGCAAAAGAGTAAAAAAAATAAAAAGATGGTAGAATGAGATGAATATCATTACCCTAAGTGCATGTATGAAGACACAAATGGTGTGAACATATTTTGTGTACAACCAGAGATATGTAAATATGTGTTCTATAAGTGTAATATGAAATGTAATGCATTCTGCTGTCATTTATAACAACCTAGAATAAAAAAAAGAGAAAAAACAAAATATGCAAAGGTATAGGAATGGATTTGGATGGTGGATAAGAGAGAAAGAGAAATTATAAGAAAATTATTTAGGAGAAATTATATCCAACATGAAGAAATAGGTAAAAAACTAAAACCATTTGATAAAGGAAATTGTATTATATCGCGAACTCCTTCAGAGAGTTACTAAGAAGAGACATACATGCACATACGCTTTTGGGGGGGAATTATGCAGGAAGTATTCCGCATTTGCACATAATCTTTCCATTGCTTACTGGTGCCAAATGTATATATGTGTATAGATACAGACATACATAAATATATATATATATATACATATACATATATATATATATATATTTGCTAGAACTCTACAGTATACCAAAGTAACTTTCACTCATCAATTCACTTATTTAATCATTTCTCAGGAAAACATACATTATCAACAGCAATTGGTAGCTATTATTCTATATGCTCCACAACCAAAGACAATTGTCAGCATACACAGGTATGGACATTTAGAAAAATTTTATTTTCTATTATATTTAACCATAAGACATGCACTTTAAATTCTGCTCATATAATTATAGGGCCAATATGATGCAAATTAAAACTTTGTATGGGAGAAAATATTTTCTCTAGGTGAAGATAGTTGAAGATAGATGACCAAGTCAATTATATTTGTTTGCAGAGTAAATTTCAAGCTAAAATTTCAGCATAACAGAAATACATCACAAGCTTGAAGGCATTAATTTCTCAAAAAGCAAATGCAGAGACTTGAAATTTTTCTCTGATAACTGTGACAATGAGATAAAACAACCTCAAGTAATCTCAGAACACTATGTTTTAAGAAATAATCTTCTGAGTGCAGCAATCACATCCTGGTTCCTGAGGGTGTATATCACAGGATTGAATATGGGAGTCACTATGGTGTAGAAAAGAGAAAGCAGTTTGTCAGTTCCTGCAGAATGGCTGGATTTGGGCCTGAAGTAGGTAATGGAACCAGATCCAAAAAATAAAACTACCACCAGCAGGTGGGAGGAGCAAGTGGAGAATGCCTTAGTGCGTCCTTGGGCTGTTGGCAACCTCAGAATAGTAGCCATGATCTTGCTATAAGAAACAAGTATCAACAGAAAAGGCAGTGCAGCAACCAACATCACTACTAAATAAACAGACACTTCATGCACTGAAGTGTCCCCACAGGCTAGCTTGATAATGGGGGGTATGTCACAGAAGAAGTGGTTGATTTGGTTAGAATGACAGAAATGCAGAGAGAATATCTGCCATGTTTGCCCTATCTGGACTGGCATTCCCCCAAGACAGGAGCCAGTGGCCAGTAGATAGCACTTCTTTGGGTTCATGACTAGAGGATAGTGCAGAGGGTTGCAGATGGCCACATAGCGGTCATAGGACATCACAGCCAGGAGGAAACATTCTGCAGTTCCCAGTACAAGGAAGAGGCACATTTGGGTGGCACAGCTCAGTAGGGAGATGCTTCTATCCTGAGTCCAAAGACTGACCAGCATCCTTGGGAGAGTGACTGAAACATAACAGATTTCTAGTATAGAAAAATGTCCCAGGAAAAAATACATGGGTTTGTGCAGCGCAGGGTCAAACCGGGTTATTAAGACTATGAGACTGTTCCCAATGAGGATAACCACATAAATGATGGAGAGCACCCCAGATATAAAGCCTTGGAGGTTTGGAATTTCATAAAATCCCAGGAGGACAAACTGCACCACTGTGGAGACATTATCTTCTGCTTCTATCTCCTCATGATTCATCTGTGGGAAATATTTAACCAAAGAACAAGTCATTTTGCTTTCTTGGGCTTTTGTGTTTTCATGTATGCTCCAGTGATTGTGAATATTCTGATTTCCCTGTTCCCCAGAAGAACAAAAACTATCACTTCCAGGTGCTCTAAGACTATAGTTCAGCATTTTTTAAATTATAAATAAATGCAAAAAAATTACATGAAAAAATTTAGTCTTTTTATTGTAAGAGAGATTATATATCTTAATTTCTTTAATAATGTTATTTTTAATTTTCATAGTTGAATATCCAGAATCTTAGAATCTGAATTTTTGATAAATATAGCAATAATTAATTTCTTTAAGTTGCAATATTTTGTCATAAGTTCTCACACCTATTTTCTATTATTATCTACTCAAAGTATATTTTATTCTTCAAGTAAATATTTTGTATTACATTTAAACAATTTTCTTAGATAAATGTAGATTTTTTTATATGAGTTATAGTTTTTTTCCTGGTATTTCCCACGTTGTGATATGCTTTAATTTTCTATATATTTTAGTAAATTTATTATTAGAAATATTAACATTTATAATCATATACTTTGTAATAATATTTACTTTTGGATAATGAATTTGTGTTTATATGTAAGGTCTTTGAAATTGTAAATCATACATTTTATTCAGGTTTCATCGTGTTGAGGAAAGGAAATCCTACATATTCGTCCTCTCTGGGAAAGCTTAACTGATAACATTAGGAACACATAAGTCTATGGTCCAGAAAGCAATCTAACTAGAATGTGCATCTTTGATTTATACAATTGTTGTATGAAAAAGGCATCAACCTCATCTAGTCCTTGAGATCATCATAAATCATCATGTCTCCACTGTGCTATTTTTGCTGGCCTCATCTTCTCCATTAAGTATTTTCCCTTGCACATAGATGTGGGTGCATTCGAGCCTGTGATTATAATGGAATTTTATTGTTTGTCTTTGTTATGTCCTTATCTCTAAACCTACATTATAAGTTTCTTAGTATTGTCTACATATTTCATTTGTATTGAATTGTATGTTTGCTTCACAAAATTTGATTCCTTATACTGTGTAAATTACAAATAATTCCAACTGGTTACTTTATCTGACTTGTACTAAACTACAAGACTGACTCAGCCAAATATAAAACCAAATGCCCAGCAGCGCATTAAGCATGTCTCACCTGTCTCATCATTGTTCGTGTCCATGAGGTGGGGATGAAAACGAAGGTGTAGAGGAATTATTGTAGTTTCTTGCAATGGTAGCATTTCATCTCACTTATTTGGTGTGTACTTGAGAGTATCCACCTTATGTGTTAAGGAAATTGAAAGCTGAAAAGGACTAACTTATTTCAAAGTGTAGACAAACCTCTAACCACGTGCTAAGTCTGTACAGTGACCACATTTCAGCTTCAAACATATAGAAGCAGAAGTGGGGAAGTAGTTATGTTGTACACAAAATTTGGGCATCCCAAGGATTTTTTTTTTTTCTGTGACTGAGAAAATGAAAGCTAAATATAAATTTATTTTAGAATTTATAATATTTTGGACAAAATATTAAAGAGAGTATAAAGTTGCCTTAATTTGATCTCACAGAGGCCATAGTAGAATGTGGTTCACAGAGGTTTGGGACACTGGGGACTAGTAGGGACCAAGTGAGATTGGTCATGGTGGACTAGGTCTTAGCTAGTCACATTATGAACTTCTGGTATGCTGTTGTAAGGAGGGTGACAATAGATAACAACATTGAATTTTTATTCAAAAGGGACTTTCAAGGTTTTAAAAGAATGATAAATGTTTGAGAGAGGTTTACCCTCATTTGAGTATTACACAGGAACATACTTATGGAAAAATCACATAAATATGTGCAATTATGGGCATCAGTTACAAATAAAAAGAAGGGGAGAAAGAAAAACAGATGCACACACAAAATGAAAAGGACTACAGCAAATTTTTTAGATAATTATCTGTACCTAATACTGACATTTCTAGGGTCTGATTTCAAGTTAAGACTACACAAGGAGAGTTTCACTATTCTGTCCTGCAACATTTAAGTTACATTTTATTTACTTAGTCATTTCAAATTAATTCAATCTAGAGCTACTGGGATAATTATCAAAATGTGCAAGGAACCCCTTTGATAGTGGCAGGATAAAATGCAACCCTTTTCAACAATATCTATGTCCTAGCTTGTTCATTGGTAACATAGAATTGGTTTCTTTGACAATATTCCCAGACATTACATATAAAATATTAAAATATATACCACACAGGAATCACTTAAATTTTAACATTTAAAATGACAATAGTCTTTAAGATATGGGCTCATTTGGTTAAAAAACACTTAACATTTTGATCCTATTTGATCTTATAATTATCAAAGCCAGAGAAGTACAAAACCCATATGAATTAGTGTTTTGAAATAAAGAATACACTTTTCAAATTTTTCTACATTATTTGCTAATGCTAAACATACAGATACCTACAAAAATAAATTTATGTTAGAAAACAGTATTGGTTTTTACCTGTTTGTTCAATGTCAAACATGATGCTTACCTTTATTGACTAAGTAAAATGTAGGGAAAATGAAAAAGAAGATTATTTTACATGTTGGATAATTCATTTTATTTGAAAAGAGGCTAACCACCTTTTCATATATAGTCATTGTCAGAAGTAAAAATCCTCTTTAAGTACTAAATAATCTCTAGGCTCTAGGGATCAGTTCTTTTCCCAAGGAGCCTTCTAATTGAACTAAACCATTCTGCTGTCAATCAAAAAAATTTGTACAATAACCAGACTTGTCAACACTAACTCTTTAAATTCTCAGACTTTCTCTATCTCATGATCATTAAGAAATATGAATCTTGAAAAAAACAGAATGTTACAATTGCACTTGATTTAAGATATAAACTGAAGTGTTCTTACAAAGATGCAAATCTGCCAGGTGCAGTGGTACATGTCTGTAATCCCAGTGGCTCAGAAGGCTGAGGCAGGAAGATTTCGAGTTCAAAGCCAGCCTAGCCATGGGGAGGTGTTAAGCAACTCAGTGAGACCCTGTTTCTAAGTAAAACACAAAATAGGGCTGGGAATGTGGCTCAATGATTGACTGCCCCTGAATTCAATCCCCAGTGCCCCCCCCAAAAAAAACAATGCAAATATGCAATGTCTTAAACTAGAAAGATGTTTATCTTTCTGTCATTGAAGATTGAGATATTAAGAGTTGTGGGTCTCTGCAGGCAGTTATTCATCTTTAACTTGATTTTTCCCTCTGCACATCCACCCTGACCAGGCAGGCCACAACATGCCCCATATTATGGATGGGGAACTCTGGGGAAAGTAATGAATAAGAGCTATAACCCATTCCTTCCCAGTGTACAGAGTGGAAAAGGCATGCAGAATTTTCTGACACAACTCTTTATGGAAAATTTTGTCCCAAATGAAGCTACACAAATAAAATTTCCAACTGAACTGCCATGAGACCAACTAAGAAACTCTATTATATTGTAAATTGCTCTTGATTGTCGAGATAAAAAAATTCTAAGTAGTGACTGCATGAAATTCACAGTCAAGGACCAACTTCGATTAATGATGGCTTCTTTTGTGTAAAGGTTATAAAATAACGAAGTAGATATCTGTACACCCAGAAAAATAGATAATTAGTTACAAAATGCAATGAAGAAGAATTGTTGGTCTAACTATAGTAAATAGGAATAGACTTCTTCATGTTTAAATACTGATAGACAAACCTAATTTATAAGTATCAAAAGTCTGCATTAAACTATCACTACTCAAAGGGGTTATTCATCAATTTGATTTTTGTCATCTTGTAATGTATTTTATCTGAGTTCTAGCTGTTAAAACACATTTGTAGCAATATCCTATTCTATGTGTTTCCTTTGTTAGGTAAGTGGTTTGAAATGTTCTTCCTAGTCTGTATTTTCATTCCCTTAGCCATGTCAACATGAGAATAAACTATTTTAATTATAATGATGTTCGCTTTATAAATGTTGTCTTTTATGGATTATGCATTGGGTAACCTAAACAGAACTGTTGCCTAGTCCAAGTAACAAAGATTTATGCCTTTGTTTTCTTCAACTAATTCTATAGTTTAAGATTTTATGTTTAAGACTTTATGTTAGTTTTTATTCATTTTTTGCAACAGGATAAATTTTAAATTTTTTTGGTGCATATATGTTTGGATGTGTGTACATAGTCAATTCTTCCCAATTACATTTTTATAGAAACACCATTTTTTAATTGAACCACTTGTACTATTGTCAGAAATTAATCACACATTTCCTGAATTGATGAACTTAAATCCAGAAAAAAGAAAGATCTGGGCAAAATTTTACTACAATCATTTTTTAAAATCTTGTAAGTGACAAGAGGCATAGTGCATAATGTGAAATATTTCAGAAAATGAAACTAAACTTCATGAGAATTTTCAAAGTAGAGTAAATTTTAGAAAGTAGGGATGAGAATATGGCTCAGTGATCACAAGGTTGGCTAGTATGTGCAAAGGCATGGATTTGATCCCCATCAGTATAAAATTTAAAAATAAAAAATAAAAAAAAAAATAAAAACAACAATTGGTATGTGGCTGAACCCAGCACCCATTCTCAGCTACATGAAATACTTTGAAATAGGGTTTCACTAAGTTGCTCAGTCTGGCCTTGAACTTGCAATCCTTCTGCCTCAGCCTCCTGAGTAACTGGGATTACAAGTATGTGCCACCTTGCCTGGCTAGAAACTGATTTATTTTGGTAAATGTGACAGAGAATCAGGGCTGAATTTTTTTAAAAATACAATGATAGTCTTCATGAACACCAATTCTTGCAAGTCATTAAAAAATGTAAAAAAATATATTTTTATTGCCCCAAGAAAAGTATATCTATATATAAAAGGGAAGGCAACCAGAGGGTTATTAGCAATACAGAGACATGTAGCCAAGACATGTTGATAAGATCACACAACCCTATAATCCATTCCCTAGGTAAGTCATTAAACAGCATTGCATTTTAATATTGTAAATTTTAATTACTTGAACACTAATGAAGTTGGAGATCCATATCTAAGTAGTGTCCATGAAATTCTGATTGACAGCTAACAGGGATGTATTTAAAGTAATTTGCCTTGTGAAATCCACATCATTTAGCTGGCCTCATTGTCAACACTATTCCAGGTCACACCAGCCCAGGGATGTGAGTGCAATTCTTTTGTAAGCTAATATAGTGAGTAATTGTTTTAATTTTCTAAATATTTTTCAATAGTGGGGAAGGTCTGCATAGCATTAGAATCATAATTCATAGAGACAGAAAAGTCAGTTGAAAGAGACTTCAGAAATAATCTAGGTCAATTCCCTCTGTTTTCAGAGGGGGGCCAGAGTTCCGGAAAGGAAGATTCATTGTCAAGTGCCACAGTGATTTGGAGGAGCATTGAGCACACCTTTCACAGTAGGCTTCTAGAGAGAGGCAGATAGTTGTCTAGGAAGATTAAAATGTTGCTGTGCCTGATTTGAATATAAAATTGCATGTTTTAACAAGTCTTGGGGCATTATTTCTGCTCAATTCTATCCAATATACTTACACACACTCAATATACCAAAAGGTACCATCACATCATTATTCTGTTTCAGAATTTTGGTAGTAAAGACAAAGGAAGGCATCAAATGATAGATGATTTACTGAAATATTAACCCACTACATGCAGCCATTGATAATATTTTATTAGTAAATGTTATTTTTCATGAGTCATTGATACTTGTATGCGAAGGATGTGATTTGAAGGTACTAAGAGAATATGTATTTAAATAAGTAAGCTGAGATTTCTCAAATCTTTGTTGCTGTGTTGTACAATCCCATGATGAAAGAGGTATTATGGGACACAACTATAAGCTGATTTTTAAAATTTTTAATCTTTAGAATCTCCTAAGAAAACTCTGAATAATTTGTTATTCTTTCTCAAAAATTCAGAGAGAGGGAAGCAAGGATAGAATTAATAAAATCAATGGATTCTAATTTGGGACTTCCAGTTATAGAAAATTTGAATA
Organism: Tamias sibiricus; assembly: GCA_025594165.1. NCBI lineage: Eukaryota > Metazoa > Chordata > Mammalia > Rodentia > Sciuridae > Tamias > Tamias sibiricus. The sequence goes on along the minus strand of CM046657.1, from coordinate 19,800,594 downwards.
TTTTTTATAGTTCAGAGTCACTAGATCCAATAACAGATCTAATACATGCTTTAAATAAGTATTAGAAGCTGCAAATATATTGTTATCATATTAAATGGCTTGTTAGAATATCTATATTAGCAGCAATCTGTTAATGCCAAGTGTATCTTGTAGGTTTAATGAATTTCAAAGTTTTCAGTCATGCCACTGCTTATAAATAGTGATTCCAAAAGAATTAAATTAAATTAAATATGGAACAGATGGAAACCTTTAAATCCTTTTATCAAAAACTTGTATTCTAGGGCTGGGGTTATAGCTCAGTGGTAGAGTGTTTACCTAGCAGGTGTGAGGCACTGGGTTCAATTCTCAGCACCACATATAAATAAATAAAATTAAGGTCCATTGGCAACTAAAATATATATAAAAAATATTTGTATTCTTCATAGGTTTATTCCTCCATGATACAATCTAACATACCACATTGTGCCACAAATGCCACCTTAAAAGGTGTTTCTTTGGCTTTCATTCCATTCAAGAATATTTTCAATCAGAAATATTTTAAAATAGCAGGTAGAAAACCTAAGATATTAACTAGCTTTTAGCTTCTGTAGTTGTAACAGATACCAGAGAATTGTAATAGATAATTCATATGTAGCACTTCAAGGCCATATTTGTACTTTCTCAGCAAGCTCATTCAGAGATTTAGCAATCAAAAAAAAAAAAAAAAATACTCAAGTTAGCAAAGATGAAGTAGAAAAGTATCATTGGCATGCACAAATGAATGCTCTCTTCTTCCAATGTATTTACTATTCATGTCTTTATAGATTTATTACATCAGTAGTATTAACTGTCTTATGTAATTCATTAAAATTATAAAATTTATATGTTCAAGGCACAAACCCTAGAAAATTTCTATTGTTATATTGACATCTAACAGCACTGAAAGAGTCTTATGTTTTAATTTTATTGTTTGTTTATTTCCCCAATTCTTGTCACAAACCCAGTGCAGTTGTATTAGAAAGCAGGAAGGGGACACTTACTTCTTGCCCAAAGGACCCCTCACAATCTCATTCGGGAAGCAAATTTTTCATACATAAACTACACCTTTAGGAGACAGTCATCTGTGATCTACCAAGAAAAGGGGAATTTAACCAAAATCGAGAAGGGAAAAAAAGTCCTGGAAACAGTGATGAAGATTTCTCAGTTTAGAAGAACAACAAAGCATTTCTTTACCAAAGCTCTTTGCATTCTCTTTAACAAGGTTGAACCATTTGTTTCTAAATACAAGACTTACCCTGTCAAGCCTTATCTAATTGCCACACCATCTTCCTGGAATCCTTTTCTTTTTCCCATTTGCATTTCTTTGCAACTCACATTCAGCATCTCCAAGTAAGGCAGTCTCTCTCCTGGATTTAGAGATTTTGTTCTGGATTCATTTACCCTATCTTTTGACTTCATGAAAGTTTTGATGCTTATTGTGAATTATTTGAGTACTTAATTAATGCCCAATTCTTCCACTAGTTTATAAGATGCTTTACTCTAAAAACAACTAGATATTCCATGAAAACAGAACACTAAAATCACAAAGGCATTTATTGAAAATTTGACAAATTTTAATATAATTGAAATAATGTGTAAATTAAAGAGCTAATAAAACCTTTCAAAATTAGATGACAAATTTATACCACAGGGAGATAGCAACATATATAAATTCAGGACATATAATGGAACATGACAGGTTAGGGAATAAAACACTTTCCTATCATTCATTACTCTAAAATATTTGAAAATTGTTGTTTTTCATAAATAATAACATACAATTTTAAGACAACAAAAATCATTCATGTGAGAAAGGTGGAAGTTCAGCATAAATATTTAGAACTACATTTTATTTTTAAGCTTTTGCAGAGCCTCTTTCACATCCTTGTTGCATAGGCTATAAATCAGAGGGTTCAACATGGGAATCACAAGGATGTAAAACAGTAAGATCATTTTGTTTTGATCTAGAGAGTAGGAAGAACTTGGCCGAAAATATATGAAGAATACAGCTCCCTGGAAAATTGCAACAGCAGTACATTGGGAGGCACATGTGGAGAAAGCTTTGAGCCTCCCCTCAGCAGAGTGGATCTTTAAGACAGATGAGATGATGTAGCAATAAGACACAAGTGAAACCGCTTTTTACCGTGAGGAGTTCTTGCTCCCCGAACGCTGAAGAATAAAGCCGAAGAAGCACTCCGAGGCAAGCGTAGAGTGGAAAGTGGACAGCTTTATTGAAAGGATAGCAAAAGACTTCCCCCAGAGGGAGAAGGGGACCCGGAAACCAGGAATCCAAAGGGAGGAGAGGCTTTCTCCCTTTTATATCTGAAATCTTTCTTTTGTCCCTTTCATGTTCCCTATCTCTGTCCTTCCTGGGACAGGAATGTCAAAAAGATGTGACACCAGAGGGCCCATGGTGGGAGTGAGATTCACAGGAAGGGTTTAGGGCTGGTTGATTAGCATCTCCATTTGCTGGAGCTGTTTTCATTAACATTCCATAAGATGGGTCCTAAACTTGGGAACAGTAACCATCTTATCTCCCTTAGAGTTGCTCTGTGTTTTTCCAGGACTCAGGCTGACTCCATTTTCCTTATGGACTCCCTGTTCTTTATGAAACTCGATGTTAGACCCGATTTGCCTGACTACACTCACTACCTAGCTTTAAATCTGGCTTCACAAGGACTCCAGAAATGGTACTCAGTTCAATGAAACCAAAAATGGTGAATAATACCAGCTCACTGACTTGTGTGTCAGAGCAAGAAAGGAGGAAAAGTGGAGGTAAATCACAGAAGAAATGATTAATCTCATTAGACCCACAGAAATATAAGCGGAATGCCAATGTTGTGTGTATCAAAGCATCTCCCAGTCCCACCAAGTAAACCCCAGCCATAAGCAAGTAACAAACCCTGCTGGACATGGTGACTGTATACAACAAGGGGTCGATAATGGCCTTGTACCGATCAAAGGCCATCACTGCCAGCAGTACACACTCAGAATCTGCAAAGGTACAGAAGGTCAAGAAATGAAAAGCACAACCAAGGAAAGACATTGATTTGTTCTTGGCAAATATGTCGACCAGCATCTTAGGTCCAACTGCTGGGGAATAGCAGAGGTCACAGAAAGAGAGGTGGCTGAGGAAAAAGTACATTGGTGTGCGAAGCTGGGGATCCACTCTGATTAAGAAGATCATTCTGAGATTTCCCAGAAAGCTAATGAGGTAAATCAGTAGAAATATGCTAAAAAGGGTAACTTTGAGGTCAACATTACTAGTAATTCCTAAGAAAATGAATTCATTCAAGGATGAACAATTTCTTGTGTTCATTTTTCTTTTCTCTTGTCTAAACTTAAAAAAAAAGATTATAAAAATGGAAGACACATATTTAATCCTATGTACAACCAGAAAATATCTGTAAACCCAACATACATATTTTTTAATTTTTTTATCTTCCAAACAAGATTCATGTGTAATTCTTTAACAAGACATTATGTGCTTTGACAATAATTAAAAATAAAATTTTAAAGTGGTAGTTGAGAACACCTGATTGCCATCAAGATGCAATTCATGAGGGATCTGAATTTTACTTTAATTTCTCTGGGTCTTGCCCTCCTTTGCTTTAGGAAATATATTTTTATATGCTGAAATCTGAGTAAATCTTCAAAATGTTCTAGAGTAAACACAACTCCTAGATGAGAGAAATGTATAGGACTAATTATTTTCTGTTCTTAAAATCATTCATGGAGACAGAAAAACTTTGCAATTATTACAATCCTCAAAATTCATGATTGCTTTTAAAAACCACTGTTGGTTCTAGCAACAATAGGCATATCACTTGTTAGATTCCCGGCAAGGAGGCTGCACCTCCCAAGTAGGAGGCCACACCCCTCCAGGTACTTTGTGAAAAGACTACATCTCCCAGGTGCCTCAGGCTGGCTGGCCACCAGGTGCCCTTGCCACCCCCTCTTGACCTCTGGCAGCCTATGGGAACACAGACTCGCTCCAGGGGTCCCTCTAACCACCAGTTCGCTACTTAAGCCTGCTCCAGACTGAAACCACCCTTGTTGTTCTTCCCTCTTCCCTTGTCCCTTACCTTCCCTGTCCTCCACGCCATTTCGTCCCCTACCCTTCCACATGGCACCCAATAAACCCCCCTTTTCAACAGGGCATTCCTGGCGTAGCTTATTTTCTAATATCACTAACCTTTAAAAAGGAAAATCATTATTCTACTCATGTTGGTCTGTGTTGTCTTTATTATCTGATAAGATATGAAAAAAAAATAATTACTGACTAATGTTTTAGAAATATTTTATGATTTTGCCACAGTGCTCCTGGACTACTTGCAGGGGTATTCTGGAGACAAAGGATGAGTCTCCTGATCATTCAAAAAGAAATGTTAAAATAGATGTGGAACCACCAAGATTTAATAAATACAACTGCATTGTATTATATTTAAATAAAATTTATATTACAAATAAAAACAGGGTGAGAAACAATTAATAGTTAAGAGATTAACAGACTTATTTTCATTAAGTATATATGTATCTATGCATACATAATTTTCTAAGGGTGTATGATTTTCAACTGAAATAGAAAGTGGGTATCATATATGGGGATGTTTTTGTTTGTTTTGAACCAAGTAACTATTGTAACTATTGTATTTGGTTCACATGGACTTGAATTTTCACATATTGAATTTGCTTTGTGTCATTTCTATTATCTTTTAAAAAACAAAGAAACTAAAACCCTTAAATTTATGTATATCCCACAAAATAAGAAAATCAGTAAAAGCTTTGTTTTGAACACAGATTTAAAAAGACACAAGTAAATGTATTTTGTGAATGCTAATTTCAATTAGTCTTCTAGTTCTGAGAATACATTATTTTGATTATTAAACTTCAGAATTCATGGAACTACATAAAAAAAGCATAAACGGATTCATTTACAATACTCTCATTTATTCCAAAGAGTTAAATTTTCTTTCTTTCTTTTTTTAACCTTATAGATTTAAATTTGTAAACTCAGGAGCTTACCTAAGATGAGCTGTTCTTTGGTAACTGAGCACTGAGCAGGTAGCATTGTATTATTATAACAGGGAGCATTTGGGACTTAAACTCTCTGAGGCTATTTCCCTGAGGTTTTGGAATTATGCAAACAGGATTAATTGCATTTCTGGATCTGTGTTGTCCTCTGTGGATGCATGAACATGTTTAGCAAATATTTATTTGAAACCTTGAACATAGTCACCAAATGGTCTATATCAGAATAAAAACAGCAAATTAATTTTATATTACAAAATATAAAGACCATATGCATACTTATGCTATTAAATCTAATCTGTACCATGAACAGATGAAGCAGAAACTAACAGGCCCCCTATTAAGTCATTTCAAACTCAATTCTATTGTTCAGTTTTTCTTTCCATTTTTCAGAATTTCCACCATCCTAATGATTACTACATTATTACATAATAATTATTACATTTAATAAAAACTAACTTGAAACTATTACATTTCAATTTAGTTTTTATTAACATATAATTCACATATTGCAAAATTGATATTTTTAAAGCAAACACTTTCTTGACTTTTATTGTATTGGAAGGATGTGTATTTTACAGGCTGTTTGCAGAACAGTTTCCATCCTCTTGGTAGGAAACTCATTCCCATTTGTAACACTTCACTAATGCTTCCCTGCAGTGCTGAGCAAATATAAATCAACTTTCTGATTCTCTGTGTTCACCTATTTTAGACAGTATCATTTTGTGGGTATAATGTCACTTCTACTTTTATTATTATTATTATTATTATTATTATTATTATTATTATTTACTATTTATCAATTAAAAGACAATCAGGGTTTTTTTTTTTTTTTTTCTGCTTTTGTCCCTTATGAGCAATGATGCTGTAGACATTCATGAAAGGTCATCTTTGTCACCTAGTATTGCCATATTCCTTACCTTATATCATCCTTCCACCTTTCACTGACCTTATAATTAATTCATATTCTCTACATTGAGCACTGTCATTTTGAATTAAGTTTAATTCAAGAATTTCTTTACTATACTTGTGTTTCTTCCCCATATTTCCTATGGTTTCTACTAAAATGATTTGTAAAGTTATTTGCTTACCACATAGTTACTGTTAACTATTTTAGCTTGCTTATAACGGAGTAAAATGAAGAAAAAAGCACACTGCTTAGGGGGAATTTTTTATACCAGTTGTATGCATGTGTGTAATGATGATTCATTTAAGAAGTGACATATGAATACTTTGTATAAAAATGAGAGTTCTGAATTTATTCTAAACATAATTTCACTTATTACTATCTGCACTTGTTCCTCACAAAATTGAGAATGACTAAAATTTTGAATGTCATGTTCTGTAAAAATCAACAAATGTTATGATAACATTCTCCATATATCTTGAATCTTAGTCTACCACTCTGCTATATGATTTTATTGGGATACTTCAAATGGACCTGAGAACTAATACTGCATTCACAGTATCCTCATAGCAATGGCGGTCATTGTCCTTCTGTGTGTGTGTGGTTCAAGTGCTGCTTTATTTGGTAGCTTTGTCAGATATACCCACAGAAAAGTTAGGAAAACAGATCAGATCCAAACTTGATGATTTGTGAAATGTCAAGAGCTAATAATAAATTTGGAATGAGTAATTTCAGAATTCTACAATGGGTTGATGATTGGGCAAATTAAAGATGACAGACACGTCTGCTTTAGAAACACAGTACTTATTTATACTTCTTTTGAGATTTTGTTGTCATTTAACTATCTGATCAACAAAAAATGGCACAAATACATGCCCAATGACTCTTTCAAAAGAAAACCATAAAAGATGAACAGATTCAGAAATAAAATTGAGGCCATAGATGTGTAAACTTACCCCTTTATACTATCCACTTTACTATCAATATGTGTCATAGTGTATACCTTAAAATTACTGAATAACCTGGCACTATGGCATTTGGCTATTATTATCCTAGCTGCTTTAGAGGTTGAGGCAGGAGGATCACAAGTTTGGGATCAACTTCAGTACTTAGGGAGACTCTGTCTCAAAATGAAAAAGCAAAAATAAAAGGATATATCTCAGGGGTTGGGGTTGTAGCTCAATGGTAGAGCACTTGCCTAGCATGTTTGAAGCACTGGGTTAGATTCTCAGAACTACATATAAATAAATGAATAAAATAAAGGTCCATCAGTGTTTAAAAAATTAATTAAAAAAAGGTTATAGCTCAGTGGTAGAATGTCCCTGGGTTCAATAAAAAGTAACACACACACACACACACACACACACACACACACACACACACAACCACAACAAAATTTATTTTAAAAAATAATCTGAAAAATATTTTAAGTTGCATTAATAATGAACCCTAGTATGATTTAGAGGAAGAGTTGGTTTCCATTAACAATCTTCAGAAATTCAACAGGTAAAAAATATAAATACTGCTGGTCTTATGCCAGATCTATGTATTCAATTTCAGAATATCAACTGACACACAGACATTAAACAATGATAAACATTTATTTTACAGTTTTCTGTCTGTTTACGGGAGGTAGAACAAAATATTTTTTTTACAATTTAGCTACAATGCATGTAAGTTCCCTTAACAACCATTTTACAATCATTTTTATTACTAAATACATGAAATTTGCCCCAAATATGCCCCAAATAATAGGGCACCTACATTCATCAAACAAACTCTTCTCAAGTTCAAGAGTAAAATAGACCACAACACAATTATTCTAGAGGACTTCAACACACCTCTCTCACCAATGGATAGATCATCTAAACAAAAGCTAAATAAAGAAACTGTAGGTCTCATTAAAACAATTAATAACTTAGACCTAACGGACATATACAGAATATTTCATCCCTCAGTGAGTGAATATACTTTCTTCTCAGCAGCACATGGCTCCTTCTCCAAAATAGACCATCTATTATGCCACAAGGCAAATCTCAGCAAATATAAAAAAGTAGAGATACTACCCTGCAATCTATCAGACCATAATGGGATGAAATTGGAAATCAATGATAAAACAAGAAAAAAAAAAAAAACAAAAAAAAAAAAAAAAAAAAAAAAAAAACTACGCCAACAACTGGAAGCTAAACAACAAGCTACTGAATGAACAAGGGGTTGAAGAAGACATCAAGGAGGAGATTAAAAAATTTCTAGAGGTAAATGAGAACACAGATACATTGTATAGAAATTGCTGGGACACTATGAAGGCAGTATTAAGAGGAAAATTCATTGCACTGAGTTCATTCCTTAAAAGGGAAAACAACAACAACAACAAATAAATGACTTAACATAACACCTCAAAGCACTAGAAAAAGAAGAACAGACCAACACTAAGAGCAGTAGAAGACAGGAAATAATTAAAATCAGAGCTGAAATCAATGAAATTGAGACTAAAGAAACAATTCAAAAAATTGACAAAACTAAAAGTTGGTTCTTTGAATAAATAAATAAAATTGACAGACCTATAGTGATGCTAACAAAAAGAAGAAAAGAAAAATCTCAAATCACTAACATCCATGATGAAAAAGGAAATATCACAACAAACACCTCATATATACAGAAGATAATTAGAAATTACTTTGAAAACTTGTACTCTAATAAAATAGAAAATATTGAAGACATTGACAGATTTCTAGAGTCATATAAATTGCCCAAACTGGAACTGGAGGATATACACAATTTAAATAGATCAATTTCAAGTGAGGAAATAGAAGACACCATCAAAAAACTACCAGCTAGAAAAAGACCAGGACCTGATGGGTTTACAGCCGAGTTCTACAAGACCTTCAAAGAAGAACTAATACCATTGCTCTTCACCATATTTCAAGAAATAGAAAAAGAGGGAGCTCTCCCAGACTCTTTTTATGAGGCCAATATTATATTAATTCCAAAGTCAGGCAAAGACGCAGCCAAAATGGAAAACTTCAGGCCAATATCTTTAATGAACATAGATGCAAAAATTCTCAACAAAATCCTGGCAAATCAAACACAAAAACATATCAAAAAGATAGTGCACCACGATCAAGTGGGGTTTATCCCAGGGATGCCCTAATTCTGGTCTGTAAGAAATTAGTCTGATAGATTCAGAAGCTGTCACCAAATATGCCAAATTAATGATGTGGCCTGTTCTGAGGCTACAAGGGGAATGAGAGATGACCAGCTGAGCCTGTCTTTTTATACATTCATATTCTGGTTACACTGTGTGACACTTTTCTACCTAGCCTAGCTGTTCCCTATATGCTGCAGTGTGAATGAGAGATGACCAGCTGAGCCTGTCTTTTTATACATTCATATTCTGGTTACACTGTGTGACACTTTTCTACCTAGCCTAGCTGTTCCCTATATGCTGCAGTGTGACCTCAGTCAGTAGGAAGATAAGCAGAATAATGATAGTGGTTATTTTGAGCCCTAAATTCTAGGATTTTATATCACAAAAGGTAACTAGAACAATGTGGAGAGAATATAATTAGACATGTATGTTTTCAGAGAGCACTTATTTTTAATACTCAGTACTATCTCTATATACACACATAAACAGTCTGGTTGTATATGCATGTGTATATGTAGACATATATGTGTTTTTACAGAAACTGAAGAAAACATTTGAAAACCATAGATCTGACACAGGATTTATATCCAGAGTATGAAAAAAAGTCATATCAATAAGAAAACAACCAGTCTTAAAAAAAAAAGGAGCAGAAATTTAAATAGAAACTTATCAAAAGAAGATATTTGATGGAAAATTAATTCATGAAAAGATAAACAGCATCCATAGTTACTAGAGAAGTGATATTTGAAGTCAAAATGAGATATCATGATATACCTGCAATAATACATGACCTAAAATATAAAATTATAATTATATCTAATTATTATCTAATTATATCTAATTATAATTATTATCTAATTATTATCTAATTATATGTATTGTTAATGAAAATATAGTAGAATCTAAACTGTTATGAACTGCTGGTGGTCAGGTAAAATGTTTCATTTTGTATTCATGTAGGCAATTGCTGAAAAGTTTTTTTTTTTTTTCTTTTGCTGAGAAGAAGCATTTTAGTTTGAATCTATCCCATTTATTGATTCTGGATATTAATTCTTGTGCTACAGGAGTCTTATTAAGGAAGTTGAAAACTAATCCTACATGTTGGAAATCAGAGCTTAATTTTTCTTCTAATAGTGTCTCTGGTCTAATTCCTTGGTCCTTCATCCACTTTGAGTTGAGTTCTGTGCATGATGAGAGATAGGGGTTTAATTTAATTTAATTGCATATGGATTTCCAGTTTTTCCAGCACATTAAGAACACAAACAACAATAAATGTTGGAGAGAATGTGGGAAAAAGGCACATTCATACATAGCTGGTGGGACTGCAAAATGGGACAGCCAATATGGAAAGCAGTATGGAGATTCCTTGGAAAACTGGTAATGGAACTACCCTATGACCCGGCCATCCCACTCCTGGGTCAACCACAAATTATCCTATTTTCCAACATAAAAATTTTTAAACATTTATTCTTGTATCTAATTAACTTGAGAACTAAATACATGGACACTTATAAAAACAATTGATTAAATTAACAATTTATTGTGGGCTATCATATGTTTGAGCCCACATTTGATATCTAACCTTAACCTTTAGAAATTGGCATCTTCTTCTACCTGTTTGCTATACCAGCTAACTCTTTTTCCATGCTTTTTGCACATTGTAACCTCCTTTGGCTCTCATTTCCCACTCTTCAAGTAGAAGCATACATTTAAAAGGAAATTACAACCAAGCTTTCAAAATATAATAAAGAACAAAAAGCACTATGAACAGAACTGTGCTTTATCTACACCTACTGAAATTTACCTTTCCTTTCTTTAACATTTCTTTCATTTCTTTTTCCTAGATGAGATTGTCTTAAATTTCCATTTGTAAAATGGACCAGCAATTTTATGAATATTTAATGTAATTCTTCATGTCTAACTATATATAAAGGAAAAAATATTATAATCCCTGGTACTCAGAAGGATGAGGAGATAGATGAAAAATTTGAGACCAGCCTAGACAACTTAGCAACACCTTATCTCAAAACAGAAAGGAATAAAGACCTGGGAATGATAATATTTGCTAAATAATTATGTGTTGAGCATGTATTTAAATATTTAAATCAAGAAGATCTGGAAATCTTGTCTCTTGCAAACCCAATTATGTATACTAAGTGAGCAAAATATTGACTACATAGTAAGCTTATTCAAATCATCCAACATTATTGCTGATTTCTCTGACTTTGGGAAATTTTTAAAAATTTCTATTTAAACTACTAAGAGAGAAAATGACAAGTAATTCAGTTGGACATAACTATCTGTTTTTGTTACATATGCTTCTTGTTTATTTAACTGTTACTTCCTTTAAACAATGAAATAATGATTTCTTTGGTATAAATAGTGCTGAATTAATCAGAGCTTCTGTCATACACATTATATTCAGAACAAGCTGATTGAACCACAATAAAAATAAGAAATTAAAGGAGATACAAGTGTACAAAAGTGTACAAAAGTCAGAAGGATATCCTTCCACCTGAAATATCTAAAAATAAAATATGTAAACATGCTAACATTTCTCTAGCAGTTTTAGATTCATTTATCATGGATTTGACCTTTAAAAGCAGGAACCTTTTTAAAAGTAGTAGGATGCAGAACCTTTTTAATAATGTGTATTCAATATTTTGCTCACCTACTATTCATAATTCTGTTTGCAACAGATAAGACGTCCAGATCTTGATTTAAATATTTAAATACATGCTTATCAAATAATTATTTAGTAAATATTAGCACATAAGTAGATGATGATAATACCTTAATGCTGCCTCTTTTTATTGAAAATGATTTTCCATTTGCTCTCGCTTCACCTAAAAATGGCAAATTTCAAAAACATACAAATGTAATCTGTAAGAGCATCTTGAAATTGAAAAAGTATCAACAACAAAGGATTCCTTTTAAATATTTTCTTATTGCTCATGTTCATAAAGATAAAAGTAGACATGAAAATACATTTTATATTTGTCAAAGTACTCAATGCTTATCTATTTCAGAATTTGGTTAATCATAATGCTTACGTTTAATGATTGGTAAAAGACACAAAATAATAAAGAAGTGTTTGCGTTTTATATTTTAGGAATTTACCTTCATTTGTAACAGAGGGCAAGCCTTGTCAAATATATATTCTACTCTCAGGAAATAAAAATGAAAAGTTCTCTTGAGGTAGGAAATTGTGTCTGCCTGGGGGATAAATCCTTTCCCAGGTAACTTACTAATTGAAGAAAGCATTTTTGTGCTATTCAAGGAGTTTAGCATAACGCAGTTAAACATGCCTGGTTATAACACCCTTGTTATTCTCAGTTTCTCTTCCTTTTTGTGTTTATTAATAATTATAAAAACATTGGAAAATATACAATTTATAATAGCATATTATGATTAAAACAAAAATATTTTATCAAAATTGCAAATATTCAGTGCCTTCAATTAAAAGGAATTTTATGTGCCATTAAAAGTTCTCAAGAGGGCTGGGGAGATAGCTCAGTTGGTAGAGTGCTTGCATCTCATGCATAAGTCCCTGGGTTTGATCCCCAGCATCACCAAAAAAAAAACAACAAAACAAAACAAAACAAGTTATCAAGCGGTTCAAGGCTCTTCAGGAGTTCCTGTCATCTTCAACACAAGTCTGCCACCTATAAATCCGCATTGGGCAGTTAGGCCTCATCATCCCTCTTATAAAGAAAGAAGGAGTAGTGGATGAAGATTAGTATTGACTTTATCTTTTCAGGTGCATAAACTAGAAAAGTAATGCAGACTTTCCAGGAATAATCCCCAATGTAAGATTTAGTGACAGGACTATAGCAACCTGGACAGGAGATTATAAAAATATAACTTCCAGCTAGATTGCTATGTAACCAACTGTGTTTCCCTATTATTTTCATTAATTGCCTTTACTTGTTAATATCTAGAATTTTAAAAAGTTATTGCTTGATTATCCATTGAAGGAGTTCCTCAAATTGAGTGTAAATTAATAAGACTGGTTTCTGTAATTTGCCCAATCATCCACACAAACACACATAGACACACAGATTCAGGGGAGACAATATTAGAGGCAGTCATGGGAACCTGGCATATATGTATACAAGCATTAGGAATAATGATCACATAATGGAAAATGTGCTTTAGAACATATGCCTTCCTCATTTCCAAACTTTGAAAGCTATGACTGTTTAAGGGTTACATATGTATTTACCTATTTTGGGTGACATTATTTGTGATTAATTTAATTTTAGCATTATAATATACATGCAATATTAATTTTTTATTTAAATTTCATTTCCATCTGTGCATTGCCTAATTATGCCATGTCTTTCTCATACTGTTCAGTTAGAGATCTTCGTATATTTTATGTACATTTCCTTTGATAGATATGCTTTGCCAATATTTTCCTGAGTCTGTAGCCAATATTTTTCTTTTCTTAATAATGTTAACACAGAACAAAATATTTAATATTGATGAAATATGATCTATAAATATATTTTCCTTTCATATTTGTGCTTTTGGTAACATTTATTGATATGTGCCTATAATGGTCACACATATTTTCTTATATATTTTTTCCAAAAACTCTTTATTTTGAATGTTCTATAACAGTAAATAATAAGTCAAAAAAAAAATTTTGACTTTGTATCCTTTCAAAAAAGCTATGTACAACTATATCGCACTAATAAAATGTTTATGAAAATTAAACCAAACTAAATAAGAATAGTAAAAATTCATTGTGTTTTGCATGATACAGTTTCCATTACCACTTTCAGTTACATGGAACAGAAGATCTACCAGGACACTGTATGTTGGATAGGTTAGCAGCTCTCTAACTTTACATGAGAAGGTTCTTGTGACTGCAAGAAGCATATTGGAAAGAAATTTCCAGAATTATTATAAATGATGTCAACTTCAGTAGCAAGTCATCATGGGGGCGGGCCAAGATTATAGCAAAGCCGGGATGTGCATAGACTTTGGGACAGATTAGCCAACAATTTAACAGGAGTTTCTGGAGAATGAGAAAATGAAAATGGGTACTGTTGAAATCCTAATGATTGTAGTGATCTGAATGACTGGGTCTGAGTCCAGGGCCTTGTACACTCTAGGCTGTCCCAAGAGGGAGCTCGGTGAATGTGATCGTGGAAATGCAGGGAATATAATCCATCACAAAGTTGCAAATTTCATGAAATTTTAATACATTTTCCAAATTTCCAAGCCAGGCATAATTTTGTCAAAAAATATATATTAGAAGTTTTCCTGGCTACAATAAATATCATTGGCTGGTCACTAAGCTTGATTGACCAATGTGGAATGCTTAGAAATTCAGTCATTGGAACATAATTAATAATAATAATAATAACCAGATCTTATCAGTAGATTCACACCACAAACTGATTTCACAAAATTAGTCCAGGCAATAGACTAAACAAAAAAACAAATGGCAACAAAACCCCTTTCTAAATGGTAGTAGAATCTGCAGCTGCTGAAATAATGTTAGATCAATTGTTCAGTTTCAACCAGACTTTCTGAGGTATGTAATGAAACAAGGAAGTATAACCTATACACAGAACCAAAATCAACAACATTAAAAATAGCAGGCTGCTTCTAGGAGCCCTGTACTATGAGGAATATTTTGTCTTTGAGTTGAAAGAAAGTGACACCATAGATCAAGTCAAAATTATTAAAGCCAAAGAGAGCTATACCAGCAATTATGATGCATAGTTTTTACATATTTTTTTCTATTTCCCCTTTAAATAATTTAATGTGGTAATTTTGTATATATTGTATATATTACAACTGATTCTGAAAAAAAAAATAAAATTACTATAAAATATGATATAAATAATTCAAAGGAAACAATTAGCTTAGACAAATCAACTTCCAGAATGACATCATACCCAAAATGATGTGCAATAATATGAAATAAAATCTCTGCATAAACTTCTCATGAGTAATTGCATTAATAAATAATAAATCTCTACACAAAAAGTCAAGTATGAGAGGGCTTCACAATTTTTCTTTCAGTTTTTTGTGTGTCATTAATTTTAATGCTTTTATTACTGTATTATGTTTATATGAAATAGTTGGATTTATTTTGACATACTCATAGTGGCATGGATTCAATTCCATCTATTTTAGTTCCTAGTATCACCTATTTCCTTCCCCTCTTCTTTTCTGTATTAAGCATCCTCTAGTCTCTTGTTCTTCCTTCCACTAGGTTTTTTTTTAGCATACATAAATGCAAAAATTTAGAAAGGTAATAAAAAATATTTGTTTCATGAATATTTTTATAAAGTTCAATATATATATATGCATGTATATTAGATGATTGAGGAACTTAAAAAGAGATAAAACACAAATAGTAAACATGAGGATCAAAAGAAAATTTTACATCACAACTCATAAACATTATTGAAGTACTAACAAAAATTCTCCTAACAACTTTAAAACTATAAATATGCCAAGTAGATGAAAATAATTCCTTAAAATCCACAAAATGTCATTCTTTCTCAAGATGAAATGGATAATTTGTGTAGTCCCCTGTTGGGACTATGTCTGCCAAGGGGCAAGGTTTGACTGCTTACCACGCCCTAAAGGACCGGGGCTAAACCAAGGGGTGTGGGTATGACGTAGCATGAGAGACTGAACCGCCTTGCTTGCTGATTGGTTAGTTCTAGGCCTATTTAAGTCAATGCTTGTTCAATAAATCTGAGTTTTTTTGGGCATCCCGCGTGCTATATACAAGACTCCCTAGGTATGGCGTGTTTTTTCTGAGGTAAGGCACCTAGCGATTTCTGTCCTTAAGCTCACCCCCGCTGGGTGAGTTGCAATCTTTCCTGCAGGCAGGAAAAATTCCCTTTTAGGGCCCAAAGAGAGAAGCGCAACTCAGAGCCCGGCTCCATTCATAACTCAGCAACCCCAGCAACCCCGGCAGGTTGGCGCCCAACTCGGGGCAGGAACAAAGAAAAAAAAAAAATTATCAGTGGGCTTAATAAGGTTAGAGACGCAGCGTCTCTTTCGCTGGCAGAAATATCCTTTTATTATGGGGACAAATCTTAACATTCAGGAAAATCACAAGACCCAGCCCTCGAGGCATGGCGCGGTATTTTAAGAAAGCAAGGTCTCCAAATATCTGACAGCCAATCGGAGGTGATTTGGAATTCGTTAAAATGGGCGGCTCCCTGGCTCCCAAAGTCTGATTTTGATTCTTGGGAGACTTGGGACGAAAATAAAACAAATTTTAAGGGACCGAGAAATTGAGTACGGGGAATCCCCGCCTCCGGGAGTTTATCCAGCTTTATCCGCCCTAAAAGCGTACTCTTTTACAAGAAAAACAAACACCTAATTTTTCCCGGTCCGCGAATTTAAAGAAATCTCACTCCAGGGAATTAGAAACTACAGCTCCTCCTTTAGAGATATCTAACAAATTCCCTGAGAACAAAGGCCACCGACCACGTGGCTCGAAACTTTATGAGAGGGAGCCTTCGGCGCCATTACTATACCAAGAGGCGCCAGCGCCCTCTAATGGGCTTTCACCTGTAATGGCATTTCCAGTTAATTTAAATCCGAGGGAAGACAAGCCAAATATATGGTATCCCTGGGAAACTCAAGAATTAAAAGAATTAAAAAAGGCTATAGCAAAAGATGGTGTAAACTCACCATGGGCAAAATGTATATTACAAAATCTCGCTCATCGTGCCT
Organism: Tamias sibiricus; assembly: GCA_025594165.1. Lineage (NCBI taxonomy): Eukaryota > Metazoa > Chordata > Mammalia > Rodentia > Sciuridae > Tamias > Tamias sibiricus. The sequence goes on along the minus strand of CM046657.1, from coordinate 19,783,771 downwards.
GTACCACTAGAGACTGGAAAGATTTAACAAAAGCTGTGCTCCCAGTACCGTTATTCCTTAAATGGTGTGCATATTTTTCTGATGAATGCCATACGCAGGCTGAGAGGAATCAAACAACAAATCCTCCCATACCAATAACCTTTGGGATGCTGTCAGGAACTAGTGATCAGTATGCCACAGGAATTCAACAAGCAAAAATTACCAGCTCCGTACCGAGAACAGGTGCGAGCTCTAGGGCTGGCAGCATGGAAAAAGCTAGAGGAAGGCCCCACAGAGCTTCCTATAGCTGGAATCACTCAAAAAGCTAATGAGGATTTAGCCACATTTATTGAGAGAGTGGAAAAAAGCCTTCAAAGGAAATTTCCACCTGGTACGATGAGGGACCAATTCGCAAAAATGTTAGTGTGGGAAAGGAATGACCGCAGATCACAAACTGGCCTGTGCTGGGTTAAAAGATAGGTCCTTGGGAAGATGGATTATTGCCACCAAAGATGTGGGTTCAACAACTCACCCAATCTCAGATATTGAGCACTGCTCTCAATGCCCACACTGAGGTATTAGCAACAGTTTTAAATGGAAAAGAAACCTGTTTTAAGTGTGGACGGGAAGGCCATTTTAAAAGAGACTGCCCTAATGGCCCCATGGTAGGCCTCCAAAATACTCCCCTGGCCAGACTCAAAGTCCAGCTGCCCCTAGAACACTCTGTCCTAGATGTAAAAGAGGATATCATTGGGAAAAAGATTGCAGGTCTAAATTTGATATTCAGGGGAAACCTTTAAATTCCTAAGGGGCAGCCTCCAGCCCCGTTACATCAAGGAGGTTCCCCTGCTCCCAGTCCCCCTCAGGTCCATTGGACAGTTCCTATTGTTCCAGGGATTAGACCAAAGATGGATATTTATATATCAGGAAAGAAATTTCATTGCCTAATTGATACTGGGGCAGATCGTACTATACTAAGGAAAGAAGAGATTCCACCCCAATGGGAACTAATCCCAGGGCCTCAGTTACTTGGAATAGGTGGAAACACTCATTCAGAAGAGACCAGAAATTGGCTTAAATGGAGAGATATAGATAAAAACCAAGGGGAAGTTTGTCCCCTTGTGGCCCTTGGATTAACCTCTAATTTATTAGGTCAAGACATCCTAGGAGAAGCTGAGGCTTACATTACTACAACCCATAGAGAGCTTAAAAATTATATGGGGAGAAAAACTTCCAATCATCAAATAGGGTTTCACCCCCAATCCTAAGGGCCACTGCTCCCCAAATTCCTGCCATTCAATGGCAAGATGGCCCCCCAATCTGGGTCGAGCAGTGGCCCCTTCCTACTGAAAAACTAAACCATTTGAGGGCAATTGTCCAAAAACAGTTAGCCCTAGGGACACATTAGACCTTCTCTTAGCCCATGGAACAGTCCTGTTTTTGTTATACAAAAGGCCACAGGGAAATGGAGGATGTTACAAGACCTCCAAAAAATTAATGATAGGATGTTCCTTGTTGGCACACCTTTGTGTGGCCTTCCCTGGATCCCTTCTATCTCAAGATATTTAACCTTAATTGTTATTGATATTAAAGATTATTATTTTTCAATACCTCTTCATCCAGATGATTATGAAAAATTTGCATTCTCTGTCCCATCAACCAATTGTCATAAGCCAGATGAAAGATATGAATGGATAGTGCTCCCTCAAGGTATGGCTAATAGCCCAGCTTTTTGTCAATATTATGTTTCATGTCTTCTGTCACCATTAATGAAAAAATCACAGCTTACCTTATATGTCTATATGGATGACATCATCCTGGAGCTACTGATGTCCAACAACTAAACTCTGCTTACTTAACCCTTCGAGAGCTCTTAGAAAAAGAAGGATTACACATATCCAATGATAAAATACAAACTATTCCTCCCTTTAAAATATTGGGGACAAAACTTAGCCTAGACTCGGTTTGTCCTCTCAAACCCCAACTTCTCATTTAAAAATCTTATTCCTTGACAGAGTTACAAAAGCTATTAGGAGAGCTAAACTGGTTAAGACCTTGGCTTCATACCTCTACTGAGGATTTATTACCTCTCTTTGAGTTGCTACGGGGAAAATCCCCCTCTGATGTGATTTTACTAGAAGAAAGTCATCATCTATCAATATTACAAAAAGTCCAAGATGCCCTCAATTCAGCCCAATTGGCTCGATACCAACCAAAGCAACCTCTATATTTATGGATTTTCTCAGGTGCTAAGCTCCTGACAGGTGTACTAACCCAGATGGGAAATCCATTAGAATGGATACATTCCTCTATGGGAGGAGCACCTCGAGTTTATTCCCAATTCGATCAATTAGCAGATCTTGTAATAAAAGGAATAGATACATCATTGAGGCATTATGGAAAAGACCCAGATATTTTTAACAATTCCTTACCGTTTGTCAGATTTTGAATGCATACAGAAAAACAACCCTAGAGTTTCCTATGCATTAGAAGGATTTCTAGGAAAAGTTGACTGTCATTACGGGTCAACCAAAATGGACTTCTTCTTTCCCCAAACTGGAGTGGACTCCCCCCATCTTGTTCTCCAACAAGCCACTCCCCAAGGCAGTAAATGTCTTCACAGATGGAAGAAAAGAAGGGTCAGCAGTTGTAGTTTTTTTCACCCATCCACAGGCCAAAGGACACAATACTTTGAAGCAGTTACTAGTTCTGCTCAACTTAAAGAATTATATGCTGTTGCATTAGCCTTGACCCATGTCCAAGAGCCTATAAATCTTTTCTAAGATAGTTTATATGTAATTAACCTATTACCTACTCTAAATGCCTCATATATAAAGATAGATAATAATCCTATCACCCCTCTGATGATCCAGGTTCGATCCCTGTTAAAGGGGTGTAATGAACCTATGTTCCTCCAACATCTTAGGAGACATCAAGGCTTATCTGGGCCCCTATCTGAGGGAAATCAGGCCGCTGACCGTTTTGGCCACCACAGGTGTATTAACAGTTACAGTCCCATATCAACAAGACCTTCAGTTAGCTCAAGGTCTTCACAACCTTACTCATTTAAATTGGAGAGGACTACATCATAAATTTCCTTTAGTTCCTATAAAAGATTTAAAAAAGATTGTAAGGACATGTAAATCTTGTTTGCCCTTCTTACAGGTCCCACCTCTCCAGTCCCCTGGGGTAAATCCCAGAGGCCTAAGGCCCAACGCTATTTGGCAAACTGATGTAACCCATTATGTGCCATTTGGAAAATTAAAATATATATTTATGTCCATAGATACTTATTCACATGCTTGTTGGGCCACGGCACACTCTGAAAAAAGGACTAAACATGCTAAAAGTCACTTTTTACAATGCTTTGCTATTCTTGGATTGCCAAAACAAGTTAAAACTGATAATGGACCCTGTTTTGTAAGCAAATCATTACAAAAGTTCTTCCAAACTTGGCATATTAAGCATATCACAGGGATTCCATATAACCCAAAAGGACAAGCCATAATAGAAAGACATAATAAAACCTTAAAAAGACCAATTAATAAAACAAAATGGGGGAAACAACCCCCATGACCAGTTGAAAACAGCTATGCTTACTTTAAATATTTTAAATTTTTCCAAACAGCAGCCTCTATCTGCGTTTCAAAGACACTGGTCTAACCAAACACCTTATATAAAAGTTGAGGTCCGATGGAAAGACTCATTAACTGGAGTCTGGAGAGGTCCTGATCCATTAATAAGTGCTGGCAGAGGTTTTGGATGTGTCTTCCCAATGGGGGAACAAAACCCTATATGGGTGCCTGCCAGAGATCTCAAATACTGCCAATCCAACCAAAATGACTACCAGGAGCACAAGCTCTTGAGGAGTGATCCTTTCTTTTTTCCACAGAAATGAAAAAACCGTGACAAATCTCCTGTCCTGCTATGATTAAACTTCTCATCACATCCATTTCAAATTCATCAAAGACACTATCCTGGACTCCTTCTTTGTCAGCATCTCAACCCCCTGCGATGAGAGAAGAAGGACCTGTGCCATTCCTGTGACAAATATCTGGACTTTATGCTAGACGACTTCCTTTGGAACTCTGAGAGAAGAGCGCTATATCTTAGGACAATTATATAGACTTTGTGCTGGACGGCTTCCTTTGGACTCTAAGAGAAGAGTCCCATTCCTGTGACAGTCATCTGGACTTTATGCCAAAAGGCTTCCTTTAAAACTGAACTAAATAGATGGACTTTCTCTTTTTGGTGAAATCCCTGCTAAATAGGTGGACTTTCTCTTTTTGGTGAAATCCTAATGTCATTGTCTTTGTGTGCACCTTTAGCCCTATAGAACTAGCCAGATACAGCTGGGTGGTCTACTGTCACGCTGAGCTATAGCCCTATAGGCTTGGCCACGGTCCTTAACAGGATGCAGAGGTATGCCATCCATCAAGCCTTCCCAAAGGTGACTGTCATGTCCCGTGTGCTCCCCTTGGCCACCTGCTGGCCCTAGGCATGTCCACCTAAAGTGCTAGAGTGATAGCCAATAATAGGTAAGATTTTTCCCAGAGAGGAGAAGTCGACCTAGACGGGCACACTCTCTATGAGTTGGACACCCTACAAGATGGGACATCCCATTTAAAAATAAATGGAGAGACCCATTTTTTTAAATAAACAAAAAAAGGGGAATTGTTGGGGACTATGTCTGCCAAGGGGGCAAGCAGGTTTGACGGCTTACCACGCCCTAAAGGACCGGGGGGACTAAACCAAGGGGTGTGGCTATGACGTAGCGTGAGAGAGACTGAACCGCCTTGCTTGCTGATTGGTTAGTTCTAGGCCTATTTAAGTCAATGCTTGTTCAATAAATCTGAGTTTTTTGGGGCATCCCGCGTGCTATATACAAGACTCCCTAGGTGTGGCGTGTTTTCTGAGGTAAGGCACCTAGCGATTTCTGTCCTTTAAGCTCACCCCGCTGGGTGAGTTGCAATCTTTCCTGCAGGCAGGAAAAATTCCTTTTAGGGCCCAAAGAGAGAAGCGCAACTCAGAGACCGGCTCCATTCATAACTCAGCAACCCCAGCAACCCTGGCAGTCCCCCAACTAGCAGGGAAATTGAACTTTTATTATAAAAGGCCCAAGTATCATATGGAAGTGGTGTATATAGGACTTCAACAGGTCCAGATGACACAAGTAACTTAAATGAGAAAAAGATCCAAATTCTTAGAGTCCTTTCTCCTGCTACATTTTTCCCCTCTAATTCTCCTATATTAATGACCTCATGAAAGGTTGACTTGGGGCAGAATAAAATATGGGTCTGGTTTACCTGTTGCTCTATGTGGCATTCAGGAATCCACCCTAAAGCTGACCTCTGCAACCTCAACAACACTTTGTGGGATATCCTTGAGGTGATTGGTGAGGGAATGTGTCCCCCCAGGGAAAATATACTTTGGTAAACAAACATTTGTGTGTACAAAAATTCTACATATGTGCATTATGAATTGTAATACACATTACTACTATTATAAATAAAAAATTAAAAAGGACATCCTCAATTTCTGTCTCACCTCATTCTAAATACAACAGACAGCTTGTGTTTGTCCAATTTCTTCCTTGAAATTACTTTCCTGGAATTATCCTTTGTATATTTTTTCTTTCTTTTTATCACTCTTCTATTACCAATCATTTACATTTAGATTTTAGTAACTTCTAATAGAGATTTTTTTGTGTGTGAGAAATTAATGGTGATTTTATTCATGCTTTTCTTTGATCTAAGCTGGGGTAGATTTCTTTTCTTGAGCATTGTCATTTGAATTGTTAACACACATTCTGGATATCTTTTGCTAGTAGAAAGTAGTACCCACATTTTGCCTCCACTTTGTGTTAGGTATCTTCATGTGAATGTGATAAGAACAGGTATTATTCATTTAAAGACAAATGCTTTTAATAGCAGGAGCAAACATTACAACATACTTGTTTAATCATCAATCTGGTGACGAGAAAAATTATTTCTCAGAAATAATGTTACCTTAGTTATATAGTAATAATAATAATAGGTTTACTTATATGAATATGAGAAAACAACACATGAAACTGTTTACATTTTTTCTTATCCTCAGTGTATATTAATTTACCATTTTTGTTTTTACTTATTACATAAATAACACCAATTAATGACAATAACCTCTATAGTATCAGTGAAATAAAAGAAACATAAGAAAAAAAATTATTCTGAAATAGCTACAATTAACTTCAATTATATTTCAATTCATCATTTTCAGTGAGTACAATGTAAAAGTATGTTGTGAAATCTCTGTGATTTTATATCAAATACATGCTTTCATAAAATATTATTTCCTCTTTCCTAATTCACAGTATCTTTTATCTCCCCCCACCCCAAATTTTTACTCTGACAAAAAGAAACAACTTATTCAAGTATTCAATAAAATAAATACTATGTCTGTTATTCACAGAGTCTTTCTTCCTTTTTTCTAGTTCTCCATAATACTTGTGTACATTTTAATATTTGTTATAAATATGTTATGACTAATATACAGGAATATTAACTGTTTAAAAGTACATAAGCCAGCATAATATTCAACCAACATAACTTATGAACATTATGTTTTTTTCTCTAAAAAGTGGTTTCTCTGAATAGTCATTGTTAGGTCAAAACATATGTGTTTAGCTGTGTTTTGTCACTGTGTGTATTTCTTTCATTTAATGTCCACTGCTATCTGTTTGAAAAATGGTTGTCACAAATGTAATGGATGTGAATGACATGATTTTCAAAAAGTGATACAATGGAGTCAGTAATGTTATTAGTATAATTAACAATCAGAGCTGTCAATAGTACATTGAAAAAGGTGTTTACCCACACATAGAAAAATTAACAAATATCAGTGAAGTAATGATTTGAAATTTTGTGACACATATCACTGATATAACTTTAGCTTCTTACAACATCAGAAATGAAATTTAATCTGGAAATAGTTTTCTGCTGAAGAGATATGTAAGATACAGATCTACAGATGCATACCACTGAAAAACTTTATTACAGATGCAGAAAAAATAAGTACTGCAAATAAATAACTTATATTGAATCAAGTATTATACTGAATAATCTTTCTTAATACTGTTATGTGTTGTACCAAAAATGTTTGTACCCAGCATAATGTTAATTAAAACTCCAAGCCACAATCACACTTGAGCCAATAAAAAGCCTTTATTAAGCTGATCAGCGGCCACCATCCTCACACATCACACAGTGGTGACAAGATGGCGGGCCCGGCAGTCTGATTTTCAAGAGTTTATAAAGAGAAAAATCACAGAGGGCAGAATATTAAATTGTAGGGTTTCAGCCAATGCAAGCAAGCCACAGTACAGAAGCGAATTTAGGCAGTTAACAAGACAAAGCAATGGGTACAATCATATTTCCCCCCACAAGACTTTCCAGGTGGTATAGCAACGACCAAGTAGGAGGAAATGGGGTCAAGAAGACCTAAGTTGGGTACATGTTAGAGAATGGTTACTAACGTCTAGACAATCAATCTCTGACAAGGTATTTGCCCATGAAAAATGGAAACCAAAGAGGAGCAAATTTTTACATTGTATAAGGAATTTCTATTTTTATGCTGTCAAGCATATTATGCTAGGTAACGATTAATGGGTACAGAGGCAGGACTTTCCCGTGTTCTATTATTTTCTGAGAAACAGAACTATTTCTCAGAAACTCCTAAGATGGCTGCTGAAGAACAAGATGGGGTCCCTTTAGTTCTCTTATCACAGTTATAACATCCTTATTCCTTAGGCTATATATCATAGGGTTGAACATGGGAGTCACAATAGTATAGAAAGAGAAAAACACTCTGTCACTTTCTGCTAAATGACTAGCCTCAGGTCTGTAAATATGTAATAATGGGCTGATCCAAAGAATAACACCACCACTGTAAGTTGAGATGAGCAGGTGAAAGAAGGCTTTGGCCCTGCCTGTGGCTGATGGCAATTTAAGGATCATCGAGAGATTTTTGGATATAGAGATAAGAATTAGAAGAAATGGGACTGAGACAAACAGTAGAGAGCAGCCACATAGACCATCAGCTCATTATTAGTGAAGGTTTTCCCCCACAGGCCCACTTAAGTAATGGGGGGGATGTCACAGAGTGGTTGATTACATTGGAAGCACAAAATGATTAGAGAAGAGAATCTGGAAGGTCTGCCCATACCTGCACAGGAATTCCACTGATCCAGGAAGGCAACCACCAGCTGGATACAGACCTTGTGGTTTATGACCAGAGAATACTGCAGAGGATACAAATGGGCCACAATAGCGGTCATAGGCCATCACTGCCCAGAAGGAAACATTCTGATGGCTCCCAGTACAAGAATCCAGCACTCTATGTAGCACAGGCATACAAAGAGATGGGAGTCCTCTCTGGTCCCAAGGTTTATGAGCATTCTGGGGAGACCTAACTAAAATATAACAGATCTCCAGAAAGGAAAAATTGTCAAGGAAAAACTACATAGGGGTCTGGAGAGCAGGTTTCACTTTTGTTATTGCCAGTATAGCTCCATTGCCCAGCAGGATAATCATCGTAGATGACAAAAAACAGTCCAAACAGAAACCACTGGAGATGGGGCACATCAGCAAACCCCAAAAGGATAAATTCCATCCCATTCAGTTAGGATTCCTTCTGGTGGTTTTTTTGTTGTTGCTTCATCTGTGTGAAAGCAAAAAAACTTAAAAAGTGCTTCTCACTCACCTTCACAGAACTGGTGCCTGCTCGCTAAATAATCTAGTCAACCACATCAATGCTCAAGGCCACTGAGATTGTCCCTGCACTGTAGGAATATGACACCTTTTCCTCCATTAGATCCTGATGCATGATCACTGCACACGTTGCCTCTGAAATTGCCTTGGTGAATCTCCCCAGATGTTCTGTTAAAGCCATAATTACTACATAATTACTACATAATTACTACATAATTACTACATAATTACTACATAATTACTACATAATTACTACATAATTACTACATAATTACTACATAATTACTACATAATTACTACATAATTACTACATAATTACTACATAATTACTACATAATTACTACATAATTACTACATAATTACTACATAATTACTACATAATTACTACATAATTACTACATAATTACTACATAATTACTACATAATTACTACATAATTACTACATAATTACTACATAATTACTACATAATTACTACATAATTACTACATAATTACTACATAATTACTACATAATTACTACATAATTACTACATAATTACTACATAATTACTACATAATTACTACATAATTACTACATAATTACTACATAATTACTACATAATTACTACATAATTACTACATAATTACTACATAATTACTACATAATTACTACATAATTACTACATAATTACTACATAATTACTACATAATTACTACATAATTACTACATAATTACTACATAATTACTACATAATTACTACATAATTACTACATAATTACTACATAATTACTACATAATTACTACATAATTACTACATAATTACTACATAATTACTACATAATTACTACATAATTACTACATAATTACTACATAATTACTACATAATTACTACATAATTACTACATAATTACTACATAATTACTACATAATTACTACATAATTACTACATAATTACTACATAATTACTACATAATTACTACATAATTACTACATAATTACTACATAATTACTACATAATTACTACATAATTACTACATAATTACTACATAATTACTACATAATTACTACATAATTACTACATAATTACTACATAATTACTACATAATTACTACATAATTACTACATAATTACTACATAATTACTACATAATTACTACATAATTACTACATAATTACTACATAATTACTACATAATTACTACATAATTACTACATAATTACTACATAATTACTACATAATTACTACATAATTACTACATAATTACTACATAATTACTACATAATTACTACATAATTACTACATAATTACTACATAATTACTACATAATTACTACATAATTACTACATAATTACTACATAATTACTACATAATTACTACATAATTACTACATAATTACTACATAATTACTACATAATTACTACATAATTACTACATAATTACTACATAATTACTACATAATTACTACATAATTACTACATAATTACTACATAATTACTACATAATTACTACATAATTACTACATAATTACTACATAATTACTACATAATTACTACATAATTACTACATAATTACTACATAATTACTACATAATTACTACATAATTACTACATAATTACTACATAATTACTACATAATTACTACATAATTACTACATAATTACTACATAATTACTACATAATTACTACATAATTACTACATAATTACTACATAATTACTACATAATTACTACATAATTACTACATAATTACTACATAATTACTACATAATTACTACATAATTACTACATAATTACTACATAATTACTACATAATTACTACATAATTACTACATAATTACTACATAATTACTACATAATTACTACATAATTACTACATAATTACTACATAATTACTACATAATTACTACATAATTACTACATAATTACTACATAATTACTACATAATTACTACATAATTACTACATAATTACTACATAATTACTACATAATTACTACATAATTACTACATAATTACTACATAATTACTACATAATTACTACATAATTACTACATAATTACTACATAATTACTACATAATTACTACATAATTACTACATAATTACTACATAATTACTACATAATTACTACATAATTACTACATAATTACTACATAATTACTACATAATTACTACATAATTACTACATAATTACTACATAATTACTACATAATTACTACATAATTACTACATAATTACTACATAATTACTACATAATTACTACATAATTACTACATAATTACTACATAATTACTACATAATTACTACATAATTACTACATAATTACTACATAATTACTACATAATTACTACATAATTACTACATAATTACTACATAATTACTACATAATTACTACATAATTACTACATAATTACTACATAATTACTACATAATTACTACATAATTACTACATAATTACTACATAATTACTACATAATTACTACATAATTACTACATAATTACTACATAATTACTACATAATTACTACATAATTACTACATAATTACTACATAATTACTACATAATTACTACATAATTACTACATAATTACTACATAATTACTACATAATTACTACATAATTACTACATAATTACTACATAATTACTACATAATTACTACATAATTACTACATAATTACTACATAATTACTACATAATTACTACATAATTACTACATAATTACTACATAATTACTACATAATTACTACATAATTACTACATAATTACTACATAATTACTACATAATTACTACATAATTACTACATAATTACTACATAATTACTACATAATTACTACATAATTACTACATAATTACTACATAATTACTACATAATTACTACATAATTACTACATAATTACTACATAATTACTACATAATTACTACATAATTACTACATAATTACTACATAATTACTACATAATTACTACATAATTACTACATAATTACTACATAATTACTACATAATTACTACATAATTACTACATAATTACTACATAATTACTACATAATTACTACATAATTACTACATAATTACTACATAATTACTACATAATTACTACATAATTACTACATAATTACTACATAATTACTACATAATTACTACATAATTACTACATAATTACTACATAATTACTACATAATTACTACATAATTACTACATAATTACTACATAATTACTACATAATTACTACATAATTACTACATAATTACTACATAATTACTACATAATTACTACATAATTACTACATAATTACTACATAATTACTACATAATTACTACATAATTACTACATAATTACTACATAATTACTACATAATTACTACATAATTACTACATAATTACTACATAATTACTACATAATTACTACATAATTACTACATAATTACTACATAATTACTACATAATTACTACATAATTACTACATAATTACTACATAATTACTACATAATTACTACATAATTACTACATAATTACTACATAATTACTACATAATTACTACATAATTACTACATAATTACTACATAATTACTACATAATTACTACATAATTACTACATAATTACTACATAATTACTACATAATTACTACATAATTACTACATAATTACTACATAATTACTACATAATTACTACATAATTACTACATAATTACTACATAATTACTACATAATTACTACATAATTACTACATAATTACTACATAATTACTACATAATTACTACATAATTACTACATAATTACTACATAATTACTACATAATTACTACATAATTACTACATAATTACTACATAATTACTACATAATTACTACATAATTACTACATAATTACTACATAATTACTACATAATTACTACATAATTACTACATAATTACTACATAATTACTACATAATTACTACATAATTACTACATAATTACTACATAATTACTACATAATTACTACATAATTACTACATAATTACTACATAATTACTACATAATTACTACATAATTACTACATAATTACTACATAATTACTACATAATTACTACATAATTACTACATAATTACTACATAATTACTACATAATTACTACATAATTACTACATAATTACTACATAATTACTACATAATTACTACATAATTACTACATAATTACTACATAATTACTACATAATTACTACATAATTACTACATAATTACTACATAATTACTACATAATTACTACATAATTACTACATAATTACTACATAATTACTACATAATTACTACATAATTACTACATAATTACTACATAATTACTACATAATTACTACATAATTACTACATAATTACTACATAATTACTACATAATTACTACATAATTACTACATAATTACTACATAATTACTACATAATTACTACATAATTACTACATAATTACTACATAATTACTACATAATTACTACATAATTACTACATAATTACTACATAATTACTACATAATTACTACATAATTACTACATAATTACTACATAATTACTACATAATTACTACATAATTACTACATAATTACTACATAATTACTACATAATTACTACATAATTACTACATAATTACTACATAATTACTACATAATTACTACATAATTACTACATAATTACTACATAATTACTACATAATTACTACATAATTACTACATAATTACTACATAATTACTACATAATTACTACATAATTACTACATAATTACTACATAATTACTACATAATTACTACATAATTACTACATAATTACTACATAATTACTACATAATTACTACATAATTACTACATAATTACTACATAATTACTACATAATTACTACATAATTACTACATAATTACTACATAATTACTACATAATTACTACATAATTACTACATAATTACTACATAATTACTACATAATTACTACATAATTACTACATAATTACTACATAATTACTACATAATTACTACATAATTACTACATAATTACTACATAATTACTACATAATTACTACATAATTACTACATAATTACTACATAATTACTACATAATTACTACATAATTACTACATAATTACTACATAATTACTACATAATTACTACATAATTACTACATAATTACTACATAATTACTACATAATTACTACATAATTACTACATAATTACTACATAATTACTACATAATTACTACATAATTACTACATAATTACTACATAATTACTACATAATTACTACATAATTACTACATAATTACTACATAATTACTACATAATTACTACATAATTACTACATAATTACTACATAATTACTACATAATTACTACATAATTACTACATAATTACTACATAATTACTACATAATTACTACATAATTACTACATAATTACTACATAATTACTACATAATTACTACATAATTACTACATAATTACTACATAATTACTACATAATTACTACATAATTACTACATAATTACTACATAATTACTACATAATTACTACATAATTACTACATAATTACTACATAATTACTACATAATTACTACATAATTACTACATAATTACTACATAATTACTACATAATTACTACATAATTACTACATAATTACTACATAATTACTACATAATTACTACATAATTACTACATAATTACTACATAATTACTACATAATTACTACATAATTACTACATAATTACTACATAATTACTACATAATTACTACATAATTACTACATAATTACTACATAATTACTACATAATTACTACATAATTACTACATAATTACTACATAATTACTACATAATTACTACATAATTACTACATAATTACTACATAATTACTACATAATTACTACATAATTACTACATAATTACTACATAATTACTACATAATTACTACATAATTACTACATAATTACTACATAATTACTACATAATTACTACATAATTACTACATAATTACTACATAATTACTACATAATTACTACATAATTACTACATAATTACTACATAATTACTACATAATTACTACATAATTACTACATAATTACTACATAATTACTACATAATTACTACATAATTACTACATAATTACTACATAATTACTACATAATTACTACATAATTACTACATAATTACTACATAATTACTACATAATTACTACATAATTACTACATAATTACTACATAATTACTACATAATTACTACATAATTACTACATAATTACTACATAATTACTACATAATTACTACATAATTACTACATAATTACTACATAATTACTACATAATTACTACATAATTACTACATAATTACTACATAATTACTACATAATTACTACATAATTACTACATAATTACTACATAATTACTACATAATTACTACATAATTACTACATAATTACTACATAATTACTACATAATTACTACATAATTACTACATAATTACTACATAATTACTACATAATTACTACATAATTACTACATAATTACTACATAATTACTACATAATTACTACATAATTACTACATAATTACTACATAATTACTACATAATTACTACATAATTACTACATAATTACTACATAATTACTACATAATTACTACATAATTACTACATAATTACTACATAATTACTACATAATTACTACATAATTACTACATAATTACTACATAATTACTACATAATTACTACATAATTACTACATAATTACTACATAATTACTACATAATTACTACATAATTACTACATAATTACTACATAATTACTACATAATTACTACATAATTACTACATAATTACTACATAATTACTACATAATTACTACATAATTACTACATAATTACTACATAATTACTACATAATTACTACATAATTACTACATAATTACTACATAATTACTACATAATTACTACATAATTACTACATAATTACTACATAATTACTACATAATTACTACATAATTACTACATAATTACTACATAATTACTACATAATTACTACATAATTACTACATAATTACTACATAATTACTACATAATTACTACATAATTACTACATAATTACTACATAATTACTACATAATTACTACATAATTACTACATAATTACTACATAATTACTACATAATTACTACATAATTACTACATAATTACTACATAATTACTACATAATTACTACATAATTACTACATAATTACTACATAATTACTACATAATTACTACATAATTACTACATAATTACTACATAATTACTACATAATTACTACATAATTACTACATAATTACTACATAATTACTACATAATTACTACATAATTACTACATAATTACTACATAATTACTACATAATTACTACATAATTACTACATAATTACTACATAATTACTACATAATTACTACATAATTACTACATAATTACTACATAATTACTACATAATTACTACATAATTACTACATAATTACTACATAATTACTACATAATTACTACATAATTACTACATAATTACTACATAATTACTACATAATTACTACATAATTACTACATAATTACTACATAATTACTACATAATTACTACATAATTACTACATAATTACTACATAATTACTACATAATTACTACATAATTACTACATAATTACTACATAATTACTACATAATTACTACATAATTACTACATAATTACTACATAATTACTACATAATTACTACATAATTACTACATAATTACTACATAATTACTACATAATTACTACATAATTACTACATAATTACTACATAATTACTACATAATTACTACATAATTACTACATAATTACTACATAATTACTACATAATTACTACATAATTACTACATAATTACTACATAATTACTACATAATTACTACATAATTACTACATAATTACTACATAATTACTACATAATTACTACATAATTACTACATAATTACTACATAATTACTACATAATTACTACATAATTACTACATAATTACTACATAATTACTACATAATTACTACATAATTACTACATAATTACTACATAATTACTACATAATTACTACATAATTACTACATAATTACTACATAATTACTACATAATTACTACATAATTACTACATAATTACTACATAATTACTACATAATTACTACATAATTACTACATAATTACTACATAATTACTACATAATTACTACATAATTACTACATAATTACTACATAATTACTACATAATTACTACATAATTACTACATAATTACTACATAATTACTACATAATTACTACATAATTACTACATAATTACTACATAATTACTACATAATTACTACATAATTACTACATAATTACTACATAATTACTACATAATTACTACATAATTACTACATAATTACTACATAATTACTACATAATTACTACATAATTACTACATAATTACTACATAATTACTACATAATTACTACATAATTACTACATAATTACTACATAATTACTACATAATTACTACATAATTACTACATAATTACTACATAATTACTACATAATTACTACATAATTACTACATAATTACTACATAATTACTACATAATTACTACATAATTACTACATAATTACTACATAATTACTACATAATTACTACATAATTACTACATAATTACTACATAATTACTACATAATTACTACATAATTACTACATAATTACTACATAATTACTACATAATTACTACATAATTACTACATAATTACTACATAATTACTACATAATTACTACATAATTACTACATAATTACTACATAATTACTACATAATTACTACATAATTACTACATAATTACTACATAATTACTACATAATTACTACATAATTACTACATAATTACTACATAATTACTACATAATTACTACATAATTACTACATAATTACTACATAATTACTACATAATTACTACATAATTACTACATAATTACTACATAATTACTACATAATTACTACATAATTACTACATAATTACTACATAATTACTACATAATTACTACATAATTACTACATAATTACTACATAATTACTACATAATTACTACATAATTACTACATAATTACTACATAATTACTACATAATTACTACATAATTACTACATAATTACTACATAATTACTACATAATTACTACATAATTACTACATAATTACTACATAATTACTACATAATTACTACATAATTACTACATAATTACTACATAATTACTACATAATTACTACATAATTACTACATAATTACTACATAATTACTACATAATTACTACATAATTACTACATAATTACTACATAATTACTACATAATTACTACATAATTACTACATAATTACTACATAATTACTACATAATTACTACATAATTACTACATAATTACTACATAATTACTACATAATTACTACATAATTACTACATAATTACTACATAATTACTACATAATTACTACATAATTACTACATAATTACTACATAATTACTACATAATTACTACATAATTACTACATAATTACTACATAATTACTACATAATTACTACATAATTACTACATAATTACTACATAATTACTACATAATTACTACATAATTACTACATAATTACTACATAATTACTACATAATTACTACATAATTACTACATAATTACTACATAATTACTACATAATTACTACATAATTACTACATAATTACTACATAATTACTACATAATTACTACATAATTACTACATAATTACTACATAATTACTACATAATTACTACATAATTACTACATAATTACTACATAATTACTACATAATTACTACATAATTACTACATAATTACTACATAATTACTACATAATTACTACATAATTACTACATAATTACTACATAATTACTACATAATTACTACATAATTACTACATAATTACTACATAATTACTACATAATTACTACATAATTACTACATAATTACTACATAATTACTACATAATTACTACATAATTACTACATAATTACTACATAATTACTACATAATTACTACATAATTACTACATAATTACTACATAATTACTACATAATTACTACATAATTACTACATAATTACTACATAATTACTACATAATTACTACATAATTACTACATAATTACTACATAATTACTACATAATTACTACATAATTACTACATAATTACTACATAATTACTACATAATTACTACATAATTACTACATAATTACTACATAATTACTACATAATTACTACATAATTACTACATAATTACTACATAATTACTACATAATTACTACATAATTACTACATAATTACTACATAATTACTACATAATTACTACATAATTACTACATAATTACTACATAATTACTACATAATTACTACATAATTACTACATAATTACTACATAATTACTACATAATTACTACATAATTACTACATAATTACTACATAATTACTACATAATTACTACATAATTACTACATAATTACTACATAATTACTACATAATTACTACATAATTACTACATAATTACTACATAATTACTACATAATTACTACATAATTACTACATAATTACTACATAATTACTACATAATTACTACATAATTACTACATAATTACTACATAATTACTACATAATTACTACATAATTACTACATAATTACTACATAATTACTACATAATTACTACATAATTACTACATAATTACTACATAATTACTACATAATTACTACATAATTACTACATAATTACTACATAATTACTACATAATTACTACATAATTACTACATAATTACTACATAATTACTACATAATTACTACATAATTACTACATAATTACTACATAATTACTACATAATTACTACATAATTACTACATAATTACTACATAATTACTACATAATTACTACATAATTACTACATAATTACTACATAATTACTACATAATTACTACATAATTACTACATAATTACTACATAATTACTACATAATTACTACATAATTACTACATAATTACTACATAATTACTACATAATTACTACATAATTACTACATAATTACTACATAATTACTACATAATTACTACATAATTACTACATAATTACTACATAATTACTACATAATTACTACATAATTACTACATAATTACTACATAATTACTACATAATTACTACATAATTACTACATAATTAC
Source organism: Tamias sibiricus (assembly GCA_025594165.1). Taxonomy (NCBI): domain Eukaryota; kingdom Metazoa; phylum Chordata; class Mammalia; order Rodentia; family Sciuridae; genus Tamias; species Tamias sibiricus. Next base: position 19,763,855 of record CM046657.1, on the reverse strand, counting down.
TACATAATTACTACATAATTACTACATAATTACTACATAATTACTACATAATTACTACATAATTACTACATAATTACTACATAATTACTACATAATTACTACATAATTACTACATAATTACTACATAATTACTACATAATTACTACATAATTACTACATAATTACTACATAATTACTACATAATTACTACATAATTACTACATAATTACTACATAATTACTACATAATTACTACATAATTACTACATAATTACTACATAATTACTACATAATTACTACATAATTACTACATAATTACTACATAATTACTACATAATTACTACATAATTACTACATAATTACTACATAATTACTACATAATTACTACATAATTACTACATAATTACTACATAATTACTACATAATTACTACATAATTACTACATAATTACTACATAATTACTACATAATTACTACATAATTACTACATAATTACTACATAATTACTACATAATTACTACATAATTACTACATAATTACTACATAATTACTACATAATTACTACATAATTACTACATAATTACTACATAATTACTACATAATTACTACATAATTACTACATAATTACTACATAATTACTACATAATTACTACATAATTACTACATAATTACTACATAATTACTACATAATTACTACATAATTACTACATAATTACTACATAATTACTACATAATTACTACATAATTACTACATAATTACTACATAATTACTACATAATTACTACATAATTACTACATAATTACTACATAATTACTACATAATTACTACATAATTACTACATAATTACTACATAATTACTACATAATTACTACATAATTACTACATAATTACTACATAATTACTACATAATTACTACATAATTACTACATAATTACTACATAATTACTACATAATTACTACATAATTACTACATAATTACTACATAATTACTACATAATTACTACATAATTACTACATAATTACTACATAATTACTACATAATTACTACATAATTACTACATAATTACTACATAATTACTACATAATTACTACATAATTACTACATAATTACTACATAATTACTACATAATTACTACATAATTACTACATAATTACTACATAATTACTACATAATTACTACATAATTACTACATAATTACTACATAATTACTACATAATTACTACATAATTACTACATAATTACTACATAATTACTACATAATTACTACATAATTACTACATAATTACTACATAATTACTACATAATTACTACATAATTACTACATAATTACTACATAATTACTACATAATTACTACATAATTACTACATAATTACTACATAATTACTACATAATTACTACATAATTACTACATAATTACTACATAATTACTACATAATTACTACATAATTACTACATAATTACTACATAATTACTACATAATTACTACATAATTACTACATAATTACTACATAATTACTACATAATTACTACATAATTACTACATAATTACTACATAATTACTACATAATTACTACATAATTACTACATAATTACTACATAATTACTACATAATTACTACATAATTACTACATAATTACTACATAATTACTACATAATTACTACATAATTACTACATAATTACTACATAATTACTACATAATTACTACATAATTACTACATAATTACTACATAATTACTACATAATTACTACATAATTACTACATAATTACTACATAATTACTACATAATTACTACATAATTACTACATAATTACTACATAATTACTACATAATTACTACATAATTACTACATAATTACTACATAATTACTACATAATTACTACATAATTACTACATAATTACTACATAATTACTACATAATTACTACATAATTACTACATAATTACTACATAATTACTACATAATTACTACATAATTACTACATAATTACTACATAATTACTACATAATTACTACATAATTACTACATAATTACTACATAATTACTACATAATTACTACATAATTACTACATAATTACTACATAATTACTACATAATTACTACATAATTACTACATAATTACTACATAATTACTACATAATTACTACATAATTACTACATAATTACTACATAATTACTACATAATTACTACATAATTACTACATAATTACTACATAATTACTACATAATTACTACATAATTACTACATAATTACTACATAATTACTACATAATTACTACATAATTACTACATAATTACTACATAATTACTACATAATTACTACATAATTACTACATAATTACTACATAATTACTACATAATTACTACATAATTACTACATAATTACTACATAATTACTACATAATTACTACATAATTACTACATAATTACTACATAATTACTACATAATTACTACATAATTACTACATAATTACTACATAATTACTACATAATTACTACATAATTACTACATAATTACTACATAATTACTACATAATTACTACATAATTACTACATAATTACTACATAATTACTACATAATTACTACATAATTACTACATAATTACTACATAATTACTACATAATTACTACATAATTACTACATAATTACTACATAATTACTACATAATTACTACATAATTACTACATAATTACTACATAATTACTACATAATTACTACATAATTACTACATAATTACTACATAATTACTACATAATTACTACATAATTACTACATAATTACTACATAATTACTACATAATTACTACATAATTACTACATAATTACTACATAATTACTACATAATTACTACATAATTACTACATAATTACTACATAATTACTACATAATTACTACATAATTACTACATAATTACTACATAATTACTACATAATTACTACATAATTACTACATAATTACTACATAATTACTACATAATTACTACATAATTACTACATAATTACTACATAATTACTACATAATTACTACATAATTACTACATAATTACTACATAATTACTACATAATTACTACATAATTACTACATAATTACTACATAATTACTACATAATTACTACATAATTACTACATAATTACTACATAATTACTACATAATTACTACATAATTACTACATAATTACTACATAATTACTACATAATTACTACATAATTACTACATAATTACTACATAATTACTACATAATTACTACATAATTACTACATAATTACTACATAATTACTACATAATTACTACATAATTACTACATAATTACTACATAATTACTACATAATTACTACATAATTACTACATAATTACTACATAATTACTACATAATTACTACATAATTACTACATAATTACTACATAATTACTACATAATTACTACATAATTACTACATAATTACTACATAATTACTACATAATTACTACATAATTACTACATAATTACTACATAATTACTACATAATTACTACATAATTACTACATAATTACTACATAATTACTACATAATTACTACATAATTACTACATAATTACTACATAATTACTACATAATTACTACATAATTACTACATAATTACTACATAATTACTACATAATTACTACATAATTACTACATAATTACTACATAATTACTACATAATTACTACATAATTACTACATAATTACTACATAATTACTACATAATTACTACATAATTACTACATAATTACTACATAATTACTACATAATTACTACATAATTACTACATAATTACTACATAATTACTACATAATTACTACATAATTACTACATAATTACTACATAATTACTACATAATTACTACATAATTACTACATAATTACTACATAATTACTACATAATTACTACATAATTACTACATAATTACTACATAATTACTACATAATTACTACATAATTACTACATAATTACTACATAATTACTACATAATTACTACATAATTACTACATAATTACTACATAATTACTACATAATTACTACATAATTACTACATAATTACTACATAATTACTACATAATTACTACATAATTACTACATAATTACTACATAATTACTACATAATTACTACATAATTACTACATAATTACTACATAAATAAATAAATGTTATTTTATTGAGAGGGAGCAAGGGGGGAAGGAGGAATTTAAAAGTGGTTGAATAAGATGGATATCATTATCCTAAATGCATAATTGAAGATCTGAATGGTAGGAATATATTTTGTATACAAACTGTTGTATGTAAAAAGATGCTATATATGTATAGTATGAACTGTAATACATACTACTAAAACTAAAAATTAAAAAGACAAATGCTTTATTTATCTCAGATCTTTAAATATTAAAATTATTAAGTGATGTGTCATATGATATTGCATTTAAGGCAGTAATAGGTTACCTTGGACTAAATTCTAAGAGTTTCATATTAATCAATGGCTTTAGATGTATAATTGAGTAAATACTTTTCAGATAGGAGTGTTGTGCTTTGTGTACTTGGATAGGAAGTGTTAAGGAAGAGAATTAAATGCTTGCCATAATCTTTCTTTTGGTATTGCCTCTGGAGGAATTCTATACTGACACAAAGTGAGTTAAAAGTGCTATCATATACTTAGCAATGCTGTAAAATCTCTAGAGTTTGCCCAGGTTTGAGGTAGGGAGAAAGCAGTATGTACATATACTTTCAATCATTTAATCACTCAATATACATTTAATATTCAACTACAAATGGCAAGTCTATTCACTATTTATCGAAAGGAGAAAACTAACAATTACAGCTGTAAACTTCATAAGATATTATTTAGGTAAATAATGTGCCAATTTATTTCTGTAGTATTGGATTTGAATATAGATTTTTTTCAAGGGATATGTGAATGTTCATTGCAATTTTATTGATGAGAAAATACATTTCTTTAGATATAAATTATTGAAGATAAATTGATTTGCCTAAGATACATCCAAGCTGAAATTTCAGGATAGTGTTCTGAAGTAACACAAATAGATGTGATGTTGGAAGTGATCAGCATCTCCAATGGAGAAATGTAATATCTGATTATATTTTTCTGATAACTGTGTGACCAGCAATGCAAGCATTCATACAAAATATGTGATACTATGTTTTAAGCATGAGTCTTTTCAGTGCAAGAACAATCACATCTCTATTCCTAAGGCTATATATCATGGGATTAAACATGGGAGTCACAATAGTATAGAAAAGAGAGAGCACTTTGTCAGTTTCTGCTGAATGACTAGCCTCAGGTCTTTAAATATGTAATAATGGCTGAGCCAAAGAATAACACCACCACTGTAAGGTGAGATGAGCAGGTAGAGATGGCTTTGGCCCTTGCTTGTGGCTGAGGGCAATTTAAGGACTGTGGAGATGATTTTGATATAGGAGATAAGTATTAACAGAAATGGGGCGAGAACAAACAGCAGAGCAGCCACATAGACCATCAGCTCATTATTTGTGAAGGTTTTCCCACAGGCCAACTTAAGTAATGGGGGATGTCACAGAAGTGGTTGATTACATTGGAAGCACAAAAAGGTAGAGATAAAATCTGGAAGGTCATCCCTACCTGCACAGGAATTCCACTGATCCAGGAGGCAACCACCAGCTGGATACAGACCTTGTAGTTCGATGACCAGAGGATACTGCAGAGGGTTACAAATGGCCACATAGCGGTCATAGGACATCACAGCCAGAAGGAAACATTCTGCTGCTCCCAGTACAAGAATCCAGCACATCTGTGGTAGCACAGGCAATCAAAGAGATGGTCCTTCTCTGGGTCCCAAGGTTTATGAGCATTCTGGGGAGACTAACTAAAAAATAACAGATCTCCAGAAAGGAAAAATTGCCAAGAAAAAATACATGGGTTTTCTGTAACACAGGGTCCAGCCTGGTTATTATGATTATGAAGCTGTTCCCAATGAGGATAACCATGTAGATGATTGAAAAAATCCCAGATAGAAGCCCTTGGAGGTTTGGAAGTTCATAAAATCCCAGGAGGACAAACTGCACCACTGTGGAGACATTGTCTTCTGCTACTATCTCTTCATGCTGCATCTTGGGGAAGATTCACATCAGAAGCAGAAAATTAATTTCATTTTCCTTTTGTTTTCTTATGTATACACCAAAGATGGCATGATTTCAAATTTCCCAGTTATCTTTAAGATAAAAACTTTTAACTTCCATATAGTATGAAATTGTCATGAATATTTTAAAAAAATATTCCTAAGTATGTCTACAAGAAATTTTTTAGTATTTTTTTTTCTGCTGAAGGTTATTATGAATCCCACCTGTTTCTATGATGAGACATGTCCACTTTAATTTTCATTTGAACACTCAAAATCTAAGTTTGATTCTAGGTTCTAGTGGAGCAATAATTCTACTCTTTTAATTTTCATTTTCTGCTCTCCCAAACATTGTTTTGTATATAATGATCAATTCAAATTACCTGAAATTTATGAGAAAGTGTTCTTTAAGATATCTCTAATAATTTTAAGGAAGAGTGCATTTTAATCTTTGAAATTGATTTTCATATATTTCCCAAGATCATTTTAACTTTGATATTCTGTGTATTCCATTATAAAATTAAAGATTCACACTTTCTTATGAGATCGCAAACCAACAGAGATACCTCATAATCCCGTCATCTCCTCTGTGAATTAAATCATAAATACAAAATTGATTTGAGAGTTTGTGATGAATTAGCAAAGAATATATGGTGCTAGTAATTTTTCTTTATTTACCTACAGTTGGATAATGAGAATATATAAGAAACTCCCATAAACTCAATAACAAAATCTACAAATATCCCAATTAAAAATGGACAATAGACTTGAATAGATATTTTCTCAAAAGCAGAAACTTGGTCGACAAGTATGTGACTGAATACTTAACCTCACTAACCATGGCAGAAATGTAAACTAAAACATCACCTCACCTCAGTAGAAATGACTGTGATCAACAAGACAAAAGATAGCAATTGGTGCCAATTTTTGAGACAAGTGAACACTTGCACAGTGTTGGTGAGATTCTAAATTAATGCAGACATATAGAAAAATTTTATGAGCCTTCCTCAAAAAATTGTGAATACATGACCAATATGATCCTGCAACATGTATACTCAGAAAAATGAGAAATTATATCCCATCTATGTTGATATAACTGCTGAGGTCTGGTCTCAGCTGGAGTGCCGAGCAGCAACGTTTGGGGCAACAGCCGAAGTCTCGGGTTATGGGCCGAGGGTGCTAGGAACAGCATGATGGGGTGCAACGCGGTGCGCACAGCGTGGCACGAAGTTAAAGGAGTCAGCGATAGAGACGGAGAAATCAGCTCACACACACGAAAGTTTAGGCTGCTGAATCCCCTTTTTACTTTCTTTTTTTTAGCAAAATATATATACACTACTTTTTGGCAGCCTACATTAACTTTTTGTGGTTACATCACAGTCATAAGGTCCAGGGAAGCAGCCACATACTTCTGAGTACATTTCAGACATTTTAATCTTTTACCCTACATGATTCAAGTCCTGTGCAGACGGGGGTCACATACTGTCTGAACATCTTACAATTTTGCCATACTTATCTGTGGCTAGTCTGGTCAGATTCATTTCTCACAGATTCCTTGAAGCCATTCCTCCACACACCTGCTCAACTGCCTGATAGAAGTTATTTTTTTCTGCCTGGAATTCAAAGCATTATTGTTTCTCTATAATAGCTTTATTTAGAACCTAGGGGCAGGGAGGGGAGGCATAGCCAAATATTAGCTCTGAAGGACTTCTACCCTAAGGAATTTGTGATGCATCTATTTTAAACTATTCTAAAAGTAAAAGGAATCCTTTTCAATCACAAAAGGACTCTTAAAGCTTTTTCTTGGTGCAAGAAGAAGTTAAACAGTGGGCATTTACAAAAGCTGTTTCTTAACTAGAAACTTCCTACTTTAGAAAATTTTTTTACGCTTCTAACTCAGATTCCATAAGGTTATAATTTCCAAAACCAGTCTCATTCTTAATAGTTAATATAGTGACACCTAGCAGCCATATATATGAACAGAAAACAGAACAGTAAGAATACACATAGACAGGAGACAGAGAGAACATACACAGATAGGTTAACTCTTTCAGCGCAGTGTTTGAGTGGCATCTCTCCAGCAAAGAGGGGGTACTTTTGCACTGCTCCCCCCCCCCCATTTTTTTTTTTTACAAAGAGGGACTTTTTTTGCCTGGCTGCTTCACATGGAAGATGCCACATATAACAAAGTGCAGAAATGCATTCTACTGTCATGTATAACTAATTTTAAAAAAATAAAAATAAAATAGAACTACCATGGGATCTAATCAGTCCCTTTCTGAGTGTATATGTAGAGGAAATTGTCGAGACCAGTGAGGCCAAATTGTTGGTTCTGGTGAGGGGCAAAGGCAGATAAGAAATGTTATATAAGACTCATACAAGCAGATAATTTTGAACACAAAAGCTGGGGTCAAGTGGAATCACTGATCTCTGGTAGAGAAGCCTCATCATCAGGTTAAAGACTATACAAGAATTTATTCTTTGTACTCAGAAAGATACAGGGATAGCAACATTTATGCAGCTTTTTCCTGAACTTGCAATCTAGTGTTGCAATGTACAATATTAGGTGCATTTTGTAGGGCTCAACAAAGTCCATTTTTTAAAGTTACTGTTAAGCAGGCAGCTTCAGAAGTAACAGAGCTGGTGAATCATTGTGGTTGTCTATCTAGCAAGAGTTCCTCTATTCCCAGAACTATGTGCCTGAGATCAAGGTTGAAGCTGATAAGACTCTTCCACAGAGCCTTCTCATTCAGGGCATTAACACAGCAGCTAAGCATCCTGCACCCTTACACAGGAACATTCCCAGGCACCAAGCATGCAACAACCATGAGGTCATCAGAGACCCCGATCTCGGACAATGTTCTCCTATTCTCTGTCACTTCTCTCCACATTTCCCCCTTTTAAATTTAAGCAATGGGTTAAGACTTGGAGTCATTGAATTTCTCCTTGGAAGATTTGGCATCCTATTGTTATAATGCAAAAGAGAATTATTAGCAAACATATAATTTTATAAATGTACCATACTGCATGATTTAACATATTTCAGGGATTATAGACACTTAAATCATTAAGCATGTATTTTGTAAACCATGCATGACCCACAGAATCAATTTGACTTTCTTGAATGTCTTGGTTAAGATCCAGGCTGTTAGAATTTAGACAAAGTTCCTTATGCTGGGAATGCCATTTTAATAAAAGGGAAGTTTATTAGGGGCCACAACGTGGAAGGGGGAGAAGAAGGGAAAACAGGGACGAACAGGGAACAGGGACAGGCACAAACAGAGAGAGATATTTCAGTCCGGGGCTGGCTTTAATAGCAAAGTGGTGGTCAGAGAGCCCCCCTAGAGTGAGTCCCTTGCTCTATAGGCTGCCGGAGGTCAGGAGGTGGTGGCCAGGGCACCTGCTAGCCAGGTTCGCTGGCCAGGCTGAGGCACCTGGGAAATGTAGTCTTTTCACAAAGTACCTGGGAGGTGTGGCCTTCTACCTGGGAGGCACAGCCTCTCTGCCTGGAATCCAACACAGGCTATTATTATTTCTCTGCCAAATGCCCATTAGATGATTTTTTTTAACTTCCTTGCAATCCCATTGAGAAGCATTATACTTTGCTGCTGTGACTCAAATACATCTGTAGTTAGCATGGCAAATAAAACGTTTGTCTAAATTTTAAGGGCAGCAAATTTATTTACAATATTAATAACTATAGCTTCTAAATCATTTAATTTTGTTTCTAACTTATCATCAATATTTGCCTGGTATTGCAAAGCTTTGGAAATATTCGGAGCTAAATCAGTAACAAATTGAGCATTTTGTATGCCTTTGAGTAAAACTAGCAGCAGTCATGACAGAGACTAAAACAGATATCAAGGTGACTACTCCACTTACAATAATACAATTAGTGTCCTGAATCATACTACTACCGAATTGGCTGCCTTTCCTATAATGGATGGAGTGTGTCAAATATTTGGCCATTATGTTGTAAATATCTATGGCCATAATAAATATATATTTGAATTAGTCTTCCAACATTGAGAAGAGGCACTTATATCAAAAATATATGGCCCCTGGAGGATTTATAAGTAATGTTCTGACCTTCAGTGTTAGCATACAAAGAGATCTTTGGCGCTTGATAGCTGCCCTAGATTTCATTAAATTTACTGGCACTCCTTTACCTAATCTGTGTGTAAGGGTTGTAAAGTGGCTCCTTATTATTGCTTGTGAGTTTCTGTACAATCCCCTTCTGGTTTTTTTTGTTTGTTTGTTTTGTTTTTGCTTTTGATTTTGTTTTGTTTTTCATTTGAATGTGGACTTTTAATGCCTACTTATTTCTTTTTTTTAATTAAATTATTTATGTATTCTAATTTGTTATACATGCTTGCAGAGTACAATTCACTTCATATTACATATAAAGAGCACAGTTTTTTCAAGTCACTGGTTTTACATAAAGTATTTTCACACCACCATTTGTGTTATTATATATGTACTTAGTGTATTGATGTCTAACTCGTTCTGCCACTATTCCTACCCCTTGCCCCCTCCCCTTTCCTCCCTTTCCTTTGTTCTATTTAACATTCCTTCATTGCTCTCAACCCCCCTCCCTTGCCATTATAATTCAGTAACATCATAGCAAAGGAATCCTTTGACCTTTGGTTTTTTGGGATTGGCTAATTTCACTTAGCATTATTTTCTCCAACTCCATCCATTTACCTGTGAATGCCATGATTTTATTCTCTTTTATTGCTAAGTAGTATACCATTGTGTATATATGCCAAATTTCCCCTATCCATTCAACTATTGATGGGCATCGGGGTTGTTCCCCTTAGGTTTTAATTACTGGAAATATAAAAGTGTTGCCGCCTGAAGCGCGCTTGGAGGAACGGAGCCGCGGAAGAACTTCAGAGACAAACTGGAGACAAACAGCTTTTTATTCTGATAACTTTTCTCTCTGGTTCTAACAACGACTAACACACGCCAAACACACCACCAAAAAAAAATGGCGCTGACCCGATCAGCAATTTCGGCCAAGTCACTCGAGATCCCGCAACAAGTCCCGTGAGACTACGGGAGGTGACAATGCCAAATCTCCACGGCTCATAGTCAACCGCAATTCAAGCCAATCCCCAAACAGGGCTCCTGCATTTCCCCCTTTTTGTTTTAAAAGAGGTAATGCTCTAGGACGTCTATGTGCAACCAACATTCTTACCCGTCATCGGATAATCAAGGCTGTGCCCTTGACTCCTGTCTTAGGTTGATATGTCGGCCACATGAGACTGTCCCGTGCAACTGTGCCTGTCTTAGGTTGTCCCCCTCTGGGGATCTTACCCGTCATTGGCTAACCAGCCATCCAATGGAGCCCTTTAGGATCGACTATGTATGATGACTAACAGCCGTCCAATTGTGAGGAGATGTTGCGGCTTTAAGGCGACAAGCCTTTTGGTGATGAGCCAAATTGCATAGCATATCAAATTGTTTAAACAAATCAGCTGCCCTAAGTTCCATCAAGTAACACACTGAATTCTCTAGACAAATACCCGCAAGGCATTGTCCCGTAAAGTCCCAAACAATGAAAGATCAAAATGTCCATTTGTTGTAACATGTTGATGTAGGAGGCCCCATGCATGTAGAGCAGAGGCCACACTGTTGGTGAGGTTGTTTGATGCTTGAGCAGCAGGGATGCTTGTGGCGGCCGCGATCCCTGCAGCTGTAGCAGCAGACGTCTTTTTTATGTTTAGACAATGCCACTGGCAAATCTTCAGGGCCCGCTACCTAGAAACTCAAGCATCAATTATTAAAGGAAAGGCAGTGTTATTGCAGCACTGAGTCAAGAGGCGAGTTGTCAAACTACAAAATAGAATAATTAGATTAGAAAATTAAAGTTGATTTTTGTTCACACACATCGCTGGTTGAGCTGAAAATTAAAGTTGATTTTTGTTCACACACATCGCTGGTTGAGCTTCTACAAACATAAGTTGGAAAAATATCATATTTAGAACAAAACAAAGAAAGACTGAGGGTAATTACTGCATTAAAGATAGATTAAAGAAAAGGTAAAGGCACTTTAGAGAAATAATTTGTTAGCTGTAACCCTTGAGTCTCTGTATACAGAGCAATCTTTTACCTGTTGAGATAATTGAAATTAATGAGCTATTAAACAAATGAAGTTAATAACAAATAAACAATCTTATGTCAAAACACCAAAATATCAGGTTATATAGCACTAGTCATATTGTTTGCTGAAGAGAAGTCCCAGGGATACCTATAATCAAAATTGAAAGTACCTTCATTTATAAAATTATTTACCTAAATTGAATACTCTTAACCTAAAATGAATTAAAGTTATTTGGATCCATATATATATATTTTTTTTTTTTTCTTTTTCATAAGTGCTTTGTTCTTTGTGATGTCACACTGGACAAACGAACAAACATACAAACATATATTTGTGATGTCATATTAACATGAAATGTAGACAAATGTACAGACATAAAGACATGTATAAAAAGAAAAAAAAATACAATTGTGTGCACACTAAAGAGAGATCTCCTCGTCCCGGCCGGGAGGAATGACTCTTGAGCTGTGAAACATTTTGAAGGATACTTTTGAGGGAGTCATTCTATATCTTCATCTTGGTCTTCTTGATTTTGTACCTTTTTTATTAATCTTGATTCCTCAACAACTACATCTTGATCATTTTGATGTGGTACCTGCTTTATTAATCTAGATGGTATCCATATTGGAGAGGGATTCGTGTTTTGGAAAAACACAAACAGATCCTCTCCCCCAAATTAATACTGGATCTGGACCCTTCCATGTACCTGAAAGAACATCCTTCCAGTAAACCAAGGGTTTATGTTGTTGGTGTGGATTCCAATGTCTGTCTCCAGCAGAATAACCATTAGAGTCTAAAGTTAAAAAATTTAAGGTAAACAGGGCAACTGCCAATCTGTCCTTAGGACTTTTCCAATTTCCTTCTTTTTGTTTTAATGACATAATTTTCAGTGTTCGGTTTGCTCTTTCAATAATGCCCTGACCCTGAGGATTGTATGGGATGCCTGTTTTATGGGATATATTGAATTTTGCACAAAACTGTTTGAAAGATAAGGACGTATATGCGGGGCCATTATCTGTTTTAAGCATTTTGGGGATGCCCAATGCAGCAAAAGCTTGCAAACAATGAGATGTAACATCTTTAACTTTTTCTCCAGAATGTAAGGAAGCAAAAATCATGCCTGAGCATGTATCTATGGTCACATGAATAAATCGCAATTTTCCAAAACTTGGCTCATGAGTAACATCCATCTGCCACAAATGATTGGGCATTAATCCTCTAGGGTTAACGCAGAAATGAGGATTGGGCAAATGTGTCATACAAGATTTACAATCTTTTACAATTGTTCTGGCTTGCTCCTTTGTGATTTTAAACCTACGTTGCAAGGTGGTGCTGTTGACATGAAACTGGGAGTGAAATAAAGTAGCTTGTTGTAGCGCTGAAAGTATAAATATTGTTTTTGTAAGTTCATCAGCCTTTTGATTACCTTCATGGAGGGGACCAGGCAAATTAGTATGTGCTCTAATATGGCCTACGAATAGAGGTTCTTTTCTTGCCCACAAAAGTTTTTGTATTTGATAAAACAATTTAAAGACTGGAGTATGAGGTGCTATTGGTCCTGCTAACTCTAATTTTGGGACGGCTTGTACAATATAGTGGCTATCTGAAAAAATGTTTACGGGCTGGTCCCTAAAATTTTCCAGAGCTCTTACCACAGCTTCCAATTCCACTAGTTGAGCTGATTTGTGTGCAGTTATGTAAGTCATATTTTCTTTTTTAGTGACTACTGTAGCAGTACCATTTGAGGACCCATCTGTAAATACATTAAATGCCTTAGGAATAGGTTGATTTTTTATTACCTGTGGAAATATAATAGGATGATTAATACAAAAAGATAATATAGGGGACGTAGGAAGATGATTATCAAAATTTGCAGAAGTAGAGCATTTAGCTATAGCCCAATCATTATCATTGAAGCATAAATATTCAATCTGTGATGATGAATAGGGAGTAATAATAGTAGCAGGGTGAATGCCAAATATTTTAGTAGAAGTCTTAAGTCCTTGAAGAATAAGTTTAGTCCTTGAAGAATAAGTTTAGCCACCATGGAGGTATAAGATTCAATTATACTTTTAGGAGAGACGGGCAAATGTATCCATAATAAAGGCCCTTGTTGCCAAAATACTCCTGTGGGTGTATATTGTGAAGAAATAATAATCAACATCAGCGGTTGAGTTAAATCAAATCTATCACAATGAGCTCCTTCGATGGCTTTTTCTACTAACTTTAAAGCTTTCCTAGCATCAGGAGTCAATGTTCGCGGTGAAGATGGATCAGGGTCTCCGCGAAGGATGTCAAATAAAGGTTTTAGTTGGCCAGTAGTGAGATTTAGTGTAGGGCGAAGCCAATTAATGTCTCCCAGTAGTTTTTGGAAATCATTGAGGGTGGTCAAATGTTCTTTATTTATTAGAATTTTTGGGGGTCTAACAAAAGTATCCATGATTTTAAATCCTAAATATAATATGGGAGATCTGGTTTGAACTTTTTCTTCTGCTATATATAATCCATATTTTTTTTTAATTTTCTACCACGTCACTGAATATATTAAATAAGATTTTTTGATTAGGGTGGGCCAATAAAATATCATCCATGTAATGTAGACACATGAGGTTTGGATATTTATTTTTAATGGGTTGGATAGCCTTGTCCACATATATTTGGCATATGGTGGGGCTATTAGCCATTCCCTGTGGTAAAACCTTCCATTGATATCTCTGATCAGGGCCATTATTGTTCATAGAAGGAACTGAAAAAGCAAACCTGGGGGCATCCAGAGGATGTAGGGGAATAGAAAAGAAGCAATCCTTTATATCAAGAGTAATAAGATGGAAATTTTTTGGAATAGCTACAGGACTAGGAAGTCCAGGTTGAGTAGGGCCCATAACTTGCATGGTTTTATTAATTTGTCTAAGATCATGTAACAATCGCCATTTTCCTGACTTTTTCTTGATCACAAATATGGGGGAATTCCAGGGAGAGGTGGAAGGTTCTATATGTCCTGCTTCTAATTGTTCCTGAACTAGTAGGTGGGCTGCTTGTAATTTCTCTTTAGATAGGGGCCACTGAGGGACCCACACTGGCTTATCAGAAAGCCATGGTATTTTCAAAATTATTTTCTCAGTGGCCCCGAAAAAAAATATCTTTTTCCTTTATGATAATGATTACTTTTAGGGTTAAGATTACTCTGTACTTTTTGATAATGAGTTCTTTTATGGTTAAGATTACCCTGTAGGTTTTCACATTTAACATCTGCAGGCTTGGTTGCAAGGTGTACTCCCATTTGTTGCAAAATATCTCTTCCCCATAAAGTAACCGGTAGATTAGGTAAAACATAAGGCTGAAATGTTCCTTTATGGCCTTCATCATCCTCCCATTTTAAAATTACCGCACTTTTATCTGGGAGGTTATTATATCCCAAGCCTCTTAAACTGGTTGAAGCTTTTTGCAGAGGCCAGTGCTTGGGCCATTGGCGTAAATTAATAATGGAAGAGTCAGCTCCAGTATCTATTAATCCCTCCATTTCTATTCCTTGGATTTTTATTTTACACATAGGCCTCCTTGAACAGTCTCGAACCCAGCAAGCCATGGGTCTTGAGTCAGTGGAACAAAATCCTCTATTGTTCCCTTCTTGAGGCATACCCATTTTAAATGAATTATGTAAATTGGGAAGGAGAAGCAAATGAGCAATTCTATCTCCTTGATTAACAGAAGTTATACTTTGGGGTGAGCTAAGCATTATTTTTATTTCCCCTTTGTAGTCTGAGTTTATTACACCTGGGGTCACTTGCAAACCTAATAAGCTTTTAGGACTACGCCCGATAATAAGTCCTACAGTCCCTGAGGGAAGAGGTCCCCTGACTCCTGTGGGAATCAGTTGAACCCCCATTTCAGGTGTTAACACTATTCGGGCGGTGGAACAGAGGTCTAATCCTGCATTTCCTCTTGTTCCTCTGGCGAGGGAGTGGATGGGTAGTAGGGATTGTGTCGGGGAAGCATCTGAGTGGATGCTTGAGGATACTCCTTCTGCACTGCCCCGTACATTTGTGGGCCCCGGGGTATTGGACCCCGTGCCCCGTTTTTTGAATTCCTGAACAAAGGATTTCCATGGATGTCAAATTTTTTAATGGCATTTATTGGCCCAATGATTTCCCTTTTTACACCTGGGGCAGCGGCCTGGGGCATGGTATGAGCTTGGTCTTATTTCTCTTTTGGGATTTTGCCTAGAATAGCCTGATTGATTATGATAATTTTGCCTGGAATATCTTGATTGATTATAATGTCTACATTTAGCCTTTGTGAAATTTCGAGGGGAAGCACCTCTCATTGAGGCTGCAATCACATTTCCTGTGACAAAGGCGTCATTTATATCTTTACATAGTTGTATATATACGGAAAGATCCTTTTTAGTTCTCCATGGCCTGATGGCTGCTTGGCACCATTTATTTGCATTTTCATAAGCTAATTGAACAACTAATGGCATAGCTTGGTCAACATCTGCAAACACACTACCTGCAGTTCTCAAAAGTCGATCAGCAAAGTCAGCATACGGCTCATTAGGTCCTTGAATCACTTTTGACAAGCTACCTTGTAGATCCCCAGGTCCTTGTACAATTTTCCATGCCTCTAAGGCAGCTGTGTTTATCTGAGCATATACATCTGGGTCATAATCTGTTTGAGCCTGTAAGCCTGCGAATTGCCCTTCTCCTGTGAGCATGTCTATATTATAGTTTTCAAACCCTGCAGCCGCATTTCTTTTAGCTGTTTCTATACAAAGTTCTTGGAATTGCAATCGCCAAACCAAGAATTGCCCCCCGCTTAATGTTGCTTTACATAGACTTTTCCAGTCTGAGGGGTTAAGCTAAAGGTGTTAAGGGACTCCAGCATACTCAACGTGAAAGGAGCTTGGGGCCCATAAGTCATTACTGCCTCTTTGAGATTTTTTATTGTTTTGAAATCTACTGACTGATGGACCCTCTGTCCATTTTTCTTTTCAAATGCTGGCGGTTCCCAATGCATCTGTGAGTTGTCCTCGAGAGCGCATAAGCGATCAGAAAGACTTTTTATTTCTGTTTCTAGGGTATGCAAATGCCTAGTAATACCCTTCATATTTTCTGTAATGGATTCCACCCATGGGGGAGTAGAGGACACAAGTGGCTCCTCTACCTGACGGTCCTTTTTCTCGGTCTTTTTTAGTTTCTTTTTCCTCATTTTCTCAGGATCACTTTTACTAGATTCCTCACCACTGCTAATTTCACTGACAGCAATATCCTGAGGCCCAGGTTCCATTAAGAGCAAGTATCCTTCAGCTATCACCAATAACTCCCGAATAGCTTTAATAGCTTGGATTTTTGTCATTTTTGGGACTCTACTAATACTCTCTTTACTGGTCTTAGTTGGCCCAGTGGAAACTACGCTTTTTTGATCACTTTCACTTTTTTCTATATACTCCTCACTGAGAACAGAGTCAGGTATATCAAGGAGTCTTTGCATAGCCTCTATCACTTGGGATTCAGTTATATTCGAACCCATCTTTAGAGACCTTTCAGTTCTTACCTGTCCGCTCCGAAGTTCCCCGTACGGGCCGCCACCTGTTGCCGCCTGAAGCGCTTGGAGCAACGGAGCCGCGGGAAGAACTTCAGAGGCAAACTGGAGACAAACAGCTTTTTATTCTGATAACTTTTCTCTCTGGTTCTAACAACGACTAACACACGCCACACACACCAAAAAATGGCGCTGACCCGATCAGCAATTTCGGCCAAGTCACTCGAGATCCCGCAACAAGTCCCGTGAGACTACAGGAGGCGACAATGCCCAAATCTCCACGGCTCATAGTCAACCGCAATTCAAGCCAATCCCCAAACAGGGCTCCTGCATAAAAGTAAACAGGATAAGAGGAAAATATCATCTAATTTGTTATAAATGCAATTTGACTAATTGCATTATTAGATATAATAAAGGACAAAGCAAACTTGTATTAAGAAAATCTTCAGCGCCTCCCGCAGCCATTGTCTCCGGGGCTGGGAATAGCAGCTCCCCACTGCAAACAGGGCCAGACCAGAGGAAAGGTCCCGTCCATTCTCGGGGGAACTGCGACCTGCCCAGCTGCCACCTGAACAAGAGGTAGGCACCTGCCGGAAGAAGCGACCCAGCGCAAGGTCCCCACCTCTGGCCTGGCTGCGGGCTCACGCAGCCATCGCCTCTGGGGCTAGAAATAGCAACTACCCACTGCAGACAGGAACTGACCAGAGAAAGCTCTTCATTGTACTAACTATATATAACCAATTTAATTACACACAAATTTATTGCAATTTTACCCTTACAAATCTTTTACAATTTACAGAAAATTTTCGTCACTTACACAAACATTTTTGTCACTTGCTCAGATCTGATATCTATTTTCCTTCATAAACCTTATATCTCTTTCCTAGATGTTGATTCCTTTAAAACTTTGTTTTGAAACAACCCTTATAAATTTTCTGAATTTTTAAAATAATTCTTCTTAATAAATAAAATACTCTATGCTATTTATAGTAGTTTAATTGAAACAAAGCTGAAATTTTTTGAACCCTTTGCATATAGAATTAAACCTGTTAGTAACCTTCCTTTGGTGAGAACCCAGAAACAAAGCAATATTAAACTCATTTTTTAATTTATCCATTTGATAAAACACATTTATAAAGATTAATCCCATATATGTTAAATCTAATTTACTTATTTTTAACTGTGAAATAAAATATCAGGAAAAATGTAATTAACAGGATTAACCATCTTTTTCCTGTTGAAAAAATCCTAGAAGCAATGGATATTACATTTTAGATATTTTATACAGTTAACACTTTATTATCTGACTACTTAGAAAAATTTGTAAGTTATAATTTTAAAGACATTTTTATTTTTATCTAATTATTTGAATTAAATTAAATTTTTTGGACCCATCTCTTTGCTTAAACTTTAATTGGTGAGTACTTGTTTGTCTATATGGCAATTTTGATACCATGTACATAATATATAGACACAGGACAGGCCTGTACAATTGGAAATACCAGGTATAAAATCTAACAGCCATGATGGACCCTGAAAACAAAGGTTTCAGATAGCCAGATATTTGTCCTTAATGGTTATCAGATTCATTCCCAACATCACCATGTCCATGTCCTCCTCAGGATTTATTAAAAAGAAATTTTTGAAAGTATTTTAGAGCTAACCTTGGAGAAACTGGCTTCTGAACAAAAACAGAATGTGAAACCTTTATAGTTAGATAAAATAAGACTGATTAGAGAAATACATAAGTTAATGTAGACTTTAAAAAAAAGAAAAACTTCCATGGCGACAATACTAACATCTTCATCAGGTCAGAGTGTATTTTTAGCTCAGATAAGAATCAGTTCAGATATCTAAAGAACGTGAAAACCTGTGAAATTCTCAGATTTTTTTTTTTTTAAGAAAAAGCTTTTTTTAAAGAAAGCTTGTGCATTTGAAATATTTCTTCTTTTGTCTTTCTGTGCTGTAGTATTAGGGAGAAACTGATTAAGGAAACCAACTGAAAACAGATAAGATAGCCAGACACACAATTTGAATTTAAAAGGAACACATTTTTTCCTTTTGTCTTCTCTGGTTTTAGCTCTGTAATTTGCATTTTAAATATAACTTAGGAGAGCTAGAGATCTAGCTGAAACTAAGAAGTAAGGAAAACTGTTGTAACCATTTTTTCATGTCTTACAGTATGGTGTTAAAGTTTATATTTTCTTTGGAGAGCCCCACTCCCACCCACCACCACCACCACCATTTTTTATTCCTCGATCTTTAAGCATTACTTTAAGTAAGGTGCCAGTTTTCCATGTCTTTACATTTACCATGCCCTCTGTAGGGAATCAGAGGCTAGTTTTAGAAATAAAATGTATAAATTGTAACAACTGTGCTCTTCTAATAGAACTACCTCTCTTTTAAGTCAATCTTTAAGGTTAGATACAGAATGATCCCCTTCTTTGGATCATGTATTTCCTTTTTTTTTTACAACTGATGCTAATGGCCCAACCAGCATGGCAAACTTGCAGGCTCTGGTGAGGGGCAGAGGAGGATAAGAAAAATAAAGACTCACACAAGAATATAATTTTGAAGATAAAGCTGAGGTTGGGTGGAACAATGCTCTGATGAAGAAGCAGATCTAAAGAGTTATGCCAACTTCATCCATTTACGTGCAAATGCCATTATTTTAATTCTCTTTTACTGCTGAGTAAAATTCCATTTTGTATATATACCACAATAATGCTAAGTGAAATTAGTCAATCTCAAAAATCCAAATACCGAATGTTTTCTCTGATATAAGGAGGCTAGTTCACAGTGTTGTGGGATGGGGGTACATAGGAGGATTAGAGGAACACTAGAATGGTCAAAGGGAAGGGAGGGGAAGGGAGGGAGAAGGAGGGAGGGAGGGGGGGAAAAAGAAAAGGTGGTTGAATGAGATGGATATCATTATCCTAAATGCATAATTGAAGATCTGAATGGTAGGAATATATTTTGTATACAAACAGTTGTATGTAAAAAGATGCTATATATGTGCATTATGAATTGTAATACATACTAATATTATAAATAAAAAGTAAATAAAATATAAAAAAAGAGTTATGCCAGTAATGTTTACTTATATAGGTCTCACCATCAGGTTAAAGGCCATACAAGTATTATTCTTTGTACTCAAAAAGTTACAGGGCTAGCAATATTTATTTAGCTATATTTTATGTTTTCTGTTTTAGGTTTACAGTAATTTTATTAACACAAATTTATATTTTAAACTGAGCTGTAAATGAACTTAAGTGGTTATCTTAACACGGAATAGGGTGAGAGGCAGTCTTCCATTAGGTAAGCTGGCTGCTTGACAAATCTTAGGTAAAGTGTATTATTTTCTCAGTTGCAATCTACAGTTGCAATGTACAATGTTAGGAACTTTGTGTAGATCTTAAGAAAGTCCATTTTTCAAAGTTACTGTTAAGCAGGAAGCTTCTGAAGTAACAGAGCTGGTGAAACATTGTGTTGTCTAGCAAGAGAATTCCTCTACTTCCAGGAACTATGTGCCTGAGATCAAGTTTAAAGCTGATAAGACTCTTCTGCAGAGCCTCCTCATTTAGAGCATTGCCACAGCAGCTAGAAATCCTGCACTACACAGGAACATTCCCAGGCACCAGGCATGCCACAGCTGTGAGGTCATCAGAGACCCCAGTCTCAGACACTGCTCTCCCATTCTCTGTCACTGCTTTCCACAGGAAATGAAACCAGAGTATTTAAAAGGAATGTGCATTCATTTGTTCATTACAGCACTATGCACAACAGCCAAGAAATACAAACCACCTAAGTGTCCATTAACTGAGGTATTAGTAATCAAAATATGATACAGATACACAATGGACTACGAGTCAACTATTAAAAGAGTAGAATGATGTCATTTGTGACAGTGTGGGTATATTTGAAGATCATCATGTTAAGTGAGATAAGCCAAGAGCAGACCAAGTACCACATGATCTCACTCACAAGTCGAATCTTTAAAAAGTTGATCTCATAAACATTTAGAGTACATTTGTGTTTAGGAGAAGTTGGGGAGAGTAGGGGGTTGTGAGAGAAAGGGAGAATTTTATCAATGGGTTCTCAGTTATACTGACATATAAGAAAGAATTCTGGTGTGCTATTGCACATTAGGATGACTAGAGGTACAAATATTATACTCCATATTTGAAGAACCTAGAAAAAAGGGATTTTGAAATTATTCCCAGAAATAAATGATGAACGCTTTTGGAAATATATTCATCATGATATAATAGTACATAATTTATGTATGTATCAAAACACTACAGGGTATCCCATTAATATGTAAGCTTTTGTGTTCACACATCATTTAAAATTAATTAAAATAAAATATGTGCATAAACCTATATCATTTTTGGTGGCTATACTCAACATGAACCACAGCAGATCTCTTCAACCTGGACCTCCTCTCTGTGGTTTTGCATGCTCTGATCAGCATCTCTGCAATCCCTCCACTCTACTCTCACAACTTCGATTCTACATTCTGCTTCTAAGTCCATAATTGTACTTCATACCTATGAGTGCGATCATGATTTATTTTTCATTCTGCATCTGGCCCATGTCACCTACTCTTCTATCCTCCCAGTTCATCCACGTTGCCACAAATGGCATGACTTTCTTCATTTTTAAAGAACAAACAATATTGCATTGTGTTTATGCCAGGTTCTATGTATCTATTCAGTTGTTGATATACAGGTAGGCATACTCCATGTCCTCACTATTGTAAGACATGCTGAAATGTGCATGGCAGTACAGGTGTCTCATCAACATATTGATTAATCTCCTTTGGACACATATCTAGTAGGGTGATTGCTGCATCAGATGTTAGTTATATTTTTAATCTTCTGGGAAGCCTCCATGCTCTTTTCCATGAAGACGGAACTAATTCTTGGTTTTCATTATATTGAGATTTGAGTTCTTTGTATGCTTTGGATATTAATCCCTTATGGTTTGAGAGTACTCTTTGCCATTCTGTAGGTTATTTAAAGAGTTCACAACTCGAAAGCCAGCACTTCTGAACATCTTGGGCAAAATTTTCCACAAAGAAGAAGAGAAAAATAACAATGAAAACCAACAAAGGCAGATAGTAAACTAAAGGAATTACCAACCACAGAAGAATCCAAATCAAGCTAAATACCATAATACATTTAAAAATGGATGGAAATAAGAATCACATCTCAATAATAACCCTGAATGTTAATGGTCTAAACTCACCATTCAAAAGACACAGATTGTCAGATTGGATTAAAAGAAACAACCCAACAATTTGCTGTCTACAAGAAACACACCTCATAGAAAAAGTCATCAAGCGATTGAAGGTGAAAGGCTGGGAAAAGTCTTATCACTCACATGGGCTGCAGAAGCAGGCAGGGGTTTCCATTCTCATATCAAATAAGGTAGGCTTCAAGCCAAAGCTAATCAAAAGGGATAAAGATGGATATTTCTTACTACTTAAGGGAACCATTTAAAACAAGATATAACAATTATAAATCTATATGCCCCAAATAATGGAGCACCTATGTTCATCAAACAAACCCATCTCAAGTTCAAGAGTAAAATAGACCACAACACAGTTATTCTAGGGCACTTCAACACACCTCTCTCACCAATGGATAGATCATCCAAACAAAAGCTAAATAAAGAAACATTGGGCCTCATTAAAACAATTAATAACTTAGACCTAACGGACATATATAGAATAGTTCATCCCTCTGTAAGCAAATACACTTTCTTCTCAGCAGCACATGGCTCATTCTCCAAAATTGACCATATATTATGTCACAAGGCAACTCTCAGCAAATATTAAAAAAAAATAGAAATACTACCTTGCATTCTATCAGACCATAATGGAATGAAATTGGAAATCAATGATAATACAAGAAATTAAAAAAAAAAAAAACTCCAACAGCTGGAAGCTAAACAACATGTTACTGAATGAACAAGTGGTTGAAGAAGACATCAAGGAGGAGATTAAAAAATTCCTAGAGGTAAATGAGAACACAGATACAACATATAGAAGTCTCTGGGACACTATGAAGGCAGTAGTAAGAGGAAAATTCATTGCACTGAATTCCTTCACTAAAAGAAAACAACAACAACAAACAAATGACTTAACATCACACCTCAAAGCACTAGAAAAAGAGGAACAGATCAACACTAAGAGCAGTAGAAGACAGGAAATAATTAAAATCAGAACCGAAATTAATGAAATTGAGACTAAAGAAACAATTCAAAGAATTGACAAAAACAAAAGTTGGTTCTTTGAAAAAATAAATAAAATTGACAGACCCCTAGCAATGCTAATGAAAAGAAGAAGAGAAAAACATCAAATTACTAGCATCCATGATGTAAAAGGAAATATCACAACAAACACCTCAGTTATACAGGAGATAATTAGAAATTACTTTGAAAAATTGTACTCTAATAAAATAGAAAATAATGAAAGCATAGACAGATTTCTAGAGTTGTATGAATTGCCCAAACTGGAACAAGAGGCTATACACAATTTTAAAAAATCAATTTCAAGTGAAGAAATAGAAGACGTTATCAAATTACTTCCATCAAGAAAAAGTCCAGGTCCTGATGGGTTTACAGCTGAGTTCTACAAGACATTCAAAGAAGAACTAATACCGATGCTCTTTAAATTATTTCAAGAAATAGAAAAAGAGGGAGCTCTTCCAGACACTTTCTATGAGGCCAATATCACATTAATTCCAAAGCCAGGCAAAGACACAGCCAAAAAAGAAAACTTCAGGCCAATATCTTTAATGAACATACATGCAAAAATCCTCAACAAAATTCTGGCAAATTGGATTAAAAAACATATTAAAAAGATAGTGCACCTCGATCAAGTGGGATTTATCCCAGGATGCAAGGCTGGTTCAACATTCGGAAATCAATAAACATAATATATCACATAAATAGACTTAACGATAAAAACCATATGATCATCTCAATAGACGCAGAAAAAGCATTTGACAAAATATAACACTCCTTTATGTTCAAAGCTCTAGAAAAATTAGGAATAACAGGAACATATCTCAACATTATAAAAGCTATCTATGCAAAACCTCAAGCTAACATTATTTTAAATGGAGAAAAATTGAAAGCATTCCCTCTAAAAACTGGAACAAGACAGGGATGCCCCCTCTCACCACTGCTATTTAACATAGTACTTGAAACTCTGGCCAGAGCAATTAGACAGATGAAAGAAATTAAAGGGATCCAGATAGGAAAAGAAGAGCTCAAATTAACACTATTTGCTGATGACATGATAATATACCTACAAGACCCAAAAAACTCTACCAGAAAACTTTTACTAGTAAATGAATTCGGCAAACCAGCAGGATACAAAATCAATACCCATAAGTCAAAGGCATTTTTGTACATAAGTGACAAAGCCTCTGAAAGGGAAATGATGAAAACTACTCCATTTACAATTAGCATAAAAAAAATACCTGGGAATCAACTTAACGAAAGAGGTAAAGGACCTCTATAACAAAAACTATAGAACACTAAAGAAAGAAATCGTAGAAGACCTCAGAAGATGGAAAGACCTACCTTGTTCTTGGATAGGTAGAATTAATATTGTCAAAATGTCCATACTACCAAAAGCATTATACAGATTTAATGCAATTCCAATCAAAATCCCAATGACATTTCTCAAAGAAATAGAAAAAGCAGTCATGAAATTCATCTGGAAAAATAAGAGGCCCAGAATAGCTAAAGCAATCCTGAGCAGGAAAAGTGAAGCAGGCGGCATCGTCATACCAGACTTTAAATTATACTATAGAGCAATAGTAACAAAAACAGCATGGTATTGGCACCAAAACAAACTAGTGGACCAATGGTACAGAATTGAGGACACAGAGGCTAATACATATAATTTCAGCTATCTTATATTAGACAAAGGCACCAAAAATGTACAGTGGAGAAATGATAGCCTCTTACAAATGTTGCTGGGAAAACTGGAAAGCCATGTACAACAAAATTAAATTAAACCTGTATCTCTCACCATGCACAAAATTCAATTCAAAGTGGATCAAGGACTTAGGAATTAGACCAGAAACAATACACCTAATAGAAGAAAAGGTAAGCTACAATTTCCAACATTTAGGATTAGGCTCCAAGTTCCTTAACAAGAATCCTATAGCGCAAGAATTATTACCAAGAATTAATGAATGGGATAGACTTAAGCTAAAAAGCTTCTTCTCAGCAAAAGAAACAATCAGTGAGGTGAATAGAGAACCAACTAACTGGGAACAAATATTTAATACATGCACATCAGATAGAGAACTAATTTCTAGAGTATATAAAGAACTCAAAAAACTTGACACCAAAAGAACAAATAATCCAATCGATAAATGGGCTAAGGAACTGAAAAGACACTTCTCAGAAAAAGATACACGATTAATCAACAAACACATGAAAAAATGCTCAGCATCGCTGGCAATTAGAGCAATGCAAATCAAAACTCATCTAAGATTTCATTTCACTCCAGTCAGAATGGCAGCTATCAAGATCACAAACAACAATAAATGTTGGAGAGGATGTGGGGAAAAAGGCACACTCATACATTGCTGGTGGGACTGCAAAATGGTACAACCGTTATGGAAAGCAGTATGGAGATTTCTTGGGAAAATGGGAATGGAACCACCCTATGACCCAACCATTCCACTCCTGGGTCTATTCCCAAAGGACTTAAAAACAGCATATTACAGTGACACAGCCACTTCAGTGTTTATAGCAGCACAATTCACAATAGCTAGGCTGTGGAACCAACCTAGATGTCCCTCAGTAGATGAATGGATAAAGAAAATGTGGTATATATACACAATGGAATTTTACTCAGCAATAAAAGAGAATAAAATAATGGCATTTGCAGGTAAATGGATGAAGTTGGAGAATATAATGCTAAGTGAAATCAGTCAATCTCAAAAATCCAAATACCGAATGTTTCCTCTGATATAAGGAAGCCGGTTCACAGTATTGTTGGGTCGGGGTACATAGGAGGATTAGAGGAATACTATAATGGTCAAAGGGAAGGGAGGGGAAGAGAGGGAGCAAGGGGGGAAGGGGGAATAAAAGTGGTTGAATAAGATGGATATCATTATTCTAAATGCATGATTGAAGACTTGAATGCTGCGAATATACTTTGTATACAAACTGTTTTGTGTAAAAAGATGCTATATATGTATAGTATGAACTGTAATACATACTACTATAAATAAAAATTAAAAAGACAAATGCTTTATTTACTCAGATCTTTAAATATTAAAATTATTAAGTGATGTGTCATATGATATTGCATTTAAGGCAGTAATAGGTTACCTTGGACTAAATTCTAAAGAGTTCATATTAATCAATGGCTTTAGATGTATAATTGAGTAAATAACTTTTCAGATAGGAGTGTTGTGCTTTGTGTACTTGGATAGGAAGTGTTAAGGAAGAGAATTAAATGTGCATAATCTTTCTTTTGGTATTGCCTCTGGAGGAATTCTATACTGACACAAAGTGAGTTAAAAGTGCTATCAATACTTAGCAATGCTGTAAAATCTCTAGAGTTTGCCAAGGTTTGAGGTAGGGAAAGCAGTATGTACATATACTTTCAATCATTTAATCACTCAATATACATTTAATATTCAACTACAATTGGCAAGTCTATTCACTATTTATCAAAGGAGAAAACTAACAATTACAGCTGTAACTTCATAAGATATTATTTAGGTAAATAATGTGCCAATTTATTTCTGTAGTATTGGATTCTGATAATAGATTTTTTTCAAGGGATATGTGATGTACATTGCAATTTTATTGATGAGAAAATACATTTCTTTAGATATAAATTATTGAAGATAAATTGATTTGCCTAAGATACATCCAAGCTGAAATTTCAGGATAGTGTTCTGAAGTAACACAAATAGATGTGAAGTTGGAAGTGATCAGCATCTCAATGGAGAAATGTAATATCTGATATATTTTTCTGATAACTGTGTGACCAGCAATGCAAGCATTCATACAAAATATGTGATACTATGTTTTAAGCATGAGTCTTTTCAGTGCAGCAATCACATCTCTATTCCTAAGGCTATATATCATGGGATTAAACATGGGAGTCACTATGGTGTATAAAAGAGAGAGCACTTTGTCAGTTCCTGCAGAATGGTTGGATTTGGGCCTAAGGTAGGTAATGGAAGCTGATCCAAAAAATAAAACCACAACCAGAAGGTGGGAGGAGCAAGTGGAGAATGCCTTAGCACGGCCTTGGGCTGTTGGCAACCTCAGAATGGTGAATCCAATTTTGCTATAAGAGGCTAGTATCAACATAAAAGGGACTACAACAAATAACATAGCTACTACATAGACAGACACCTCATGCACAGAGGTGTCCCCACAGGCTAGCTTGAGAATGGGGGGTATGTCACAGAAGAAGTGGTTGACTTGGTTAGAATGACAGAAATGCAGAGAGAATATCTGCCATGTTTGCCCTATCTGGACTGGCATTCCCCCGAGCCAGGAGCCAGCTGCCAGTTGATGGCACTTCTTTGGGTTCATGACTAGAGGATAGTGCAAAGGGTTGCAGATGGCCACATAGCGGTCATAGGACATCACAGCCAGAAGGAAACATTCTGTTGCTCCAAATATAAGGAAAAAACACATTTGGGTGGCACAACTCATTAGGGAGATGCTTCTATCCTGAGTCCAAAGGCTGACCAGAATCCTCGGGAGAGTGACTGAAACATAACAGATTTCCAGTGAAGCAAAATGTCCCAGGAAAAAATACATGGGTTTCTGTAACACAGGGTCCAGCCTGGTTATTATGATTATGAAGCTGTTCCCAATGAGGATAACCATGTAGATGATTGAAAAAATCCCAGATAGAAGCCCTTGGAGGTTTGGAAGTTCATAAAATCCCAGGAGGACAAACTGCACCACTGTGGAGACATTGTCTTCTGCTACTATCTCTTCATGCTGCATCTATGGGGAAGATTCAATCAGAAGCAGAAAATTAATTTCATTTTCCTTTTGTTTTCTTATGTATACACCAAAGATGGCATGATTTCAAATTTCCCAGTTATCTTTAAGATAAAAACTTTTAACTTCCATATAGTATGAAATTGTCATGAATATTTAAAAAAATATTCCTAAGTATGTCTACAAGAAATTTTTTAGTATTTTTTTTCTGCTGAAGGTTATTATGAATCCCACCTGTTTCTATGATGAGACATGTCACTTTAATTTTCATTTGAACACTCAAAAATCTAAGTTTGAATCTAGGTTCTAGTGGAGCAATAATTCTACTCTTTTAATTTTCATTTTCTGCTCTCCCAACATTGTTTTGTATATAATGATCAATTCAAATTACCTGAAATTTATGAGAAAGTGTTCTTTAAGATATCTCTAATAATTTTAAGGAAGAGTGCATTTTAATCTTTGAAATTGATTTTCATATATTTCCCAAGATCATTTTAACTTTGATATTCTGTGTATTCCATTATAAAATTAAAGATTCACACTTTCTTATGAGATCGCAAACCAACAGAGATACCTCATAATCCCGTCATCTCCTCTGTGAATTAAATCATTTGTTTTAAGTAAAAAATCCTTTGGTATGGAGCTTGTTACCTTGAAGTCATTAGGTAGAAGCAATATTTTTAAAATTCTGGATGTTCTGGGATGGGAGTTGTAGTGATACTTGGAAAAGTATAAAGAAGACATTAGAGAAAGATAAGCTGGTATTGGTTATGAAAGTAATCTCAACTTTATTCTTTCTGAAGCACTTTTGATGCTATCATACTGAATAATTATGAAAACATGTAAGAACTCCCTCCATTTATATTATCTTAAAAATAAGAAAAACAAAAGAGACTGTAGTAGTGCACACCTGTAATGTCAGCAACCCTGAGCTGAAGAAGGTGGATTGCAAGTTCAAGGCCAACCGTGGCAATTTAGAGAGACCATGAGCAACTTAAGGAGACCCTGGCTCAAAATGAAAATCATAAAGGCTGGGGATGTAGCTTGTGGTAGAGTAGTCCTGGGTTCAATCCCCAGTACCAAAAAGCAAAGCTACAAAATCAAAAATTATCTGGCTATACAAAGGAAAATTACTTGTTTTTTGAATAGAGTGACACCATTTTTCTAAGAAATATGTTCTTTATCATTATAAGAAGGGGAAAGGAAGGAGGACAAAGAAAGGAAATGTACTCAGAAATGAAATTGATCAAATTGTATAATGTGCATGTATAAATATATCATAATGAATTCTATTTTTTTGTAATGATAATGCACCAATAAAATCTTTTAAAAATGTGAAAAAATTAATGATTCACTGTCCACAAAATATAATGCAATACCATTTAATCTTTAAAATGCTGTGTTCATTTAAGTAGTTTTATGAAATCAGAAGTCACAGATTTTGTTCAGATATTGTAATACAATTGACGTTGAGAAGGCTACTGAGGATCTCAAGAAGGATGAGGGACACTTAAGATGATTTTCCTATGGAAGGAAGCTCAATCTTCAAGAAGCAATCCCATTTACCTCTGCAGTCAAGGAACCCATCTGAGCTAGAATATGCATCTCTTTATTCTGAATGCAGATCTATTCATATATAAGATAAAGCACATCTCTTCTCCTGGACATTTACCTAGATCACTGATATCCTCAGAAATGGCTACTATTCTACTGAGTTCCTTTGCTCCATCCAGTCTATTCCTTTGCTTCTGTATGTGTGGGTTCATGCATGAGTGTGTTTGTATGCTAATATTCATTTACCTTATGAATAGATTTTATTTCTAGATAATATACCTTATTTGGTATTATAAACACTGTTTTTATATGAGGCATAGTATAATTTTCCAAAAATTTTTATTTGCTAACTTTTTGGATGAATTACAAATGAGTCAAATAATTGAAGAAATGCCATTGACTTAAGTACAGGTTCTTGGATTTCTGAGTTTCTATGCATGCCTTTGTGTGTGTGTGTGTGTGTGTGTGTGTGTGTGTCTACATGTGTTTGTGTTTTTGGTGAGTATGTAGGAATTATTGTATCTCATTCACTTTTGCAGAAGAAGTGTATCATCTCATTATTTGCTAAGTAATTTCCATATTAGTAATAAATAACTTAAATACAAAGGGAATAGATGTCATAAGGATGTATACCTCTAATCTTATTCTAAAATTGTTAAGTTTGCATGGTTGTCAAGATTTTAGCTTGAAAAACAGTTGCAAATGAGGAAAGATCAACAGTCCATGCTGGACTTGGTCATCCTATGGACTTTTGTAACCAAAAATAGCAAACTTAAATAAGAATTTCTTGTTACATCTACAATATTCTAACAAATATTGAACTCCTAAATGTACTTCAAACTTCTTCAATAGTTATAAAATTACTCTAAATGAAAATTTGATATTACAATGTAAAAGGGTGTAACTGAGACTCTACAATGACACAAACTATAACATAAGATCAAAGTGGCTCTACTGTGATTATAAGGATATGAAACTCTACCACAAAGTATTCTATTTTCCAACATAAACAAAAATTTAAACTTTTATTCTTGTATCTAATTAACTTGAGAACTTAATACATGGACACTTATAAAAACTATTGATTAAATAAACAATTTATCATAGGCTATCATATGCTTAAACCCACATTTGATTATCTAACCTTAACCTTTAGAAATTGCTATCTTCTTCTATCTGTTTGCTACACCAGCCAACTCTTCTTCCATGCTTTTTGCACCTTGTAACCTCCTTTGGCTCTCATTTTCCGCTCTTCAAGTAGGAGTGTACATTTAAAAGGAAATTACAACCAAGCTTTCAAAACATACTAAAGAACAAAATGCACTATGAACAGAATTGTGCTTTTTCTACACCTACTGAAATTTACCTTTCCTTTCCTTTACATTTCTTTTCTTTTTCCTAAGTGAGAGAGTCTTAAATTTCCATTTGTAAAATAGACAAGCAATTTTATGAATATTTAATGTAATCTCCATGTCCGACTATATAAAAAGGAAAAAATATTATAATCCCTGGTACTCAGAAGAATGAGGGGGGAGGATGAAAATTTTGAAACCAGCCCGGACAAATTAGCAACACCTTATCTCAAAACAAAAAGGAATAAAGACCTAGGGGTGAAGATCAGTGGTTGAGTGCCCCTGGATTCAATACACAATATCTAAAAAGAAAAAAAAAAAATGTTCCAATTACTTACAATTATTCAATTGTTCTTAAGTTCTAGACTCAAATGGAAAATCATTTTCAATATAAAGAGGCAACATTAAAGCATTATCATCATCTTCTTATGTGCTAATCTTTGCTAAATAATTATATTATAAACATGTATTTAAATATTTAAATCAACAAGATGTGGAAATCTTTTCTCTTGCAAACCCCATTATGTATACTAGGTGAGGAAAATATTGACTACACAGTAAGCTTACTCAAATCACCCAACATTCTTGCTGATTTCTCTGACTTTGAGATATCTTTAGAAATTTCTATTTATATGACTGAGAGAGAAAATGACAAGTAATTCAGTTAGACATAACTACCTTTTTTGTCTCATATACTTCTTGTTTATTTAACTGTTACCCACTTTAAACAACAAAATAATGATTTCATTGGTATTAATAGTGCAGAATTAATCAGAGCTTCTGTCATACACACATATTGTATGCAGAGCAAGCTTATTGAACCACATTAAAAATGAGAAATTAAAGAAGATACGAGTATACAGAAGTCAGAAGGATGTCCTTCTGCCTGATATCTCTAAAAATAAAATATGTAAACATGCTAACATTTCTCTAGCAGTTTTAGATTCATTTATCATGGATTTGACCTTTAAAACCAGGAACGTTTCTAATAGTAGTAGGATGCAGAGCCATTTTAATTCTGTGTATTCAATATTTTGCTCACCTACTATACATAATTTTGTTTGCAACAGATAAGATGTCCAGATCTTGTTTATTTAAATATTTAAATGCATGCTTATAAAATAATCATTTAGCAAATATTAGCACATAAGTAGATGATGATAATACTTTAATGCTGCCTCTTTTTATTAAAAAGGATTTTCCATTTTGCTCTCAGTTCACCTAAAAATGGCAGAATACAAATGTAATCTGTAAGAGCATCTTTGAATTGAAAAAGTAATCAACAAAAATGATTCCTTTTAAATATTTCTTATTACTCATGTTCATAAAGATAAAAGTAGATATGAAAATACATTCTATATTTGTCAAAGTGCTCCATGCTTATCTATTTCAGAATTTTGTTAATCATAATGCTTACCTTTAATGATTGTTAAAAGACAAAAAATAATAAAGAAGTGTTTTATTTTTATACTTTAGGAATTTGCCTTCATTTGTAACAGAAGGTAAGCCTTGTCAAATATATATTCTACTCTCAGGTAAAAAAAAAAAAAAAAAAAAAAAAAAAAAAAAAAAAAAAAAAAAAAAAAAAAAAAAACAGTGCTCTTGAAGTAGGATATAGTGTATGCCTTGGGGATAAGTCCTTTCCCAGGTAACTAATTGAAGAAAGCATTTTCTTCTATTCAAGGAGTTTATCATAACACACTAAAACATGCCTGGTTTTAACACCTTTTGTATTCTCAGTTTCTCTTCCTTTTTGTGCTTATTAATAATTGTAATATTGGAAAATATATTATTTATAACTGCATATTAATTATGATTCAAACAAAAATATTTTATCAGAACTGCAAATGTTCAGTGCCTTCAATTAGAAAGAATTTTATGTGTCATTAAAAGTTCTCAAGAAGGCTGAGGATATAGACTGCCTCTCATGCATAAAGCCCTGGGTTTGATTCTCAGCACCAAAATACAAACAAATAAACAAACAAACAAAAAATTGTTATCAAGAGGTTCAAGGCTCTTCAGGAGTTCCTGTCATCATCTACACAAGTCTGCCACCTATAAATCTGTATTGGGCAGTTAGAACTCATCAATTCCCACATAAAGAAAGGAGAAGGGGAATGAAGACTAGTATTGACTTTATCTTTTCAGTTGCACAAACTGGAAAGTCATGCAGACTTTCCAAGAATAATCTCCAATGTAAAATTTAGTGACAGGACTATTGCAACGTGGAGAGGAGGTTCCAGATAGATTGTCATGTAACCAACTGTTATTCCCAATTTTTTTCATTAATTGCCTTTACTTACCAAAATATAGAATTTTAAAAAGTTATTGCTTGATTTTTCCAATCAAGGAGTTCCTCAAATTGAGTGTAAATTAATAAGACAGGTTTCTGTAACTTGCCCAATCATCCACACAAACATTTAGACATGCTCACAGGTTATTAGGTGCAACCACAGGAACCTGGAATACATATGTATACTAACATAAGGAATAATTATTACATAAATGGAAGATATACTTTAAAACATATGCCTTCCTCATTTTCAAACTTTGAAAGCTATGACTATTTAATGGTTACATATGTATTTACCTATTTTGGGTGACATTATTTGTGAATAATTTAATTTTAGCATTAAAATATACATGCAATACAAATTTTTTATTTAAATTACATTTCCATCTCTTACATTTCTTAATTAGGCTATGTCTTTCTCATACTGTTCAGTTAGACAGATCTTCATGTATTTTATGTACATTTCCTTTGATAGATATGTGCTTTGCCATTATTTTCCTGAGTCTGTAGTCAATATTTTTATTTTCTTAACAATGTTAGCACAGAACAAAATATTTAATATTGATGAAATATGATTTATAAATATTTCCTTTCACATTTGTACCTTTGGTAACATTTATTGATATATGCCTGTACATGGTCACACATATTTTCTCATACATTTTCTTCTAACAACTCTTTATTTTGAACACTCTGTAGCTAAGTAAATAATAATAAGTCTAAATTTTTTTTTACTTTGCATCCATCTCAAAAAACTATGTACATCTATATTGCACTAATAAAATGTTCATGAAAATTAAACTGAACTAAATAAGAATATTAAAAATTCACTGTGTTTTGCACGATACGGTTTCTATTACCACTTTCAGTTACATGGAACAGAAGCTCTACCAGGACACTGTATTCTGGATATGTTAGCAGCTCTCTAACTTTTACAGGAGACGGTTCCTGTGACTGCAAGAAGCATATTGGAAAGAAATTTACAGAATTATTATAAATGATGTCAACTTCAGTAGCAAGTCGTTGTGGGGCGGGGCCAAGATTATAGCAAAGCCCGGATGTGCATAGAATTTGGGACAGATTCGCCAACAATTTAACAGGAGTTTCTGGAGCATGAGAAAATGAAAATGGGTATTGTTGAATCCTAGCTATTGTAATGATCTGAATGACTGGGTTTGAGTGCAAGGACTCACACACTCCAGGCTGTCCCAAGAGGGATCTCGGCATATGTGACCATGGAAATGCAGGGAATATAATCCATCACAAACTTACAAATTTCCTGTAATTTTAAAACTTTTAATGAATTTCCAAGCCAGCCATAAATTCACCAATAAATAAATGTTAGAAGTCTTCATGGCTACAATAAATATCATTGGCTGGTCACTAAGCTATGTTGACCAATGTGGAATACTTAGGGATGCAGTCATACTTAGGGAACATAAATACTACTACTACTACTACTACTACTAATAACAACAACAACAACAACCAGATCCTATCAGTAGTTTCACAATATAAACTGATTCCCCAAAATTAAACCAGGCAAGAGACTATAAACAAACAAATGGCAACAAAACCCCTTCTTAAATGGTAGTAGAATCTGGAGTTGCTGAAATATGTTAGATCAATTGTTCAGTGTTTTGTTTGTTCGTTTTCGTTCGTTTGTTTGTTTTTTGTTTTTGTTTTTTGGTACCAAGGATTGAACTCAGGGGCACTCGAACACTAGGCCATATCCCCAAGCTTTGTTTTTGGTATTTTATTAGAGACAGGGTCTCACTGAGTTGCTAAGTGCCTCCCATTGCTGAGGCTGACTTTGAACTTGTGATCCTCCTGCTTCAGCCTCCCAAGTGCTGGGATTACAGGTGTGCACCAATGTGCCTGGATTCAATTGTTCAGTTTTAACCAGACTTTCTGAGGTATGTAACAAAACAAGGAAGTATGACCTATACACAAAACCAAAATCAATAACATCAAAAATAGCAGGTTGCTGCTTGGAGCCCGGCACTATGAGGAATATTATGTTGAAAGGAAGTGACACCATAGATAAGTCAAAATTATTAAAGACAAAGAGAGCCTTTGTGAAGGAAATTATACCAGTAATTATGAGGCATAGTGTTTACATATTTTTTCTATTTCCCCTTTAAATAATTTGATGTAGTAATTTAAAACAATAATTTAAAACTGTGATTTTGTATATATTACAACTGATTCTGAAAAAATTAAAATTACTATAAAAAATATAATATGAATAATTTTAAAGGAAACAATTAGCTTAGACAAATCAACTTCTAGAATGACATCACACTCAAAATGATGTGCAATAATATGAAATAAAATATCTGCATAGACTTCTCATAAGTAATTGCATTAATAAATAATAAATCTCTACACAAAAAGTCAAGTATGAGAGGGCTTCACAATTTTTCTTCTTTCAGTTTTTTGTGCCATTAATTTTAATGCTTTTAGTACTGTATTATGTTTATATGAAATAGTTGGATTTATTTTGACATACTCATACTGGCATGGATTGAATTCCATCTATTTCAGTTCCTAGTGTCACCGATTTCCTTCCCCTCTCCTTTCTGTATTAAGCATCCTCTAATCTTTTCTTCTTCCTTCTACGTATTTTTAATGTACATAAATGTGGAAACTGAAAAAGGTAATCAAAATATTTGTTTTATAAATATGTTTTTATAAAGTTCAATAATATATGTGCATGTATATTAGATGACTGAGAAAGTTAAAAAGAGATAAAACACAAATAGTAAACATGAGGATCAAAAGAAAATTTTACATCACAACTCATAGACATTATTGAAGTACTAATAAAAATTCTCCTAACAACTTTAAAACTATAAATATGCCAAGTAGATGAAAATAATTCCTTAAAATCCACAAAATGTCATTCTTTCTCAAGATGAAATGGATAATTTGTGTAGTCCACCTAACTAGCAGGGAAATTGAACTTTTATTTTAAAGG
The DNA here is from genome assembly GCA_025594165.1 of Tamias sibiricus. Lineage (NCBI taxonomy): Eukaryota > Metazoa > Chordata > Mammalia > Rodentia > Sciuridae > Tamias > Tamias sibiricus. The sequence continues at coordinate 19,726,917 of CM046657.1, read as the reverse complement.
CCCAAATATCATAAGGAAGTGGTGTATATAGGACTTCAACAGGTCCAGATGACACAAGTAACTTAAATGAGAAAAAGATCCAAATTCTTAGAGTCCTTTCTCCTGCTACATTTTTCCCCTCTAATTCTATATTAATGACCTCAAGAAAGTTGATTTGGCAATGGAAAGTAAGGGTCTGATTTACCTGTTTCTATGTGGCATTCAGGAATCACCCTAAAGCTGACCTCTGCAACAGTGTAGCCTCTTTGTGGGATATCCTTGAAGGTGATTGGCGAGGGAATGTGTCCCAAAGGAAAAGAACTATGAGCAGTACTTCTGGTTGTTCATTTAGCATGGAAGGATTAATGGCCAGATGTGTGATTCTGTACCCATCCATGAGTTAAAGGTAATGCTTTGAGAGAACAGTGAAAGATTTGGAAGAAGTAAAATTGAAAAACGATCTTTAAGAGGTCTTCAGAAAAGATACAAAAATAAACTTCTCTGAATGATCCAAAAAAGCAAAGATATTTGTGAACCACGTGAATGTTTATCAAAGGTTGACCTCACCTAAGTAGGTTTTGAATAACCAAAGTTTAGGAAAACCCCTTCTGTGATTACCACCCAGCTTCTTTCCTCAGTTTTTGTTAGCATTGTCCAATGGGCTGCTGTGCCAAGTGATTATGCTAACAAAGGAAGAGGGTATGCATGGAAACAGCAGTGTGAACTTCCAGTCAACATCCTCAATCTGATTAGAGCCACTGATGAATATCTAAGCTGTCAGGAGAATTCTTGATATGACAATATTTTCTCCACTGGCCCTCTAAATCTTTAGTGGCAGGCTGATTACATTGAACCTAATTCTGTCACAAAAAGAGAAACACTGTGTTCTTACTAAGATAAAGATTGCTTCTTCCAAAACTCTCTTCTCAGAAACAATATTTTTTTGTATATTTCACAGTAGGGACAGTGAGAATAAAAAGACTCCTCAATTTCTGTCTCACCTCATTCTAAATGCAATGGCTTGTGGTTTGTCCAATTTCTTCCTTGAAATTATTATCCTGGGATTATTCTTAGTATATTTTTCTTTCTTTTATCATTCTTCTATTACCAATCATTTACATTAGATTTTAGTAGCTTCTGATAGAGATTTGTGTGTGTGTGTGTGTGTGTGTGTGTGAAATTATTGGTGATTTATTCATGCTTTTCTTTGATCTAAGCTGGGGTAGATTTCTTCTCTTGGGCATGTCATTTGAATTGTTAACACATATTCTGGATGTCTTCTGATAGTCAGAAAGTAGTACCACATTTTGCCTCCACTTTGTGTTAGGTATCTCCATGTAAATGTGATAAGAACAGTTAATATTCACTGAAAGACAAAATTTTTAATAGCAGGAGCAAACATCACAACATACTTGTTTAATCACAAATCTGGTAATAGGACAAATTTCTCAGAAATATGTTACCATTGTATATAGTAATAATAATACTTTTTTACTTATGTGAATATGAGAAAATAACATATAAATCTGTTTACATTGTTCTTATCCTCAATGTATATAATTTACTATTTGTTTTTACTTATTACATAAATAACACCAATTAATGACAATAACCTCTATAATATCAGTGAAATAAAAGAAACTTAAGAAAAAAATTTATTCTGTGATAGCTACAATTAACTTCAATTATATTTCAATTATATTTTTCAGTGACTACAGTGTAAAAGTATGTGTGAAACCTGTGATTTCATGCCAAATACATGCTTTCATAAAATATTATATACTCTTCCTAATTCTGCTATATCTTTTATCTCCCCAAGAAAATTTTTACTTTACAAAAAGCAACTTATCAATATTCAATAAAATAAATTCTTGTCAGTTATTCACAGAAGTCTTCCTTTTTCCAGTTCTCCATATTACTTGTATACTTTTTAATAATATTTATTATAATAAGTTATGATAAATATGTAGGAATATTAACTTTTAAAAGCACATAAATCAGGCATATTCACCAACATCATTTATGAAATTATGTTTTTTTCTCTAACAAGTGGTTTCTCCAAATAGTCATTGTTAGGTCAAAATATATGTGGGTATGTGTGTTTGTCACTGTGTGTATTCTTCATTTGATATCCACTTCCTATCTGTTTGAAAAATTATTGTCACAAATGTATGGATGTGAATGACATGATTTTCAAAAAGTGATACAACAGAGTCTGTAATATTATTAGTACAATTACAATCAGAGCTGTCAATAGTACATTGAGAATAGGTGTTACAAACACATACAAAAAATTAACAAATATCAATGAAGTATGATTTGGAATTTTGTGACACATGTCACCTATATGTTGAGCTTCTTACAACATCATGAATAAAATTTAATTGAAAAATAGTTATCATTAAAGAGAAATATAAGTCATGAGCGAAAGAAACATAACACTGAAAATTCTATTACAAACCAGAAGAAAAAAAGTCCTGCAAATATAACTTGCTTTGATTCAAGTAAATTATTTCCCTAATAATTTCCTCAATGCCATTATGACATCTTTGTTTCTTAGGCTATATATCATGGGGTTGAACATGGGAGTCACAATAGTATAGAAAAGAGAGAGCACTTTGTCAGTTTCTGCTGAATGACTAGCCTCAAGTCTTAAATATGTAATAATGGCTGAGCCAAAGAATAACACCACCACTGTAAGGTGAGATGAGCAGGTAGAGATGGCTTTGGCCCTGCTTGTGGCTGAGGGCAATTTAAGGACTGTGGAGATGATTTTGATATAGGAGATAAGTATTAACAGAAATGGGGCTGAGACAAACAGCAGAGCAGCCACATAGACCATCAGCTCTTTGGTGAAGGTTTCCCCACAGGCCAGCTTAAGTATTGGGGGAATGTCGCAGAAGAAGTGGTTGATTACATTGGAAGCACAAAATGGTAGAGAGAAAATCTGGAAGGTCATCCCTACCTGCACAGGAATTCCACTGATCCAGGAGGCAACCACCAGCTGGATACAGACCTTGTAGTTCATGACCAGAGGATACTGCAGAGGGTTACAAATGGCCACATAGCGGTCATAGGCCATCACTGCCAGAAGGAAACATTCTGCTGCTCCCAGTACAAGAATCCAGCACATCTGTGTAGCACAGGCAATCAAAGAGATGGTCCTTCTCTGGGTCCCAAGGTTCATGAGCATTCTGGGGAGAGTAACTGAAACATAACAGATTTCCAGAAAGGAAAAATTGCCAAGGAAAAAATACATGGGTGTCTGGAGAGCAGGTTCCACTTTTGTTAGTACCAGTATAGTTCCATTGCCCAGCAGGATAATCATGTAGATGACAAAGAACACTCCAAACAGAAACCACTGAAGATGGGGCACATCAGCAAACCCCAAAAGGACAAATTCCATCCATGCAGTTAGGTTTCCTTCTGGTGGTTTATCCTGGTGTTTCATCTGTGGAAAGCAAAAACTGAACATGTGCTTCTCACATACCTAGGTATAGGTGCCTGCTTTCTAAAAGAATCTGGTCTTCCAGATCAATCCTCAAAACCATAGAGATTGTTTCCACTTCAAGAATATGACTCCTTACACATTCCACCTTTTCCTAAATTAGATCCTATGCATGATTGCTGCACACATTCCCCTAAAGTTCCTTCAGAACCATCCCATGGTGTCTTCTGCAAAGCCCAGCATAATTCAAGGTATTCACAGGCACCTGAACAATTGGCAACTTCTGGAAAATCCACAGCTCTGCCATGGTATGTCAGGTTTAATTAATTACTCTTAGTTACGTTTGATTAATTACACTTCTTGAAAATCCTCTTCTCGGGCAACTCTGTGAATTTTCGGAAGCATTTTCAATAGCAATCTGTCATAGATTATCTTCTCCCATATTATTGAAAATTTCATTTATCTATTTTATTTTTAGTGGTGCTTGAGCTCAAGCCCAGGTTAATTGTGCTAAAACCCCAGCCCTCATCTTTAAAAACATTTTTTATTTGTTCTAAGTAGTTACACGTGATGGTATGCATTTTGACATCATCTGTAAATGGCATATTACTTCTCATTGTTCTGATTGTATATGGTATAGAATTACACTGGTTTTGTAATCATATATGCACATGGGATAATAATGGCCGATTCATTCTACTGTTCTTTCCTACGCTTTCAGCCCCTTCCTTTCCTTTCACTCCACTCTAAAGCATTAAAATTGTACATATAAATGGGGGTAACCCCTTATGTTTTGATACATGTATATATTGTGTAACATTTAAACCATGTTACATATTTATTTCCCCAAATATTATTTCCCTATTGTGAAAATTTTCATGATCTTTCCTTCATACTTTTTTAAAATGTAGAGTACATTTTTATGTGGATATTTCAACTCTCCATATCCTCCCATCACTTAGTTTTAACATCAATGATTTTGACATAAATCATACTTATATCAATTTGGAAAAATAGAGAATATTTTATTGACAAAAGGTAAAATGTATTCTTCAGTAGGATATTAAGTGGGAACAATTGGAGGGTTTTACTTAATGTGGAATTGTGGATCTAGATAGAATCAGTTAAGAATGTACTGAAGGAAACCAACATGGTCAGTGAGGTATGTGATAGTGTATGTGTGTGGCACAAGTGAAAAAAATACACTGGTCACTAATGGAAACTCCATGTGCAGGATGCCACAAAGTCTTTGCTGTTCGATAAACAAAAATATAACAAAACAAACAAAAACCCCCAAAGAAGCCAAAAACTCTATAAACTTTTCTATTTTCATTTTTTAAGAAACTAACATTGAGACTTGATAAGAATAGACAATTACTTCATTTTCCCATGTTTCATGATTGACATTTTTTTATTGAACTTGGGTTTGAATCCTAACATGACTATATGTAAAATTCTATTAGTACATGTAAAATTCTAAAAGTGAATGTAATTTTAAATTTTATACCCAAGGTGTCTTCTGGTTCTTGCTCTTCATTAATCCCATCCTTGCCTATCATTCTTCCAAACCTGTGGCTTTGGACCTTGTCCCACAAACACAGAATAAGGGTAGTTATGGAAGTAAGATAGAGTCCTACAAAGGCAGCTAGAATTGAACTACAGCTCCTCTTCTTGCTGGCTCTGAGAATCATGCAAATTACTCTATTCCCTATACCACGGGATTAAAAAAAAAAAAAAAAAAACAAACAAAAAAACAGGCTAAGAATTGTGCCCAATTTTAGGATTAGTGTGCAAATTATTGATCTCAATATATGTAAGAGGGCATGGTATTTATGCAAGTCTATATAAATGGTACTTTTTAATATTCTTTTAAATTTATTAATTGTTTCAGGCAACATGAAAAAATATTCTCTTAATTGTTTTTCCTTTGTATGACCTGTGTGTTGTGGGAATAGAGAGAGATCATAGAACAATTTTCTAAAGTTATAAAATTCCCAAACTCTCAAGATGAACTATCCATGAGTTTTCTGTCATACTTTTGTTTATATTCTCATCTTTATTCTGTGGTTCTACTAACCAAAATACAAATCACTCTTCATCCCAATGTGTTGAAATTTGGCCTTATCTCTCTGTATGAGTTTTATTTTATTATCAATAAATGTTCTGAGAAGATTGGACTATTTACTACTGCAGATCAGTTAGATCATAAAAAAATGGTTGTTCATCATGCATAGTGCTCAATATTTTATTAAAAAATGATTCAAAGTAAGACACACTGTTAAAAGTATCCCTCGTAAAAGGAAAAAAAAAAAAAAAAGAACAAGAAGCCAAATTTTATGTATTGTTATGGTGAATGGCAATATTTAAAAATCAATTTTACTATTACAATAACTTTCAGTGATAAAAAATATATATAATTTTATGTTATAGAAACCCAATATTTTGTTGTGAAATAATTAGTATGTAAAAGAAATAAATGTTATTTTACTCAGAGGGAGCAAGTTAGAAAGCACAAATTTCCTCAGTATGCTCAAATAAGATTTTATTATCCTTCTTTCTTGCAATTGTTTATGTTTTTATTAATCAAAGTTAAAACAACAAACCATAATGCTCTTATTTTTCTATTTTAAATTCAAGCCTCTGTTTTCTCAAAAAATCCAAAAGATTAAAGTAATATGTAATAATATTCAAGTTCAGCCAACTATTACAAGCTACCTAAGCTTCTCTCTGGGTATATATTTCTTGTAAATTAACAACTTAAAACTTAAAATTAAAGAAAAAATGATCCTATAAGTATCTTATTTCACAAAAAGAATTATTTAAAAAATATTATCTTACATTTCTATATTATTTATTCCCTGATGATTATAAGTTTCCTTCGTGGATTGTTTTACTTTAAATCATTTATTAAAATATAATCTAGGGCTGGGGTTGTGGCTCAGTGGTAGAGTGCTTGCCTAGCATGTTTGAGGTACTGGGTTCAATTCTCAGCACCACATATACATAAATAAAATAAAGGTCTATTGAAAACTAAAAGAAAAAATTTAAAATATATATATAATCTAAATCGAATAGGTACATATGAAAATTATTTATTACAAAGTGTTAGCTTAAAATGAAGCTTTCCTATATTATTGATGCTTAAAAATAAAATTAGTATGGTTTTCTGACTTCACATAACTTCATATAATTGTTTTATGCTTATTATTTCATTGCAAGTTATATTTAATAGAATGAGAATTATATATGAGCTGCTTTAATAAAATGTACATTTTCCCACTAAGTTCTGAATATCAATTTTGAGTTTGTATTATGAATTAAATCTTGCTATTAGGAAAAAATAGTTCATATTTACCTTTCTTGAATGGGTTGACTTTTTTCTCTCTGTAAGCCTTAAAGTTTTTGATATTTAAATTGTTTAAGGTGAGACCACTTATATCATCATAGATATTCCATCTGCTTTAAGATATTTGGTCTTTAAAAAGTGCTCTTTAAATAGTAACAGTTCTGTCTACCCCAGGGACTTCTTCCACCTACACATTTAAATTTCTAATTAAGAGCAGCTCTTAGGCATTTGCTTATTTGCTTTATTGAATTTTGCCCAGATAACTCTCACTGTAGCCAGAATACACTCTCTTTAGGCTCCCTGTGGAATAGAGTGCACAGTAGATTTTTTTTTTTTTTTTTTTTTTTTGGTACCGGGGATTGAACTCAGAGGCACTCGACCACTGGGTCACATCCCCAGACCTTTTTTGTATTTTATTTAGAGACAGGGTCTCACTGAGTTGCTAAGTGCCTCGCCATTGCTGAGGCTGGCTTTGAACTCACGATCCTCCTGCCTCAGCCTCCCAAAGTGCTGGGATTACAGGCGTGCGCCACCGCGCCCGGCTGCACAGTAGATTTTATTTCTTAATATGAATTGGGCACTGAGCAATACTATCTCTAACCATCTTAGATTGACAAATATCCATTTATTAATTTCCTAGTGAAGAGCTATTTGCTTGTGTGAATTTGTTTCTCTTTGTGTTTAGTGCTGGGTATTGAAACCAGGCCTTACACACACATACATACATCTTAGGGTTTGGAGCCCTGAACTTTATCATAGCCACTCAGGTTTACTCTTCTATCATATAAACAAAATTAGATATTATATTAATAACTTTTTGCTTTGAGTTCCAAAAATTGCATGTGCCATATTGTGCTGACCTTAGCTTTCAATTAAATAAATAACATTATGTTTTATATTGGAATGTTACACAGAAATGAGAGTGAATGAAGTAACTGCATATAAACCACATTAGGAAATGATACCAACATAGGTAGAGTGGAAGAAGAATAAAAAGCAAAGGAACATAAAATAGTGTAAAAATTACATGACTACAATATACATCAAATATATAAAATTATTTGACATTTTGTGATGAATTGGTGTAGACTATAAGAGTCTAGTAATTTTACTTATTTATCTACTTCTGGGTAAAGAGAATATATAAGAAACTCCCAAAACTTAGTAGCAAAAATTACAAATATCCAATTAAAACTGAACAATAGACCTGTGCTGCGTTACTTATATTAAAGGAGCCAAGGTCTTTAACTAACCCCCTTTTAGGGCCCAGGAGAAATCCCTTTCTGACCGACAGAGAGGGATGGGGTTAGCCTACCCAGCGAGGACAGGCCCAGAGGGCAAAAGTTGTTGGAGTGCCCTCTCCCCCGCCCATTTGACGGACACAAGGCCACACCCGGGGAGTTTTGGTTGGAAGCAGTGCCAAGACTCAAATTTATTAAAAGGTGGACTGTACTTATAAAGGCCTAAACATAACCAATCAGTGACCAGCAGGGGCGGTTCCGATTCTCACGATAAGTCATAGCCACGCCCCCCTGCTTAGCCCCGGTCCTCCACAGGGCGTGGTAAGCAACCAGAGCCAGAGTTTTTTCCATCCCCTTGGCAGACAGCCTCCAGAATGTCCCAACAGACCTGAATAGATGTTTTTCAAAAGAAGAAAAATGGTCAACAGTATGTGACAAAAGAGCCAACCTCACTAGTCATGTCAGAAATGCACACTAGTCATGTCAGAAATGCAAACCAAAACATCACCTCACCTTGGTAGAAATGACTGTGATCAACAAGATAAAAGGTAGCAATTGTTGGTGAGGATGTGGAGATAAGGGAATACCTGCACAGTGTGGATGACATTGGAAATTAGTGCAGACATTATGAAAAAGTGTATGGAACTTCCTTAATAAATTAATAATAGAATTACCATGGGATCTGAGAGTCTCTTTTCTGAGTATATATTCAGAGGAAATAAAGCCAGAGTATTGAATGAATGTGCAGTACGATGTGTTCATTGCAGTATTATTTACAACAACCAAGAAATACAAACCACCTAAGTGTCCATCAACTGATGGATGAGTAATCAAAATGTGGTACATATACACAATGGACTACAAGTCAGCCATTAAAATAATAGAATCCTGTCATTTATGACAGTGTGGACATATTAAGAGATCATTGTCTAACATGAGATAAGCCAAGAGCAGGACAAGTACCACATGATCTCACTCACACATACAATCTTAAAAAGTTGATCTCACAGATATTTAGAGTACATTGCTGGTTAGGAGAGTGGGAGGGAGTAGGGGGTTATGAGAGAAAGGGAGAGTTTGTCAATGGGTGCTCAGTTATACTTACATAGGAGAAAGAATTCTAGCGTGCTATTGCACATCATGATGAATAGAGACACCAATACTGTACTCCACATTTCAAGAACCTAGAAAAAAGGAATTTTAAAATTATTCTCAGAAAGATATGATGAAAGTTTTTTGGAAAGAGATACATTTATCATGAGGTAAAAATACCTGATTTATGTATGTATCAAAAGACAACATTGTACCCTATTAATATGTAAACTTTTTATGTGTTTATATATCATTTAAAATCAATTAAAAATAAAATATATTCATAAGGCTATACCGTTTTTTGTGTATATACTCAACATGAAGCAAAGCAGATCTCTTCAATTTACACCTCTTTTCTGTGGTTTTGTCTGCTCTGATCACATCTTTACAATCCCTCCATTCTACTCTTTGCTTCTGAGTTCACAATTGTAGGTGACACATAGGAGTGAGAACATGATTTATTTTTCGTTCTGTGTCTGGCCCATGTCACCTATTATACTGTTTTCCAGGTTCTTCTATGTTGCCACAAATGACAGGATTTTCTTCATGTTTTAAGAACAAACAATATTGTGTAGTGTTTTGCCAGGTTCAATGTATCTATTCAGTTGCTGATGTACAGTTAGGCTTACTCCATGTCCTCGCTTTGTAATACATGCTAAAATAAGCATAATAGTACAGGTGTCTTGTCAACAAACTGATCTGTCTCCTTTGGACACATACCCAGTACTGTAATTGCTGGATCATATGGTAGTTCTAATTTTTTCCATAGCTTTATTGAGGTAAAATTGAAGTGCAATAAAATGCACATATTTGAAGTATGAAATTTGATCAGTTTTGATTTGTATGTAACCAATACAATCAATATAAAAAGAATTTCCTGCTTTTTTAAAAATTTGAAATCATGCAGACTATGTTTCCTGCATGATTTATTGCATTAGAAATCAATCACTTTAAGATATATAGAATCCCATCCCCAAATATCAACTATTTCAAAGTTAAATGGTGCACTTATAAATATCTCAGAAGTCACAGAAGAGGCACAAGTAAGTAAAATGTGCTTTGAACTAAGTGATAATGAAAACTTAAAATATCAGGATCTCTGGGATAAAACAGTGCTGAGATGAACATGCACAACTTAAAGTACTTGTATCAGAAAGAGGGTAGAATAACTATAGTTCTATTTTTAATATTCTGAGGAGCCTCTATGCTCTTTCCTACAAAAAGTGTTCAAAGTTTCATTTGCTCCACATCCTGACCAACATTTTTTGTCATTCATCTTTCTGATAACATCATTCTGCAGAAATGAAATGATATCACCTCTGCCCTTAATTTCTTTTTATCTGGCAATTAGCTAGTACTTGTTTACAAAACTATGGCCATTTTTATGCCTTGAGGAATGTCTGCTCATGATTTTCCCCATTTGTAAATTAGATTATTTGTTTTCATTGTATTGAGATTTGGAGTTATTTTAAGCTTTGGATATTAACCCCTTATGGTTGGAAAATACTCTGTAGGTTGTTTATTCACTGTATTGATTATTTTGTAGTTCTCAGGTGAAATCAAGCTTTTCTATAGGTCCAGAGGTAGCTTTATTTATTTTAAAATAAAGGTGTCAGCAGACCTGCAATTTTTTTTTTGAGGTTATCCTTGGGGAATCTATTTATTGCTCAATTATTTTATTGGAATCATTTTGTTATTTGTAATGTGATATCTGTTTTCTTAGTGAATGTTATATCTGCTTTCGCAATGAATGTCAGCTAAATGTCATTGGTTGCTTCTCAACGTCCATGCTTTGGCACTCCTGGAAAGGCAGTCAGGGCCAATTGGGTCAGTATCATCCCTCTATTTTCCTTTCTCTTTCATCATTGAATATCTCTGACATACTCTTCTATCTTCTTTCTCTTTTTAGGGCAAAAGTCATCCACTGGATAACCTGGATATTCTTTTAATCTCACAGTTTGTAATCTGGCACATCTGTGCAGTTTTATTTGTTATGTATTTATTGAAGTCACAAGGTCCATGAATTAGGACCTGGTGATATCAGGGGCACTATTAGTCTATCACACGGTTCAGTGAAATGGAATAACTAGTTTATATGATTTATTTGAACAAATCTCTGTTAAAATTATTAACTGATGCATCATATGATATTGAATTGCTGGCAAAAGTTACCTAGGACTAAACTCTAAAGGGTTCATCATAATCAATGGCTTTAGATGTTTATTTGAGTGAATAACTTAACAGATAAGAGTGTTGTATTTTATCATGTACTCAAAATGGATGTGTTAAAAAGAGAGTTAAATGCTTATAAGCTTTTCTTTTCTTATTTATTTATTTATTTATTTATTTATTTTTTTTGGTATGTGTCTGTAGTAATTTCACACTAACATGCAGTGAGTTAAATAAATGTGCTATCAGTGCTTAGTGATGCTGTAATATCTCTAGAGTTTGCCAAGAGTCCAAGGTAGAAAACACCAATATATTTTCCACATTACTCATTTAATTACTCACTTAACAAACATTTAATATTCAACTACAATTGGCAACTCTATGTATTAAGAATCAAAGAAGAAAAACAACCAGTATAGCTATAGGAACAAAAGAAATTATTTAGGTAAATAACCTGCCCGTTTATTTCAGTTGCAAGTCATAGCATTGGATTCTGCTCTTTGATTTCACAAGGGATATGTGATGTACATTGCAATTTTATTGATGAGAAAATACTTTTCATTAGATGTAAAATACTGAAGATAAATTAATTTGCCTAAGATATGCCCAAGCAGAATAAATTTCAGGCTAGTGTTCAGAAATAACACAAATAGGTGATAAGTTGCAAGTGATAACATTTCAAAAGGGAAATGTAAAGACATGAAATATTTATCTGATAACTGTGTGACCAGCTATTCAAACATTCATACATAAGTCCGTGATACTATATTTTAAGCAAGAATCTTCTGAGTGAAACAATCACATCCTGGTTCTTGAGGCTGTATATCACAGGATTGAACATGGGAGTCACTGTGGTGTAGAAGAGAGAAGCAGCTTGTCAGTTTCTGCAGAATACATGGGTTTGGGCCCAAGGTAGATAATTGTATAACATCCAAAAAATAAAACCACAACCAGCAGGTGGGAGGAGCAAATGGAGAATGCCTTAGCAGGTCCTTAGGTCCTTGGGCTGTTGGCAACCTCAGAATGGTGAAAATAATTTTGCTATAAGAGGCAAGTATCAATATAAAAGGGACTACAACAAATAACATAGCCAATACATAGGCAAAGAGGTATTCCCAGAGGATAGCTTGAGAATGGGGGGGGGGGGATATGTCACAAAAGAAGGACAGAAATGCACAAAAAATATCTGCCATGTTTCCCCATCTGGACTGGCACTCCCCTGAACTAGGAGCCAGTGACCAATGAAAGCACTTCTTTGGGTTCATGACTAGAGGATAGTGCAGAGGGTAGCAGATGGACACACAGCGCTCATAGGCCATCACAGCCAGGAGAAAACCTTGTGCAGTTCCCAGTACAAGGAAGAAGCACATTTGGGTGGAACAGCTCAGTAGGGAGATGCTTTTTCTATCCTGAGTCCAAAGGCTGACCAGGATCCTCAGGAGAGTGACTGAAACATAACAGATTTCAAGTATAGAAAATGTCCCAGGAAAAAAATACATGGGTTTGTGCAGCACAGGGTCCAGCCTGGTTATTATGACTATGAGGCTGTCCAAGTAAACAATGAAGAACACCCCAGATAGAAAGCCTTGGAGGTTTGGAAGGTCAGAAAGTCCCAGGAGAACAAACTGCACCACTGTGAAGACATTATCTTCTGGTTCTATTTTTTCATGCTTCATTATGGGAAAGATTCAATCAGAAGTGGAAAAATAATTTTGCTTTTGTTTTCTTACATATATACTGAAAGTGACATTCTTTCAAATTTCCCAGTTACCTTTAAGATAAAATCCTATGATTTCCATAAGGTCTGAAATGATAGTGAAGATTTTTTTTTTATTCCTAATTATATCTAAAAGAATATTTTTCATATTTTATTCTGCTAAGGGTTGCATTACACATCTCTCCTGTTTCTGTGGTGAGGCATATCACTTTAGTTTTCATTTGAACTTTCAAAAACTCTGAATCTGAATCTAGGTTCAGTGAAGCAATAACTTAATTTACTCTTTTATTTTGTATTTTGTACTCTCCCAATGTTGTTTCCTCTATAATTATTAATTCAAAATTAACTTAAATGTATGAAGAAAATATTCTTGAAGAAGTCTCTAATAATTTTAGGGAAGAATATAGTCAATCTTTAAGATGGATTTTTGAACATTTCCAAAGACCATTTTGTCTTTCATATTTTGCATATTCTACTAAACACACTAATGATTAACTGTCCAGCAAATATAATGCAATACTATTTAATCTTTAAAACTATATATTCCTTTAAATGTAAGGTCTATGAAATCAGAAGGCATAGATTTTGTTCAGATATTTGTGGTCCAACTGTGTTGAGATGGTTACTGAGTTTCTCCAAGTGGAATATGGATCTTTATGATGGTTTTCCTATTGAGGGAAGCACAAAAGTCAAGAGGCAATCTCATAAACATCTGTGGTCAATGAATGAATCATAGCTAGAATGTGCATGTCTGTATTCTGACTCCACATCCATTGCATACATAAAACAATAAGCACAACTCTTCTCTGAGATTTTCCTAGATCATTCATGTCTTCAGCAGTGGCTGCTATTCTACTGAGTTCATTTGTTCTTAGCAGTCTATTCCCTTTCTTGTGTGTATGGGTTCATGTATGAGTGTGTTTGTATGCTATTATTCATTTACATTTTCAAGGAAATTATTTTTATTTTTTGACCTATATTACAGCTTATTTAGATGTTATATACACTATTTTATATGAGGTATAGTATAGTTTTTCGAAAATTTTGGTTTGTTGACTTCTTGGATAAATTACAAATAATTTAAATAACTGTAGTAATGCCCAAGACTGAAGTACAGGTTCCTGGATTTCTGGACTTCCATGCATGAGCACGTGTATGTGTTTTTGAGTTTGGTTGGTGGATATGTGGGAGTTGTTATATTTTAATTCATCTTGCAAAAGAAGTCCATCATCTCTTTATGTGTTAAATAATTTCCATGTTAGTAATACATAATTTAAATACAAATGAATTAACTGCAATAAGGATGCATACCTCTAATCATCTTCTAAGACAGGTAAGTATGCATGGTGATCACAATTTCAGCTTCAAAACAAATGCAAATGAAGAAAATACAAAGACCATGCTGAACGTGGGCATCCTTTGGACTTTATGAAATGGAACATGGGAAAGTTAAATGAGAATTTCTTGTTCCATCTACAATATTCTATAAAATATTGAAGTCTTAAAGGTACTTCAAACATCTTCCATAATTGTACAATTACTCTAAATGAAAATTTGTTGTTACAACGTAAAAAGGTGAAACTGAGGTTCTAAGATGAACACAAACTACCAGATTAAGAGGTAACTTTAATGTGATTGCAGTGATCTGAAACTCTACCAGAAAGTACTTTTTCCTGCTGCACCAAATTTAAAAAAAATGTTTATTCTTATATTAATTAAGCCTAGAACTTAGACAATTTAAAGATTGTCAATTGAATCCTTACTTCATTGTGGACTACCATGTTTTGTGTGCCCACATTTGATTTCCCAACATTAATCTTTGAGAATTGCCATACTCTTCTCTCTCTTTGCTACATCAATTCCCTCTTTTTTTATGCTTTTTGTACATTATAATTTCCTTTGGCTCTTATTTCCCTCTGTTGAAGGAGAAATGTACATTTATAAAGCAAATTACAACCAAGCTTCCAAAACGTAAGAAGCAAGAGAAAGCACTATGAACAGAACTTGTGATTCCTCTACACCTGAAATCTTTCCTTACTTTTCTTTTCTTTTTCCTAGGTTGGAGAATCTTAAATTTCTATTTGTAAAATGGAGGAGCAATTTTATGAATATTTAATGTATTTCTTCATGCACAACTCCATGTAAAGGAAAAATCAAAAACCATTATAATCCCTGTTACTAAGACAGATGAGGCAGGAGGATAAAAAGTTTGAGAACAGCTTGTGCAATTTAGCAAGACCTTATTTCAAAATAAAAAGTAATAAAGATCTGAGGATGAAGCTCAGTGGTAGAGTGCCCCACAATTCAATACCCAATGCCTAAAAAGAGACAAATATTATAATTTCTCACAACTATTCAAATTGTCTTATAGTCTAAACGTAATTTGGCACAAGAAGCTTCCTCAAATCATTCTTGTTGGTTTATTTGAATTTTGGAAACTTTAAAAGCTTGTATTTACACTACAAAGAGAGAAAATTACTAGCAATTCAGCTAGATGTAGGCATGTTTGTTTGGTTCCTGTTTATTTAACTGATATCCCCTTTGAAACACTGATCTTCTTTGGTATAAATAGTGTGAAATTAATTAGAGCTTCTAACATGCATATAACTTATATTCAAATCAAGTTGATGGAACTGAATTCAAAATAAGAAATAAAATAGATACCAGTGTACATAATTCAGAAGTATGTCCTGCCAGAAATCTCTAAAGATAAAAAATAAAAACATGCTAAAATTTCCCTATCATTATTTTAGATTCATTTATCATGAATTTTGCCTCTTCACAAGCAGGGCACTTTTAATAGTATTGAGATGTAGAGCCATTTTCACACTGTGTATTCAATATTTTTCTCACCCATTATACATAATTAGGTTTTTAAGACATATGAGCTCCAGATCTTGTTGATATAAAATAATCCAATACATGCTTATCACATAATTATTTAGCAAATGTTAGCCCATGATGATGCCAATAATCTTCCATGCTGCCTCTGTATATTTAAAAGGATTTTTCACTTTGCTCTCAGTTCAAGGGAGTAAATATTAGATCCAGCCACAGGAAACTGGAAAAAATATAAAATAAATACATTTGTAAAATAGAATTAATGTATATATCTGATAAATTATATATATACATAAAAGAAATATATATGTATAATAAATATATATAGATGATTAGATAAATAGAAAATGTACTTTATGAACATATGTCTTCCTCATCTCCAAACTTTGAAAGCTACAAATATTTAAGGATTATATATTTACTTACCTATTGTGACAGAGATTATTTGTGATCAATTTAATTTTAGCCATTAAAATATACATGCAACACTAATTTTGTTTTAAATTTCATTTGCATCTTATACATTTTTTAATTAGGCTATGTCTTTTTCATACTGTTAAGTTAGGGAGATCTTCATGTATTTTATGTACATTTCCTGTGATAGATATATGATTTGTCAATATTTTTTTGAGTCCATAGCCTGTATTTTTGTTTTCCTATGAATGTCAACAGAGAACAAGATATTTAATATTGATGAAGTCTAATTTATAAAGACTTTCCTCTCAGGTTTGTGCTTTTGGCAATAATTATGATATATACCTATTAGTAGTTGTACATATTTTCTCATACATTTTCTTCCAACCACTCAACTTCTTAAATGTGTAGAGCAGCTAAATCAATAATGCATTGCGAGGCTGATTTCTTGAAATGAGAATTTTACATTTTGGGTTTTTTGTGCATAGAAATTCAGTTTTCTTTAAGAAAAGTCTTTGCATCCTTCTCAAGAAACTTTGTACAACTATAATGCACCAATAAAATGTTTAAGAAAATTTAGCCAACCTTAATAAGAAGAGTGAAAATTTGCTGTTTTTTGCATGAGACACATCCCATTACTCACTTTCACATATATGGAACAGAACATTTACCAGGACACTACATGTCAGAGAGGTTAGCAGCACTCTGATTATTACAGGAGAAGCTTCGTATAACTTCAAATGGCATATAAGAATGGAATTTCCTGGATTATTATTATAAATGATGACAATATCAGTAGCAAATCATCAACGGGGTACACAAAATTATACCAATGCCAGGATGTGCATAGACTTTAGAACAGATTAGCCAATTATTTAACATAGTTTCTGGGGAATGAGAAATGAAAATGGGTACTGTTGAAATCCTAATTATTGTAGAGACCTGAATGACTGGTTGTGAGTACAAGGCCACACACACTCGAGGCTGTCCCAAGAGGGATCTGAGTGAATGTGACTGCATAAGTGTACAGAGTAAAATCCAGCAAACACTTGCAAAATTCCTGAAATTTAAATTCATTTTCCAAGCCAGCCACAAATTCATCAATAAATAAATGTTAGAAGTCTTCCTGGCTAGGGAATGTAAATACAATATCACTGGCTGGTCACTAAGCTATACTAACCAATGGGGGATAATTAGGAATTCTGACATTGAAATATAAACAATAATAATAATGGTAGTAAAATAATGAAGACCAGGTTTTATCAGTAGTTTCACAACATAAAGAAAACAGATTCTACAAAATTACTCCAAGAAACTAAACAAACAAATGGTAACAACAATGATTCCTAAATAGTACTAGAGTCTGGAGTTGCTATAGTATATTACATAAATTGTTCAGTTTTAACCAGACTTTATGAAATATGTAAGGAATCAAGAAATTGTAACCTATATATGAATCCAAATCAATAACATTGACAACAGCAGTTTGGGGCTACAAGCCCTGCCCTAAGAGGAATATTAAATAAAGTTTTCAGGTTGAAAGGAAGTGTCACCAGAAAGAAATCAATATTAAAAAAATCAAAGAGAGCCTTTGTGAAGTTAATTATACCAGTAATTATAAAGCATAGTGTGTAAATATTTTACTATATTTTCTTTTAAGTAATGGAAAGAAGTGATTTAAAAACTGTGATTTTTGAATATATTACAACTAATTCTGAAAAGAAATTACTCTAAAAGGTAATATGTACAATTTTATAGGAAACAATTAGACAGCTTAGACAAATCAACTATGAAAATGACATCACACCCAAAATGATGTACAATAATATGAAATAAAATATCTACAGACTTCTAATGTGTAATTTAATTAATAATTACAAAACCACTACACAAAAAAAAACAATTATCAGATGACTTCACAAATGATTTTATTTTCCTTCCTACTTTCACTTTCTTTTTCTTCAATTTTAATGATTTTGTTACTGCATTATAGTTATACATAGTAGTTGGGCTTATTTTGACATAGTAATACTAGCATGAATTTAATTTGTTCCATTTCACCCCCCAATGCCTCCTCTTTCCCTCCCCTCCTCACATATTGTATTTGGCTTCTTTACTGTTATTACTTCCATATTTTTTAAGTATATATAAAGATGGAAACTTTGAAAAATAATCAAACCAAAATATTGTTTTTGTAAAGGTCAATAATATATATGTATATATATTAAATGATTGGGAATGAGAAAAAGAGAATAATCACAAATATTCAATATAAGGAACAAAAGGAAATTTCACATGACAACTCAGAAATATTATTACAGTACTAATAAGAATGCTCCTAATAACTTTAAAACTATAAATATGCCAATTAGGTGAAAATAATTCCTTAAAATCCACAAATTTCCATCCTTCCTCAAGATTAAACAGATAATTTGTATAGTACACCTAATTAGCAGAAAAATTGAACTTTTATTTAAAAGGTCCATGCATCATATAGAAGTGGTATATAAAGGACTTCAACAGGACATAATGGCACAAACATTTCACAGAAAAAACCTTCCAAATTCTCAAGTTCTTATTTCTGCTACATTATCATTTTTTCTGATACATTATTATCTCTATAATTCTATAATTATGACCTCATGAAAACTGACTTAGCAAAAGAAAGTATGGGCCTATTTTATCTGTGTTCTATGTGACATTCAGAAATCACACTAAAGCTGACCTCTGCCAACAGTGTAGCTGCTTTCTGGAACATGTCTCAAGGTGATTGGTGAGGCTATAGGTTCCCAGGGGAAGAACTCTAAGCGGTACTTCTGGTTGTTCCTTTAGCTTGGAAGGAAAAATGGCCAGATGTGTGATTGTGTACCCATCACTGGTTAAAGGTAATGGTTTGAGTGAAACATGAGGGATTTGGGAAATTGAAATTGAAATAAAAAAACGATCATTAAGAGATCTTTAGAAAAGACTCATAAATAGACTTCTCCGAATGATCCAAAAGAAAGTGAAGATACTTGTGAATGATCAGAATGTTTATCAAAGGTTGACCTCAGCTAAAGAGGTTTTGGATAATCAAATGGGTAGGAAAACCCATTCTGTGGTTACCACCTGATCTCTTTTCCCAGTTACTATTGGCATTGTCCAATGGGCTGCTGTGCTGAGTGACCGCACAAATATAGGTAGAGGCTATGCATGGACATAGCATCATGAACTTCCAATCATCATCCTCAATCTGATCAGAGCCACTGATGAATATTTAATCGTCAAGAAGGGATTTACCCCAATTATACCAGGTATGACATCATTTTCTCGACTGGCCCTCCAACTCTCTAGTGGTAGGCTGGTTACATTTGACATATTCCATCATGGAGAGAACAGCACTGTATTCTCACTAGGATAGACGCTGCTTCTTCCAAAACTCTTCGTTCAAACAGTATTTTTTTTTCTATATTTCAAAGGTGGAACAGTAAGAATAAAAGTACTCCTCAATTTCTGTCTCAACCCCACTCTGAATGCAATATATTGTCATTTGTCCAATTTCTGCCTGAAAATTATTCTTACTATAATTTCCTTTCTTTTATCTTTTATCTTCTACTACCAATCATTTACATTAAATTTTAGTAGCTTCTGATAGAGGCATTATCTGAGATTATTGGTGATTTGCTTTTCTTTGATCTCAGTTGGGGTTGATTTCTTTTCTTGGGCCTGTAATTTGGGTTGTTTACACGTATTGTGGATATCTCCTGTTAGACAGAAAGTCATACCACATTTTGTCTCCACTTTATGTTAGGTATCTCCATATAAATGTGATAGGAATGGATATTCACTTAAAGAAAAATGCTTTTAAGAGCAAACTTTACAATGTTTGGTTTAATCCTAAATTCTGGTGACAGGTCCCATTTTTTCAGAAATATGTTTGTGTGTATGCACTAGTAATAATAAGTCTACTTATATCAATATGAATGAGACAATAGCACAAAGAACTATTTAGATTTTCCTTGCCCACAATGAATATTGATTCATCATTTGCTTATTTGCTACATAAATAGCATAAATAAGTGGTAATAAACTATAAACTATAAAAGACACATGAGAGAAAAAATTATTCTGAGATAGCTATAATGCACATTAATTATTATATTTAAATCATCATTTTCAGTGTGTTCAGTGTAAACGTATATATGATACACATGTGATTTTATAGCAGATACATGCCTTCATAAAATATTAAATCCTATTTATATAAATTTTATAAAATATTAAATTCTCTAATTATACTGTATCATCTATCTCCCCAAAGACTTTCTGTTTTAAAAATTAAAACTTGTCAACATTCACTGAAAAATACTTGTCAGTTATTCAGAGTTCTTCCTTCTTGCAGTTCTCCATATTGCTTGTCCTTATTTTAATAATATTTATTATAATATGAAAAATAATTACCAATAGGAATATAAAATTTGAGTGGCACATCAACCAAGCATAATATTTTCCAACATCATTATAAAACTACATGCTCTTTTTCTCTAACAAATAGTTTCTCTGAATAGTCATTGCTAGGTCAGAATGTGTGTGTGTGTGTGTGTGTTTGTGTGTGTGCGCGTGCGCGCATGTATGTGTGTTCATCATTTAACATCCATTTCCTATGTTTTTAAAAATAGTTGTCACAAATATATGGATATAAATGACATGATTTTAGATAAGTGATACAATGGAGTCTGTAATATTATTAGTACAATAATAATTACATTTGTCAATAGTATGAGAATAGGTGTTCAACAACCATACAAAAATAAACAGGGGGGGCAGGGGTTGTGGCTCAGGGGTAGAGTACTCATCTAGCACATGTGTGGCCCGGGTTCGATCCTTAGTACCACATAAAGATAAAGGCATTCTGTACAACTAAAAAAATAAATATTTTTTTAAAAAATAAACAATTATCAATATAATGATTTCATATTTGGTGACACAAATACATATATATCACCCATATAGTTGAAGACAGAAGCATCTCTCAACACCACAAAAATTTAACTTGGAAATAGGTACTATTGAAGAGAGAAATAAGATACAATGCTAAAGATGCATATCATGTGAAATTTTATTACAGAGACAGAAAAAAGAAAGTCCTGAAAATATACACTTTAGTCAAGTAAACTATCTACCTAATAATTTTCTCAATGCTGTTATTACATCCTTGTTCCTTAGGCTATAGATCATGGGATTAAACAAGAGAGTCACAACAGTATAGAAAAGAGAAAGCACTTTGTCAGTTTCTGATGAATGACTAGCCTCAGGTCTTAAATATGTAATAATTCCTGATCCGAAGAATAACACCACCACTGTAAGATGAGATGAGCAGGTAGAGATGGCTTTGGCCCTGCTTGTGGCTGAGGGCAATTTAAGGACTGTGGAGATGATTTTGATATAGGAGATAAGTATTAACAGAAATGGAGCTGAGATAAACAGCAGAGCAGCCACATAGACCATCAGCTCATTTGTGAAGGTTTCCCCACAGGCCAGCTTAAGTATTGGGGGAATGTCGCAGAAGAAGTGGTTGATTACATTGGAAGCACAAAATGGCAGAGAGAAAATCTGGAAGGTCATCCCTACCTGCACAGGAATTCCACTGATCCAGGAGGCAACCACCAGCTGGATACAGACCTTGTGGTTCATGACCAGAGGATACTGCAGAGGGTTACAAATGGCCACATAGCGGTCATAGGCCATCACTGCCAGAAGGAAACATTCTGCTGCTCCCAGTACAAGAATCCAGCACATCTGTGTAGCACAGGCAATCAAAGAGATGGTCCTTCTCTGGGTCCCAAGGTTCATGAGCATTCTGGGGAGAGTAATTGAAACATAACAGATTTCCAGAAAAGAAAAATTGCCAAGGAAAAAATACATGGGTGTCTGGAGAGCAGGTTCCACTTTTGTTAGTACCAGTATAGTTCCATTGCCCAGCAGGATAATCATGTAGATGACAAAGAACACTCCAAACAGAAACCACTGGAGATGGGGCACATCAGCAAACCCCAAAAGGACAAATTCCATCCATGCAGTTAGGTTTCCTTCTGGTGGTTTATCCTGGTGTTTCATCTGTGGAAAGCAAAAACTGAACATGTGTTTCTCACATACCTGGGTATAGGTGCCTGCTCTCTAAAAGAATCTGGTCATCCAGATCAATATTTAAGACTTTTGCAATTTTCTGCACTGTAAGAATATGACTCCTTACACATTCCAGCTTTTCTTTCATTAAATCCTACGCGTGATCACTGCACATATTACCCTGAAGTTGCTTGAGAATCATCCCAGGATGTCTCCCGTCTATAGCTCAGGATGTTCCAAAGAGTATCCAGGCAAAGATGCAATTGGCAACACTGAAGATAAATCCACAGGCCCACCATGGTATCTCAGGTTTAATTAATAATATTTAATTAAGTTTATTTAATTATTTTCTTAATAATTAATAATATGCATGCTCATCTCAGTGTATTTTCTCAAGCATTTTCAACAATACCATTATAGATTATCTTCTCTCACATGCTTTAAAATATTATTTATTCATTGTTTTTTAAGTGATGCTGGGGCTCAAACCAATGTCCATTGTGTTATACTCTATACCATCATCTTTAAAAAAAATTTAAAATTGTACATAACCATGGGGTACCATGTTATGTTTTAATACATAATGTATTGTATGATATTTAAATTATGTTACATATTTATTTCCCCAAATATTATTTTCTTACTGTGAAAATTTTCATGATCTTTCCTTCTAGTTTTTTTGAAATATAGAGTACATTTTTATGTGGATATTTCAAGGGTCCATTTCCTCCTGTTACTTGATTTGAACATAAATGCTTTTTATACACAGTTCATAATTATAAGAAATAGGAAAAAATAGAGAATATTTTATGACAAAAGGAAAAATGTATCCTTTAGAAGGTTATTAAGTGGGAAGTATTAGAGGGTTTTCCTTAGTATGAGAACATGGATCCAGATAGAATAAGTTAAGAAAGTACCAAGGGAAACAGAAGTGGCCCATGAGGTACATGATACTGTGTATGTATGTGGTGCATGTAGAAAAGAGAGCCTGGCCACTGACTTCAACTCCATGTGCAATGGGGCCACACCACAGTCTCCGCTGTTCTAAAAACAACAACAGCAACAACAAAAAGAAACAAAACAAACAACCTCAAACAAACCAAATACCTCTACAGAGTTTTCTATTTTCATTATTTTTAAGAAACTAGCATATTGAGATTCAATAATGATAGACAATTTCTGCATTTATCCATAAGTTTCATTACTGCAAGTTAATGCAAATCACTTTTATTGAACTGGGTTTGAATCTTAACTCCAGTATTTCTTATCTGTGATATAATAAAATGATATTTATGAAACATTTTTAAGGTAGCTTATTTGAGAGAATTAAATGAGATAATATTGGCAGAATGTCAGTAATCTGTTTTAAGTTGATTGCCATCCAGTTATGTTTCTTTATTCATAATTGTGTAGATTATAGATATAGGATATTAGGCTAATAGGTCATTACTTCCCAGGTTGATGTCATATTGCTTAGAATATTTTATTTCATGGAGTTATCAGCTTAGCTTTTAGGCCTTCATCCAATTCTTTCTTTTCTTTTGGGTCAGGATGATGGAAAGTTGGAGTTAGCTGATTTGATAAAATATTTAAGGGGTACTCGTTCATTCTCAGGGGCCATTTAGTATATGTACAATTCTAAAAGGAATGCTACTTTAGATATTGCTCCCAAGGTTTCTTCTGCTTCTGGTTCTTGATTAATCACAGCCTTGCCTATTATTCCTCCAAACCGCAACTTTGGACCTTGTTCCCCAAACACAGTACAAGGAAGTGGGACAGAGTCCTACCAAGATGGACTGGAACTGAATTACAGGTCCTCTTCCTGCTGGCTGTGAGATTTATGCAAATTGCTCTCTTCACTGTGTAAAGGGATTTAAAAAAAAAAAAAAAAAAAAAAAAAAAACAGGCTAAGAATTGTACTCAGTCTTAGGATTGGTATGTAAATTACTGATATTAATATATGTAAAACAGCTTTAAGATGGCATGGCATTTATTCAAGTCTATATATGGTACTTATTCTTATTGATATTCTTTTTTTGGGGGTATTGGTGATTGAACTCAGGGGCACTCGACCACTGGGCCACATCACCAGCCCTATTTTGTATTTTTATTTAGAGACAGGGTCTCACTGAGTTGCTAAATGCCTCGCAATTGCTGAGGCTGGCTTTGAATTCACAATCCTGCTGTCTCAGCCTCCCAAGCTGCTGGGATTACAGGCCTGCGCCACTAAGCCCAGCTTTATTGATATACTTTTCAGTTTATTCAGTGTTTCAGGCATCATGAAAAATCATTCTCTAAATACTTTTTCTTTTATATGACCTGTGTATTGTGAGAATAAAGAGAGATCTTAGAACAATCTTCTAAAGTTATGAAATTCCCAAACTCCTGAGATGAAATATCCATGAGTTCTCTGTCACATTTTTGTTTATATCATTATCTCTATTGTGTGGTTCTACTACCCAAAATATAAATCACTATTCAGCCCAGTGTGTGAAAATTTGGCCTGATCTTTCTGTATCACTTTTATTATCACCAAATGATCTGAGAGGTAAAGTCTATCACTACTTACTACTTCAAAGGAGTACAAATCATAAGGAATGTTGTCCACCTTGTATGGTGCTCAATATTTTATTCAGAATTGATTCAAATAAGAAATGCTATTAAAATTATCCCTCTTAAAATGACAAGAATCCTGTCTTTAAGTATTGATATCATGAATGGCAATAATTTCAAATAATAGTTTTACTATTACAATAACTTGTAGTGATGAATATAATTTAATTTTGTTATGAAACCCCAACATTTTGTTATGATATTATAGTTCCTAAAATGAAATAAATATTATTTCACTAAGAGAAAGCAAGTTAGAAAGAGCAGAAATTTGTGCAATAGGCTCACATAAAATTATAATACCTTTTATTTGGGTAAATGTTTACATTTTTATTAACCAAAGGTAATAAAACATAATGATTAATTTTCTATTTTAAATTCAAACCCCTATATTCTGGGAAAATGCAAAGGTTTAAAGCGATGTGTAATATTCTTTAAGTTCAGTTATCTATTATTGCAAGCTATCTAAGCTTCATCTCTGTGTGTATATTTCCTATACAGTTATAACTCAAACTCTCAAATAAAATTAATGAAAAATTGATCATATAAGTATTTTATTTAACAAATAATTATTTTTTAAAAATTATTATCCTATGTTTCTATACTACTATATTTCTTGTATTCCTTAGTGTTTTAAAATTTTGCTTCAGGGATTGTTTTACTTTAAATCATCTATTAGTATATAATCTAGACTGAATACATATATATGAAATTTGTTACAAAGTGTTAGCTTGAAATAAAGTTTTCCTATAATATTATCTATACTTAAAGTGTAACAATTGGTACAATTTCCTTATTTCAAATAACTTCATATTGGTGTTATATAATTATTATTTCATTGCAAGTTATATGTAATGGAATAATAATTACATATGAGCTTCTTTAATAAAACATACATCTTCCCACTATGCTATATCAATTTTGAGTTTGTCTTATGAATTAAAGCTTGCTATCAGGATAAAATAGTCCATGTTTACCTTACTTGAATGGGTTGATTTTTTTTTTTCCCCTCACTGTAAGGCTTAATAACTATTTTGATATTTAAATTGCTTCAAGTGAGAGCACTTGTATCATGATGGAAATATTCCTTCTTCTATTAAGATATTTGTTCTTTAAAATGTGCTCTTTAAATATCAACAGTTCTGTCTACCCTAGAAACTTCTTCCACCCACACGTTTAAATTTCTAATTAAGAGCAGCTCTTAAGTATCTGTTTTATGCTCTATTTAATTTTGCACAGATAAATATCACTCTACCTAGAATACATTATCTTCAGGCTCCTTATGGAACAGAGTGCACAGTACATTTTATTTCTTAATATAAATTAGGCACTGAGCAATATCACCTATGGCCATCCTACATTGACACTGCTTTTTAATTCTCAAATGAAGGGCTATTTGCATGTGTGTGTTTATTTGTGTGTGTAGTGCTGGGGATTAAAACCAGGACTCACTCACACATATCTTAGGTTTTGTAGCCCTGAACTTGATCACAGTCACTCAGGTTTGCCCTTCTATCATATAAACAGAAATAGTATATTAATAACTTTCTGTTTTGAGTTCCAAAAATTATATGTGCCATATTGTGCTGACTTTGGCTTTCAATTAAATAATATTAAGATATTATATATATATATATTATATATATATATATATATATTTTTATATCCGAATGTTACACAGAAATGAGAGTGAATGAATTACCTGCATATCAGTTACATCAGGAAATGACACCAACTTAATGTGCAGTGAAAGAGAACAAAAAAAGCAAAAAAAAAAAAATGAAATTGTGTAAAAACTATATGACTACAATATACATAAAAATACAAAATTGATTGACAATTTGTGATGAATTGGTGTAGACCAGAATCTAGTAATTTTTCTTATTTACCTACTTCTGGGTAAACAGAAAATGAAGAAACTCCCAAAACTCAATAGCAAAAACTACAAATAATCCAAATAAAAATGGACAATAGAGATGAGTAGATGTTTTGCAAAAGAAGACTAATGGTCAACAAGTATGTGAGAAAATACACAACCTCATCAATCTTGGCAGAAATGCAAACAAAAACATCATCTTACCTCAGTAGAAATGACTATGATCAACCAGACAAAAGGTAGAAATTGTTGTTGAGGATGTAGAGACAAGGGAACACTTGCACACTGTTGGTGAGATTGGAAATTAGTGCAGACATTATAAAAAAGTGTATGGAACTTCCTTATAAAATTAAAAATAGAACTACCATGGGATCTAATACTCCCTTTATTGAGCATATGCTCAGAGGAAATGAGACCAAAATATTGGAAGGAATGCACAATTAATTATGTGTTCATTGCAATACTATTCACAACAGCCAAGAAATACAAACTATCTAAGTGACCATCAACTGACAGTTGAGTAACCTAAATATATTACATATATACAGTGGACTATGAGTCAGCCACTAAAAACAGAGTATGTTCATTTGTGACAGTGTAGATTTATTTGTAGATTATTTTGTTAGATAAGCCAAGAAGAGAACAGATTCCACCTGGTCTCACTCACATGTGAAATCATAAAAAATTTGATCTTACAAACATTTCAAGTACATTGCTGATTAGGAGAAGCCGGGGCGTGTAGGGGATTCTGGGAGAAAGAGAAAGTTTTATCGATGGGTTCTCAGTTACGCACATGTAAGAAAGAATTGTGGTGTGCTGTTGTACATCATGTTGAAGAGAGATACCAATATTCTACTCTGTGATTCAAAACTCTAGAAAAATGGGATTTTGAAATTATTTCCAGAAAGAAATGATGAAAGCTTTTGGAGATGGATACATTTATCATGATGTAAAAATTGCAAGAGCAGAGTGACTCTGCATGGTGTACAGCCAGAGAAATGAGATGTTGTACTTCATTTGTGTACAATGAGTTGAGCTGCATTCTGCTGCCATGTATAACTAATTAGAACAAATTTTATAAATTACATAATTATGTATATATCAAAGCATCACATGGTACCCCATCAATAAGTAAACTTTGTGTATTTACATATCATTTAAAATTACTTAAAAATGAAATATAGTCATAAAGCTATATTGTTCTTGGTGACTATACTAAACATGAAATACAGCCAATCTCTTCAACCTGCACTTCCTCTCAGTCATTTTGCATGCTCTGATCAGCATCCCTGCAATCCTTCTACTCTACTCTCACAACCTCCATTCTACTCTCTGCTTCTGAGTTCACATTTGTAGGTTACACACAGGAGTGAGATCATGATGGGTTTTTTGTTCTGCATCTGGCCCATGTCACCTATTCTAATATCCTCCAGTTTCTTCTATGTTGCCACAAATGACAGAATTTCCTTCATTTTTTAAGAACAAACAACATTGCATTGAGTTTATGCTAGGTTCTATGTATCTATTCAGTTGCTAATGTACAGACAGGGTTACTTCATGTCTTGATTTTATAATACATGCTGAAATGAGCATGGCAGTACAGGAATCTCGTCAATATACTGATTTATCTCTGTTGGACACGTACCCAGTAGTGTGATTGCTGCATCATACAGTAGTTCTTTTTTTAATATTCTGAGTAGCTCCCCTGGTCTTTTCCTCAATGGCTGAACTAATTTGTACTCCCACAAAAAGTGTTCAAAGTTTCATTTTCTCCACATCCTGACCAATGCTTTTGTATTTCATCTTCATTCTGCATGAGTGAAATTATATCACCTTGTGCCTTTAATTTACATTTCTCTGATGACTAGTGGTGTTGAATATTTGCCTTACATAACTGTGGCCATCTTTATGCCTTAAATAAGGACTGCTGGGGCTGGGATTGTGGCTCAGTGGTAGAGCGCTCGCCTAGCACGTGCGTGGCCCAGGTTAAATCCTCAGCACCACATACAAATGAACGCATTGTGTACAACTAAAAGCAAATAAATAAATATTTTTTAAAAAAATAAGGACTGCTCATTTTTCTTCCATTTTCAAATTAGATTATTTATTTTCTTTGTGTTGAGCTATTTGGGTTCTTTGTATGCTTTGGATATTAACCAAAGCATGGTTTGAAAATATCTTTCCTATTCTGCAGGTTGCTTATTCACTCTATTGATATAGTTCTGAGCTGAAATTAAGCTACTTTATAACTCCCGTGGTGGCTTCTATTTAACTCAGTCTCACTGCCTGTTTTCAGGAGGGTATTCTCAGGAATCCATTTACTTGCTCAATTATATTATTGGAAGAATTCTGTTCTTTGTGTATGTTGGAAAGTGATACTTGCCTTCTCAATAAATATCAGCTAAATGTACTGGGTGGCTTGTCAAAGTCGCTACTTTGGCATATGGCCCATTAAGGAAAGGCAGAAAAAGCAATTGAGTCTTTCTTATGCCTCCTTTTCCCTTCCTCTTTTGTCATTGCATATATCTGACATACTCTTCCCTCTTCTGCTGCATTTTTAGGGCTCATGGCATCAAATGGGTTACCTGGATAATCTCCTAATCTCATAGTTTGCAACCTGGCACACCTGTGCTAAATTCCATTTGTCATGTAGTCATTGCATTCACAAACCCCATGTACTAGGGATTTTAATCTAGAATAATGTTCCAGAAAAATGGGATGGCAGATTTACGTGGTCTTTATTTGATCAGATCTCTGTTAAAATTATTGATTGATGCATCATGTGATATTGTATTCCAGGCAAAGATGGTTAGGTTAGATAGGACTAAATTCTAAAGATTTCATATTAATCAATGGCTTTAGATGTTTAATTGAGTGAATAACTTAACAGACAGCAGTGTTGTATTTTATCATGTACTCAGGAAATGTTAAGGAAGAGAATTAAATGC
This sequence comes from Tamias sibiricus, assembly GCA_025594165.1. Taxonomy (NCBI): domain Eukaryota; kingdom Metazoa; phylum Chordata; class Mammalia; order Rodentia; family Sciuridae; genus Tamias; species Tamias sibiricus. The sequence continues at coordinate 19,697,131 of CM046657.1, read as the reverse complement.
TCATAAGCTTTTTGTTTTCTTGTGGAATTTTCTCTGGAGTAATTCTACACTGACACACAGTGAGTTAAATAAACGTGCTATCAGTGCTTAGTGATGCTGCAAAATCTCTAGAGTTTTCCAAGAGTCTGAGGTTGGAAACAGCAATAGCTTTTATGCATTGCTCATTTAATCACTCACTTGACAAACATTTTAATATTCATCTACAATTGGCAAGTCTATGTATTAAGAATCAAAGGAGAAACCCAACCACACTATAACTGTGAAATTATTAGGTAAATAACCTGACAGTTTATTTCAGTTGCAAGTCACACCATTGAATTCTGTGCTTCAATATTACAAAGGATATATGATGTACATTGTAATTTTATTGATGAGAAAATAGTGTACTTTAGATATTAAATATTGAAGATAAATTTAGTTGCCCAAGATACAAACAATCAGAATAAATTTCAGACTAGTGTTCAGAAGTAACACAAATAGATGCTGAATTGGAAATTATGAGCATCTCAACCAGGGAATGTGAGATCTGAAATATTTCTCTGACAACTGGGTGAATTCAAACATTCATACATAAATCTGTGATGCTATAATTTAAGCATGAATCTTTTCAGTGCAGCAATTGCATCTTTATTCCTAAGGCTGTATATCATCAGATTAAACATTGGAGTCACTGTGGTGGAGAAAAGAGAAAGTAATTTCTCAGTTCCTGCAGAACAGTTGGATTTGGGCCTAAGGTAGGTAATAGAAGCTGATCCAAAAAATAAAACCACAACCAGCAGGTAGGAGGAGCAAGTGGAGAATGCCTTAGCACAGCCTTGGGCTGTTGGCAACCTCAGAATGGTGAATCCAATTTTGCTGTAAGAGGCAAGTATCAATATAAAAGGGATTACAGCAAATAACATATCTACTATGTAGATAGACTCCATGCATAAAGGTGTCCCCACAGGCTAGCTTGAGAATGGGAGGTATGTCACAGAAGAAGTGGTTGATTTTGTTAGGATGACAGAAATGCAGAGAGAATATCTGCCATGTTTGCCCTATCTGGACTGGTACTCCCCTGAGCCAGGAGCCAGCTGCCAGTTGATGGCACTTCTTTGGGTTCATGACTAGAGGATAGTGCAGAGGGCTGCAGATGACCACATAGCGGTTATAGGACATCACAGCCAGGAGGAAACATTCTCTTCCTCCAAGCATATTAAAGGAGCGCATTTGGGTGGCACAGCTCAGTAGGGAATTGCTCCTGAGTCCAAATGCTGACCAGAATCCTAGGGAGAGTGACTGAAACATGACATATTTCCAGTGGAGAAAAATGTGCCAGGAAAATATACTTGGGTTTGTGCAGTGCAGGATCAAGCCTGGTTATTATGATTATGAGGCTGTTCCCAACGAGGATAACCACATAGATGATGGAGAACATCCCAGATAGAAACCCCTGGAGATTTTGAAGTTCAAAAAATCCAAGGAGGACAAACTGCACCACTCTGGAAACATTATCTTCTGCTTCTATCTCTTCATGCTTCATCTGTGGGAAAGATTCAATGAGAAGTAGAAAGTTAACTTCATTTTACTTCTGTTTTCTTATGTGTACCCTGAAGACAGCATGATTTTAAAAATCCCAGTTACATTTAAGATAAAAGTCTACGACTACCAAATGGTCTGAAATTGTGGTGAAGAAATATACTTTTTTTTTTTTTTATTCCTAAGTATATCTTCAAGAAATTTGTTTTTTTTTTCCTGAAATTTGTTACACATCTCACCTCTTTCTGTGATGTGGTACATCTACTTTAATTTTCATTTGAACACTCAAAAAATCTAGATCTGAATCTAGGTTCTAATAAAGCAATAATTGTATTGTTTTAGTTGACGTTTATCCTCTCTCCCAACATTGTGATGTGTATAATTAGCAATTCAAAATTTACTTTAATTTATGAGAAATTATTAAGACAACTTTGATAATATTAGGGAAGATATATTTAATCTTAAAAATTGATTTTTGTACATTTCCAAAGACCATTTTAGCTTTGATATTCTCTGCAGTCCATTATAAAAATTAATGTTTCTCACTCTGCCAACTATAATGTAATACTGTAAGATCTTTGAAAGTCTATATTCATTTAAATGTAAGTTTATGTAATTAGAAATCACAGCTTTTTTTTAGATTTTGTGATCCAATTGTTGTTGAGAAGGTTACTGAGGATCACAAGATGTAGGAGGGACATTTAAGATGGTTTTCCTATCCAGAGGAGATCCATAGTCTAGAGTCAGACTCATTAACATCTGTGGTCTACCAGCCCTTGCTAGAATATGCACTTCTTTATTCTGAATGCAGATCTATTGCATACCTAAGACATTAAGCAGAAGTCTTCTCTTTGCAATTTCCTAGATCTTTTATGTCCTGAAGTATGGCTGCTATTCTACTGAGTTCCTTTATTCCATTCATTCTATTTCCTTGTTTGTATATGTGTGGGTTCAGGCATGAGTGTGTTTGCATGCATTATTATTTACATTGTGAATGAATGAATTTTAATTTATTGACCTATAATATAGCTTATTTGATATTATATACACTATTTTACAGAAGGAGTAGTATAGTTTTCCAAAAATTTTGCTTTTCTGATTTCTTGGTTAAATTACAAATGAGTCAAAAAAAAAATGAAGTAATGCCGAATATCAAAGAATGGGTTCCTTGATTTCTGGGTTTCTGTGCATTCCTACTGTGTATGTGTACATGTGTTTGTGTGTTTGGTGGTTGGCATGTAGGAATTATATTTCCATGCACTCTTGCAGAAGAAGTCCATCATCTCACTATTTGATAAAGAATTTCTATATTAGTAATAAGTATTTTAAATACAAAAGGCCTAAATGCAAAAGGATATGTACCTCTAATATTATTCTAAGACTATTAAATGTGCATGGTGGTCAAGATTTCAGCTTCCACAACAGATGAAAAAGGAAAAAAGAACAACAGTCCATGCTGGACTTGGGCATCCTGTGGACTTTCTGTAACTGAACATGGGACATTTAAATAAACATTTCTTGTTACATCTACAATATTCTAACAAATATTGAAGTCCTAAAGGTCCTTCAGACTTCTATAATTATACATTTATTCTAAATTAAAAGTTGATATTACAATTAAAAAGATTTAACTGAGACTCTAACAGGAACACAAACTATCAGATAAGAATTGGCACTACTCTGATTATAAGGATACAAAACTCTACAATAAGTAGTTTTTCCTGCTGCACCAGTATAAAATTTTTAAACATTTATTCTTGTACTAAATTAAATCTAGAACTTAATACATCAATAATTATAAAAAAACCACTTCAATGTTGACTGCCATGTGTTATATGCCTAAATTTTATTATCTAACCCTAACCTTTAGGAATTGCCATCCTCTCCTTTCTCTTTGTAACATCAGATCACTCTTTTTTTTTTTTTCTGCTTTTTGCACTTTGTAATCTCCTTTAGCTCTTATTTCCCTCTGTTCAAATAAGAATGTACACTTATAAAGCAAATTAAAGGCTGGGGTTGTGGCTCAGTGGTAGAGTGCTTGCCTAGTACACGTGAAGCACTGGGTTCGATACTCAGCATCACGTAAAAATAAATAAACAAAGTTATGTCCATCTACAACTAAAAAAATTAAAAAAGAAATAAATAAAATTACAACCAAGCTTCCAAAATATAATGAACAAGAAACAGCAATATGAACAATTTTGCTTCACCTACACCTACTGACTGAATTTTTACCTTTCCTTCTTTTGTTTTTCCTAGGTGGGAAAGTACTAAATTTCCATTTATAAAATGGATCAGCAATTGTGTGAATATTTAATGTACTTCTCTATGAATATGTAAAGAAAAAAAAATTATAATCCCTGCTACTAAGACAGCTTACGCGGGAGGATGGAGAGTTTGAGACAAGCTTGGACAACTTACCAATACCTTATCTCAAAATGAAAGGAATAAAGATGTGGGGATGAAGTTCAGTGGTAGAATGCCTCTGGATTCAATATCCAATACTAAAAAGAGAGAAACATTATAATTACTCTCAACTATTTCAATTGTCTTATACTCTAAATACAATTTGGCATAAAAAGCTTCTTCAAATCACTCAACATTATTATTGTTTTCTCCAACTTTTGGAAACTTTAGAAACTTCTGTTTAAACTTCTAAGAGAGAAAATTACTAGTAACACAGCAGAATGTGTAGCTATGTTTGTTTTGGTTCAGATACTTTGTGTTTATTTAATGGTTATTCCCTTTGAAACAATTATCTTCTCTGGCATAAATAGTGAGGAGTTAAATTAGAGCTTATATTATGAATAATACTTATATAAAGAGCAAGTGGTTGGAATCAAATTATACATAAGGAATAAAAGTAGATACAGTGTATACAATCAGAAGGATGTCCTTCTGCCAGAAATTTCTAATGATAAAAAATAAAACCATACTAACATTTTTCTGTTATTTTAGCTATATTTATCATGGATTTTGACTATTAACAAGCAGGAACATTTTTAACAGAAGTAGGATATGCAAAGTCATTTTAATACTGTGTATTCAATATTTTGCGCACCTAGTATATATAATTGGGTTTGCATGAGATGAGATGTTCAGATCTTGTTGATATAAAATATTTAAATACATGCTTATCACACAATTATTTATCAAATATTAGCATATAAGAAGATGATGATGACAATAATCTTTCAAACTGCCTCCTTTTATTGAAAAGGATTTTGCATTTGCTCTCAGTTCACCTAATAATAGCAAAAATCACAAAAGTACAAATGTAATCTTCAAGAGCAGCTTGGAATTGAAAAAGTAACCAACAACAGATGGTTCCTTTTAAATTTTAAATATTACTTATTGTTCATTTTAATAAATATAAAAGTAAACATAAAATAATTTCTATATTTGTCAAAAGTAGTTCATGCTTATATATTTTAGAATTAGGTTAATTGTAATGCTTTACATTTATTGATTGGTAAAAGACAGAAAATAATAAAGAAGCTTGTCCTTTTTATAGTTTGGGAATTGATCTTCATTTATAACAGAGGGTAAGCCTCTTCTAATATATATTCAACTCTCAGAAAAAAAACAACAGTACTCCTGAGGTGGAAATAGTGTCTGCCCTGGGGATAAATCCTTTCCCAGGTAACTTTCCAAATGAGGAAAGCATTTTCCTTCTGTTCAAGGAGTTTAATATAACAAACTATAACATGCATGGCTGTTCTATTCCTTATATCCTCAGTCTCTCCTCCTTCTTTGTGCTTAGCAAGCAATATAAACTCTGAAAACATCAGTAGTTTATAACTGCATATAATTAATATGCATACAAAAGAATATGTGTAATGTATGCATATAACTGCATACAAAAGGAGATATTCTAACAAAATCAGATTTTGTTAGATACCAAAAAAAAAAAAAAAAAAGATATTCTAACAAAACTGCAAATATTCAGTTCTTTCAGTTACAATGAAGTTTATGTGTCACTAAATATTCTCTAGAGGGCCAAGGGTCTCCACACAATCCTATCATCTTCAACATCATTCTGCCTCCTATAGATCCACATCAGACAGACCTCATCATCCCCCCACATAAAGGAACAGGGGTAAGGGAGTGAAGAGCAGTATTCACTTTGGCTTTTCAGTTGCACAAACTGGAAAAAGTCATACAAACTTTCCAAGAACAATCCCCAAAGTAAAATTTAGTGACAGGACTACAGCAACCTGGACAGGAGGATATAAAATGTAACTTCTAGCTAGATTGCCATGTAACCAACTATAATTCCCTGTTTTCATCATTAATTGCCTTCATTTTCAAAACCTAGAATTTCCACAAGTTAATGCTTGAGTTTCTAGTCAAGGAGATCCTCAAATTGAGTGTAAATCAATAAGATAGGTTTCTATAACTTGCTCAGACATCTGCATACAAACACACTTAGACACACTCACAAGTTCAGGGGAGACAATTTAAGATATATCCACAGGAATCCAGAATATATGTATACAAATATAAAGATTAATGATTAGATAAATGGAAACTATAAGAATATATGCCTTCTTAATTTTCAAACATTGAAAGTTACAAATATTTAAGGGTTATATGTTTACTTACCTATTTTTAGTAATATTACTTGTGATCAATTTAATTTTAGCCATATATATATGCAATATTAATTTTTGTTTTTAAATTTTCTTTGAGTCTTTTACATTGTTTAACTAGACCATGTGTTTCTCATACTGTTAAGTTAGGAAGATCTTCATGTATTTATGTACATTTCCTTTGATAGATGTGTGATTTGCCAATATTTTTCTGAGTCTGTAACCTATATTTTTGTTTTCCTAAGAACGTTAACACAGCACAAAATGTTTAATATTGATAAATTCTAATTTGATAATATTTTATTTTGTGGTTTCTGCTTTAAGTAACTTTTGTGATCCATGCCTATACATGGTCATACATATTTTCTCATATATTTTTGTACAACAACTCTTTTAAAAAATTCTACAGCTAAATCAATGATTCATTTTGAGTTTGATTTCTTGAAACAAGGAGCTTAGGTTTAGATTTTTGCATGCATAAAAGTTCAGATTTCTTCAAGACAAGTTTTGTATCCTTCTCATGAAATTATGTACAAACATAATGCACCAATAAAATGTTTAAAAAATTAAGCCAACCTAAATAAGAATAGTGACAATTTGTGAGGTGTTTTCTATTACCCACTTTCAGTTACATGAAACAGAATATCTACCAGTACTCTTACATGCCAGAGAGGTTAGCTGCTCTGTGATTTATACAGTAAAAGGTTTGTGTAACTTCAAGCAGCATATAGTAATGGAATTTCCAGGATTCTTATTATAAATTATGTCAACTTCTGTAGCAAGTCATCAATTGTTGTGGCCAATATTATAGCTATGGCAGGGTGTCCATAGACTTTGGGACAGATTAGCCAATAATTTAACAGGAGTTTCTGAGGAATGAGAAAATGAAAGTGGGTACTGATGAAATCTTAATTATTGCAGTGATCTGAATGACTCGGTATGAGTGCAAGGCTACACACACATTCAAGGTTGTCCCAAGAGGGAATCCAGTGAATGTGACTGTTTAAATTCAGAGAGTAAAATCCAGTAAAGACTTGCAAAGTTCGTGAAATTTTATTATATTTTCCAAGCCAGCAACAAATCCATTAATAAATAAATATTGGAATTCTTCCTGGATAGGATATTTAAGGACAATATCATTGGCTGGTCACTAAGCTATACTGACCAATGGGGGATACTTAGGAATTCATACTTTGAAGCATATCTAATCATAATCATAATAAGAACAACAGCTTTCATCAATCGTTTACAACATAAATAAAAGAGATTCCACAAAATTATTCCAAGCAAAAAACTAAACTAACAAACAAATGGCAACAACAATCATTCCTACATGTGATAGAATCTGGAGTTGCTACAGTATGTCAGATAAATTGTTGAGTTTTAAAGAGAATTTATGAAATATGGAGCAAAACATGAAAGTATGATCTATACACAGAAACAAATTAATATCAATAACAGCAATTTGCTGCTTAGAAGCTCTGCACTATGAGGAATATTAAATAAAGTCTTTGATTTGAAAGAGAGTGATACCATAGATCAAGTCAAAATTACAAAAAACAAAGAGAGCCTTTTGAATATAATTATACCAGTAATTATAAGACATAGTGTTTAAATACTTTTTATATTTTTCCTTTTAAATAATTTCAGTACTAATTTAAAAACAATAATTATAAACCGTGATTTTGTACATATTACAACTGATTCTGAAAATATTAAAATTACTATAAAAATAATCTGAACAATTTCATAGGAAACAATTAACTTAGACAAATATACTATAGGATGACATTAAATCCCAAATGTCATGCTGTAATATGAAATATTAAACATATAATATCCTTTTACATAGACTTCTAATGAGTAATTGAATTCATAATAAGCAAATCACTACACAAAAAGCCACATACTAAAGGGCTTCGCTAATATTGTATTTATCTTCTTACTTTCAGTTTTTTGTGTCATCAATTTTACTGGTTTTATAACAGCATTATACTAATAAGTAATTTGGGGTTCATAATAGTTGCATAGATTTTTTTTTGATCCATTTCAGTCCCCCCCCCTCCTCTTTCCTTCTCCTCCTCTTTTCTGTCTTTGGCATCCTCTACTCTACTGGTCTTCTTTATACATACATATACATACATATATATATATTTAATATACATAAAGGTGAAAACTTAGAAAAATAATCAAACCAAAATATTTTATAAAGTTCAATAATATGTATATATATACATATATATTAGATGATTAATAAGATAAAAGAGATAAATCACAACTACTAAATATGAAAAACAAAGGAAATTCACATCAGAACTCATAGATATTATTGAAGTACTAATAAAGATATGCCTAATAACTTTATGAATGTGCCAATTAGATAAAAATAACTCATTAAAATCCACAAAATGTCCTCCTTTCTCAAGATGAAATAGATAATTTGTATAGTTCATCTAACTAGCAGTAAATTTGAACTTTTATTTAAAAAGCCCATGTATCATATGGAAGTAGTATATATAGGACATCAACAGGAACCTATGGCACAAATAATTTACATGAGAAAAATGTCAGCAGGGTCTTTACTCCTGTTACATTATTTACTTTCTAATTTTGTATTAATGACTTCATAAAAGTTGACGTGGCAAAAGAAGGAATGGGCTTATATTACCAGGGTTCTATGTGACATTCAGGAATTACCCTATAGTTGACCTCTGCAACAGTGTAGCCAATTTCTGGGACATTCCTGAAGGAGATTGGTGAGGGGATATATCCCTACAGGGAAGAACTCCTAGCAGTACTTCTGGTTGTTCATCTGGTTTGGAAGGAAAAATGGACATATGTGTGGTTGTGTACCTAGCCACGCGTTAAAGATAATGGTTTAAGTGAACAGTGAGGGATTTGAAAGAAATGAAATTGAGAAATAATCATTAAGAGGCCTTTAGAAAAGATACACAAATAGACGTCTCCAAATGATCTCCAAAAAGTGAGGATATTTGTGAACCATGTGAGTGTGTAGCAAAAGTTGACCTCAGCTGAGGAAGTTTTGAATAATCAAATGGGTAGGGAAACCCCTTCCGTGGTTACCACCCAGCCTCTTTCCCCAATTACCATTAGCACTGTCCAATGGGCTGCTGTGCCAAATGACCAAGCAGACATAGCGAGAGGCTATGCATGGACACAGCAGTGTGAACTTCCAATCAACATCCTCAGTCTGATTAAAGCCACTGATGAATATTCAATCTGTCAGGAGCAGGGATTAACCCTATGTTCCAGGTTTGATATCATTTTCTCAACTGGCCCTCCAATTCTCTAGTGGCAGGCTGATTACTTTGGACCTGTTCCATAAAGAAAAGAGAAGCACTGTATTCTTACTAGGATAGATATTGCTTCATCCAAAACTCTCTTCTCTCAACCAATATTTTTTTCTATATTTCACAGGAGGGCCAGTGAGAATAAACAGACTCCTCAATTTCTGTTGGACCCCATTCTAAATGCAATAGATTGTGGTTTGTCCAATTTCTCCCTAGAAATTATTTTCCTAGAATTATTCTTACTATATTTTTCTTTCTTTTATCATTCTTCTATTACCAATCATTTATGTTAGATTTTAGTAGCTTATGATAGAGGTATTATCTCAAATTATTGGTGATTTATTCATGCTTTTCTTTGATCTCAGCTGGGGTAGAATTCTTATTTGGGTATGTCATTTAGGATGTTAACACATATTCTGGATATCTTCTGGTACACAGAGGGTAGTACCACTTTTACCCTCCACTTTGTATTAGGTATCACCACATAAATGGGATAAGAACAGATATTATTCACTTAAAGACAAATGCTTTTAAGATCAAGTGCAAACATTACAATGTTCTTGTTTAGACATAAATTCTTTTAACAGGTCATAGTTTTTCAGAAATATGTTACCTTTGTATACAGTAGTAATAATAAGTTTATTTATATAAATATGAATGAAACAATAACACAAAAAACTATTTTGATTTTCCTTTTCCACAATGAAAAAAGATTTAGCATTTGCTTTTATCACTATATAAATGACACAAATTAATGTTAACAAACTCTAAACTATCAGTGAAATAAAAGAAACATAAGAGAAATTTTTTTGAGATAGCTTACAATGAACATTAGTTATATTTTAATTCATCATTTTCAGTGTGTACAGTGAAAAGTATATGTGATATATTGATGATTTAATATCAGATACATATGTTTATAAAATATCCTCTTTCCCAATTCTGCTATATCTTCTATCTCCCCAGCAAAATTTCTATTTTGAAAAAACAACTTGTTCATATTCAATAAAAAGTAATTGAAAGTTGTTCATAGAATTCTTCCTTCTAGTTCTTCATATTACCTGTTTACATTTTAATAATATTACTCATAATATTAAATGATTACCACAAAGAAATATTAACTTTTAAAGGTACATAAAACCGTGCATAATATTCACTAACATCATTTATGAAACTCCTTTTTCTAAGAAGTGATTTCTCTAACAGTCACTGTTAGATCAAAAAATATCTGTGTGTATGTGTATGTGTTAGTGTTTGTGTTCTTCATTTAATGTGCATTTCCGACCTGTTTTCAAAAATGGTTGTCATCAAACTATGGTTGTGAATTACATGATTTTCAATAATTGGTACAAAAGAGTCTATAATATTACCAAGTCAATTATAATCATCTCTGTCAACAGTATTTTGAGAATATGCACTGCACACACATACAAAAATAATTATCAATGAAATGATTTGGTATCTGGTGAAACATGTATTACTCAAATAACTTGATACAGAATAATCCCTTAACATCACAAATAAAATTTAATTTGGAAATAGTTACTATTGAAGAGATAAATAAGATGCAAATTTAAATATACATACCACTTGAAATTTTATTACAGATGCAGAAAATAGCAAGTCCTGCAAATATAGCTTACATTTATTCAGTTAAATTATTTACATAATAATTTTCTCAATGCCATAATGACATCCTTGTTCCTTAGGCTATAAATCATGGGGTTAAACATGGGAGTCACAACAGTGTAGAAAAGAGAAAGCACCTTGTCAGTTTCTGATGAATGACTAGCCTCAGGCCTTAAATATGTAATAATTCCTGATCTGAAGAATAACACCACCACTGTCAGATGAGATGATCAGGTGGAGAAGGCTTTGGCCGTGCTTGTGGCTGATGGCATTTTAAGGACTGTGGAGATGATTTTGATATAGGAGATAAGTATTAACAGAAATGGGGCTGAGATAAACAGCAGAGCAGCCACAAAGACCATCAGCTCATTTGTGAAGGTTTCTCCACAGGCCAGATTAAGTATTGGAGGGATGTCACAGAAGAAGTGGTTGATTATGTTGGAAGCACAAAATGGCAGAGAGAAAACCTGGAAGGTCAGCCCTACCTGCACAGGAATTCCACTGATCCAGGAGGCAACCACCAGCTGGATACAGACCTTGTGGTTCATGACCAGAGAATACTGCAGAGGGTTACAAATGGCCACATAGCGGTCATAGGCCATCACTGCCAGAAGGAAACATTCTGCTGCTCCCAGTACAAGAATCCAGCACATCTGTGTAGCACAGGCAACCGAAGAGATGGTCCTTCTTTGGGTCCCAAGATTCATGAGCATTCTGGGGAGAGTAACTGAAACATAACAGATCTCCAGAAAGGAAAAATTACCAAGGAAAAAATACATGGGTGTCTGGAGAACAGGTTCCACTTTTGTTATTACTAGTATAGTTCAATTGCCCAACAGGATAATCATGTAGATGACAAAGAAGAGACCAAACAGAAACCACTGGAGATGGGGCACATCAGCAACCCCCAAAAGGACAAATTCCATCCATGTAGTTAGGCTTCCTTCTGGTGTTTTTCCCTGGTGTTTCATCTGTGGAAAGCAAAAACTGAACATGTGTTTCTCACATACCTTCATGGATAGGTGCCTGCTCTCTAAATGAAGCTGGTCATCCAGATCAATACTCAGGACTGTAGATATTGTTTTGACTGCAAGAATATGACTCCTTACACATTCCAACTTTTCTTACATTAGATCCTATGCATGATCACTGCAAACATTCCCCTGAAATTTCTTCGGAATCATCCCATCTTGTCAATAGCCCAGCATTATACAAACTATACACAGATTCAAGTAAAATTTGCAACTCCTCAGTATAAATCCACAGCTCTATCATGGTATCTCAATTTTAATTAACTACATTTAATTACATGTAATAAATTATATATCTTAATTAAATATTTTCCTTTTGCACTTCTCTGTGAAATTTCTCAAGCATGCTTCAAAGGACTGTGTCACAGATTATCTTCTCGCACACTTTTAAAATTTTATTGATTTATTTTTTTAGTGTTGCTGGGGGCTCAACCCCAGATACATTGTGCTACACTCCCAGCCCTCACCTAAAATGAATTGTGGAAAGCCAGCTTCCGCGGTGATGAAAGGGTGAATCCCTATGGTGCTAGTAGTCAGCCACTATGGCGGAAGAAATCAACATGAGTCAGGCTGCTAATCCTCTCTTTACTTTCACTTTTTAGTAAGTATATAAGCACACTCCATCACAGCACATATTCCTTTGTTGTGGTTACATATAGTCATAAGACCCCGGGAAGCAGTAACATTTTGCCGATTACATTTCATCTTTTACTCAACATCTCAAGATTTTGTACAAACATACTGTTTTTGAACTCTCTACAATTTCATTACGTTTATCTGCAGTAGTCTGGGTTTAAATTTATCTTTTAAGAATTCCTTGCAGCCATTCCTCTGCACACCTGCGCAACTGCCTGGATATCAAAGCACTATTTATCATAGTCTTATTTACAAACCTAGGGGTAGAAAAAGGGAGGCATAGCCAGATGCTAGTTTTGAAGAACTTTACCCTAATGAACTACTTCTATGTAACTACTCTGAAAACAAAAGAAGTCTTTTTCTATTACAAAGAGACTCTAACAGCCTTTTCTTGGTACATGATGATTAAAACAAAAGAGGTTAAAACAGTAGGCATATACTAAGCTGCTTCTCTATTAGGAACTAATTATATCATTAATTTAAAAAAGAATGTTATCAAATTTCCAGCTAGATTCCACAAGGTTACAACTTTTAGAATCAGTTTCATTCTATTAAAATAGCGATACCTGGTGGCCACATGTGTGAACAGAAGGCGGAACAGTAAGAATACACATAGACAAGAAGCAGCAAGAACATATACAAAGTTAACTCTTTTATCGCCGCATAAAAGTGGCGTCTCTCCAGCAAAGAGGAACTAAGCTCAACTCCCATGAATTAACGAAAGGAACTTGGGTTCAAGCTCATTTGCATAACCGAGGAAGAACTTGAGCTTACCCTTTCGAATTGACTACAGGGAAACTTGGTTCAATTCCTTCGTAGTGAGAGATGCCACAATAAATGTTAACGATTATGTAAAAAACATTTAAATTGTACATAACAATGGGGTACCTTGTTATGTATTATACAATACATGAATGTGTTGTATAATATTTAAATCATGTTACATATTTATTCCCTCAAACATTATTTCCTTATTCTGAAAATTTTCATGATTTTTTCTCCTATCTTTTTGAAATATAGAAGACATTTTAATGTGGATATTTCAGCACTCCATATCCTCCCATCACTTTCTTTGAATATAAGTGACTTTATTATATGTTTCATAGTTGTAGGATGTTGGAAAATTGAGAATATTTTATAACAAAAGGAAAAATCTTTCCTTTAGTAGGTTATTAAGTGGGACTTACTGGAGGGTTTTACTTAGTATGGAAACATGAATCCAAATAGAAAAAAAAAAATATAAATAAGAAAATAAGTGATAGGAACCAAGGTGGCCAGTGAGGTATGTGATAGTGATTATGTGTGTGGTACATGTGAAGACATAGAGATTGGCCACTAACTTAAACTCCATGTGCAATGGGCCCCACCACAGTCAACAAAAATCAAAATAAACAAATAACAAAAAAAACCTCAAACAAACCAAAATCTCTACAAAATTTTCTACTTTCATTTTTGAAATGAAAAAGAGATGCTACTTAAATTATCCCTCTTAAGAGAAAGAAAATGACAAGAATTTGATCTTTATGTATTGCTAAGAGAATGGCAATACTTAATAAAAATAATTTCACTGCTACAATAACTACCTATTTTCATTTTTAGAAACTAACATATTGGGACTTGATAAGGATAGATAATGTCACCATTTTACCATAAGTATCATGAATGCAACCTAATGCAAATATCTTTTATTGAACTTGTGCTTGAATCCTAATTCCTGTATTTATTATCTGTGATATAAGAAAAAAAACTATTTACAATTTCTAAGGCATCTTATTTTTGAGAATTACAAGAGATAATATTGGTAAACTATCAGTGATCCATTTTAAGGTGGCTGTCTTCTAGTTATATTTCTCTACTTAAAATTCTATATATAATATAGAAATAGAGCATTAGCCTAATATGTCATTAGCCCCCAGGGTTATGACACATTGCTTAGAAAATTGTATTTCATACAGTTATAAGCTTACTTTTTAGGTTCTTTTTCCCCACCTTTTCTTTTCCTTTGGGTAAGGGTGATGGAAAGTTGAAGTTGACTCCATTGACAAAATATTTTAAGAGGTACTCATTCTCAGAGGGCAATTTAGTATGTGTACAATTCTCAAAGTGAATGCTGCTTTAGATAATGCACCCAAGGTGTCTTGTACTTCTGGCTCTTCACTAATCCCAGTTTTGCCTATAATTCCTCCAAACCTGAATCTTTGGACCTTGTACCCCAAATACAGTATAAGAGAAGTCATGGAAGTGGGACACAGTTTCTACCAAGATGGACAGCAATTAAATTACAGCTTTTTTCCAACTGGCTGTGAGATTCATGCAAATTGCCCCATTCCCTGTGCCACAGGTCCTCAAAAAAAAAACAGACCAAGAGTTGCACCCAGATCTAGGATTACTATGTAAATTACTGATCTTAATATATGGAAAACAGCCTTAAGAAGGTATGGCATTTATACAAGTCTACATAAATGTCACTTATTTTTGTTAATATTCTTTTAAGTTTATTATATAAACATATGTAAACATCATATAATTGTTACTTGCTTTTGTTAATATTCTTTTCAGTTTGTTCATTGTTTTTCAGGCAACATGAAAATATATTCTCTAAAGTGTCTTACCTTTGCTTGACCTATTTATTTTAGGAACAGAGAGAGATCTTAGCACAATCTCTTAAAGTTACAAAATTACCAAACTCTCAAGATGAAATATTCAGGAGTTCTCTGTCACATTGTTTGTATTCTTATTATTCTCTGGCACATTTTTTTTTATATTATCATCTCTATTCTGTGGTTCTACTACCCAAAATACAAATCACTTATTAGCCCAACGTGTTGAAATTTGGCCTGATCTTTTTATATGACTTTTGTTTTATTATTACTAAGAGATCTGAGACATAAGGACTATAACTATTTATTATTTTTAGATTCATACTGATCCTAAAATATGGCTGTCCACCTTGGATGGTGCTCAGTATTTTATTTGGAAATGATTCAAAGTAAGAGACACTACTTAAATTATCCCTCTTAAGAGAAAGAAAATGACAAGAATTCAATCTTTAAGTATTGTTAAGGTGAATGGCAATACTTAATAAAAATAATTTCACTGCTACAATAACTTTCAGTGATAAACAAATATTACTTAATGTTGTTTAACCCCAAGTTTGTTACAAAGTAATTGGTACCTAAATGAAATAAATGTTATTTTACTTAGAGGGAACAAGGTAGAAAGAGCAGAAATTTGTTCAACGTGCTCACATAAAATTACATTATCATTTTTGTATATGTTTATGTTTTTCAACCAAAGGTAATAAAACATTTGCAAATATTTATGTTTTTATCAATCAAAGATAATAAAACATAGTGCTCTGTCGCCGCCTGAAGCGCTCGGA